>JALMQS010000187.1:24302953-24520788 GCA_024734495.1 Forficula auricularia
TTAGGACCGTACGAAGTGCAAGCAATAAATTCAGATACAAATATAACGATAAAAGCGAGAAGGAATAAATTAATAAGGGTGCATAAAAACAGAGTAAAAGCCTATGTAAATTGCCTAAATAGGACAAAAAGGTAACGGGAATGTTAACTGATATGATAGAAGAAAAGGAGTATATGATAAAACAAATCCTACCAGAGGAAAAGGTTAGGAGTAAAAGGGGACTAATAAATTTCGTAGGGACGACTGCAAAGGCACTATTTGGAACTATGGATGCGGAAGATGCAGAATATTATGACACTCAAATAAAGCAGATAAGGGATAATCAGGAAAAATTGGTTGATTTAGCAAAAAGGAGAATACGTCTAGTGAATGCGAAATTATTAAATATGGATCAGGGTCTGGAGGAAATTAGGACAAATGAAAAAATTTTAAAAAGAGCTGGGGATGAAATTAGGATGAAAATTAATCAAATGATAAATCAAACGGAGGTTGAGCGAGTAATAAACGAAGTTAGGGAAGATCTCAATGAACATTTAGCTATTTTAAGTATAATTATTCAAGAATGTCAGGCCGAACTAGACGAATTAATAACTTGTATCAATGGAATTAGTAGGGGACACAGTTGTGCGGGAGTAATATCTCCAGAAAGGTTAATGAAGGAAGCGTTACTCGCGCTGCCATACTTAGGGAATTATAGATTTCCAGTGGATCTAATAACTCGTAATACTTACGCTTTAAATGAACTAACTAGCATATCAGCATATCTATCAGGCGACAAATTAATGGTAATTAGTAAGATTCCAATTGTAGAGCCAGAAGAATTCAAAACATACAAAATCTATCCAGTACCAGCTAAGTTGGCAAATGCACATTACATATACATAAGAAAAAGTGAACCATATCTAATAGTGAATGAAAAGGGAATAGAATTTTTAACTTTAGATAATTGGGAATGGGAAAAATGTAAGAGCGTCAGGGGAAATTTGAAAGTATGCAAGAAAGAGCAAGAATTTAGGACAGTACAAAACTTCAAAACATGTAGTGTGTTAATGCTTTTGCATCCTCAAGACGAGGAGACGAAGATTGTTTGCAAAAGGGAAATGAACGTTATAAATTTGGAGAATATTTACATTCAAAAATTAGTCGAACCGAACCAATGGATTTTTGTTTCACCTACGACAGCCAGAGCAAACTTAATGTGTGAGTTGAATCAAGTGAGGAGCTTGGAATTAAAAGGAGTAGGGAGATTAAGACTAGAAAAAGGTTGCGAGTTAAGAGTTCAGGGAAGAACTTTAAAAGCAGAAAGAAATTTTAAACCAGCAAGGATGGAAAAAATACTGCCTGAACTCAACCTAGTCGAATTAATTGATGATAGAGGAAGTTTTGTGGAACCTGAAGAGGAATACCTTAAAGGTAGTGCATTCACCAAGATAACCCACAGTGAAGTGAATCCCAACAGTTTAAGTGAGTTAAGTGAGGATTTAGAAGATTTTAAGGAGAAGTTAAAATCTCAAAACGAGTTTAAAATATATAAAAGTGTGTCAATCAGTTCCTTAAGTGTAACTACTATCCTTTTTGCTATGTTAATATTATTTGTTTTATATAAATGGAGGAAACCAAAGGTAAATTTATCATGTTTTAAGAGAAATTCAAAGGAAGTAAAAGAAAGTAAGATAGAAATGGGCGATATTGAGCAAAATAAAGACAAGGGACTGGAGACAAAACCATCAGTAAATATAAGAAAAGTAAAAACTTCCCAAGAAACTCAAACCAGATGAACAATGTTAACAGTTTAAGTCTTAGCGTATGTTTGTTTGCATGTTAGGATATAAGATGATAATTTTTTTTTGTTAATTAGATAATAGAGCTTAAGAGGCAATTTGTTATTTAATAAAGTCAAATGTGAACAAGCTTTGCGACAGTAAATATGCCCTATTTAATGTCACAAAGAAATAGTACACCAGTAAGGTAAAATAAAATTGAAATCCTTTTAGCATGTCATTTTCTTTTTTTTTAAGGGGGGAGGTTTGTCACGAGGTGAGCTGGACAATTCATGGGAGATTTGAAATTGGAATATCATTTCATCTTACATATGGCAGGCATATGTTTGTTTCAGGAAATCAATGCTTTTGTTACGCAAAGCGAGGGGGGGTCTTTAAGAGTCTTTAGATGGTCAAGGGGAGACAAGGATGAAAGACAGTTTGATCTCTAAATGAACGACCATCAACCCATAAATTAGGGCAGTTTAAGGGGACGGACATGATTTCGAATTTCAAATTACCAGATGTGGACCAAGGACGAGCGTGAGAAATTCATTTAAGAAATAGACCAATTTCAAAATGTCATATGCCTTAGATTTTAAAGAGATATATTGTTTTTGTTTTGGAAAGGGGAGTAGAATAGTTTTTCAACCATTATAATTACATATGCAGATAAACTGCCTTTATTTTAACACATGTTAACACACATACATAAACGATGTCTAGTATAAAAGGCATTAGACGGAGCTGGAGGTCACTCTCGCCCGGAACTCGAATATAACATCACATTATCTCAATTCGATGTATCAATCAATGTAAACTTACTAATTTTGATCACTATTTGTTAAACTCAACTGTACTCGACAATATAACTTCTGTTGCAATAAACTCTCATATTTATAAAGTAATCTATACTTTTATTGAAGTTTATTATCCTGGAACCCGAACCTTTTCTATCAGCAGACCACAGCGCCTACGTTAGTGCCACCACTAACTTCGAGCTTCGCTGACGTCTACAAAATAAATACTGGGAAAAGCTCTGTTTTGGCTAGCTTATAGTCAAAAGTCACCGAGCTTCCTCAACCAGCTATACGAACCCAACCGAGCCGAAATGAATATATATTAACCGAACCTCCGAAAGTTTAGTCCGGGGCGGGGTGTGTTTCGGGCTCCCATTTTTTTTTCTAATCAAACACACTTCCAAATATTTCCAAACGCTAGTTTGTACCAAATCTTACACCTGTTAACAAATTAATTAATTTTGGCTTACACTTGCTCCGTTCGCAAGATTTTTTAAAGTTGCTCATCTTAATATAAAAAACGAGACACTGAGAAAATGAATATTTCAAATGTATTAATCTCTAAAATAAAATAAATTTAAATGACCATTTTAAACGATTAGTTTTTTATTTTAAAGAAAGTTAAGTAATTTCATCCAGTTGCGGACATTCCACGGAAGCTGTAGAAGCGCCGCTTCCGAGTCAGAGGGGTCAGCTGACCCCCTGGAAATTTGTCAAGGGGGCCGCTGACCTCCTTAAGAAAAAAATTTACCTTTACTTTACCCAAAAACAACTTTGTTACCAAATTGTTGTTTGAAAAATTAATGTTATACTATTATCTGTTTGCATTAACAAAACCTAAAAACCTTGCGCCGTAACGTTAGCCTAATAATTACTAATTTTACTTAAACATTTTCAAATTTGAGAAGGCTCAAACTTGGTTGAGGTCGACAATGTCACAAAAAAGACTACACCATTTATGGTAAGTGTGTTGTCAGTTGATCGAGATCTTGCCAAAAACATTTCTGAATTGGCTACTGCTAAGCAGTTCATCAACAATGTAACTACAAGAGCTACAATATTCGGCAAAATCCAATGAACACTGTAGATTGTTGATTAATTTATTGTCTTATGATCATATCCAATTTATTGAACATTAATTACCGGTAGATTCATAATTAATTCTTTTTGTTTTTATGAACAAAGGTTTTGTTTTCCTAGTTAGATAATAAGTTTATTACTCATATTTGCTAAGAATAATACCAGTAGGTATATACCTATTGCTAATTAATTTCGTTTTATTTTATTGCCTTTTCAACCTAAACTCAAGCATTATAAATAACTACAAGCAAACATTTGAACTCTTTTTTTTCTTTTAGTTGTCAATAATACCATCCACGAATTAAACAGAAATGAAAGCAAATAGGAGTCCCCAAATAAGAACCCCCATCACACCCCCGTTTGAACCGAACTTGGCTGGGGCACTGCCCCCGTGCCCCCAGATTTTTGAAATTAAAACGTAATAATTTAGTAAAAGAACTTTCAATTTCTTGTTTCCCAAAAACAAAAGTATTTTTAAAAAATAAATTTGTACTAAAAATATATTTTGAATATTTTTGAAGCCAGATTAGTGTAAAAATTGAATTCAAGGTTAGATTTTCAAAAAATTTTCGATTTTTCAAAAAGAGCCACTAGCGCCCTCTCTCTACTGGTCCCCCACCCTCCAGACAGAGGGAGTCAACACGGACGGCCCTGTTTGGATCAGTACAGCTCCAAGATACCTAAATATTTATTCACAGGAATTATTTAACGGGTTATAGTGGTGTTTCACAAAGTAGAAATAAAATTAAAAAATTAAAAAATCTTTTTTCTGTTAAACCTCCTGATGAAGGGTTCATAGCCCGAAATATGTATAGATATAAATAAAAAAAAAATCTCCAAAATAATTTAAGATTTTTTAATTTTTTTAATTTTATTTCCACTTTGTGAAACACCACTATAACCCGTTAAATAATTCCTGTGTTTAATATGTTTCACTATAAATCAACACCGCTTTCCCTAAACTTTATAAATATTTATTTATTTATTTTATGTATGTTCAGCGATAACTTTTTGCCACGTGGACCGATTTCGATGATTCTTTTTTTATTGGAAAGGGGGTACCTTAGGGGTGGTCCCATATTAATTTGGTCAAGTTCTGATGATAATAATTTATAATTACGAAATAACGTAAATCTCCAATTCTTATGAGCAAATAATCGAATTATAATAAATCTTAAAACCCGCTAACGTTTCGAATAGTTTTTTTAAATAAAAAATATTTTAAATTTCACTCGTCTAGATCTTATTTATTATGTGGCTACCCGCACAGCCCCCTGTCCACTCTATATTACTCTAGGCTTTTAAGATTCAAGAAAAAATAAAAGGGAAAGGAAAAAGAAAGAATATTTAGGAATAAATATTTTGATCAAATAAAAAAACACCATTTTTTTTATATTTTAAATAAAATATACTTAGTATTATTTGTCACATAAGAGAATTCATATTAAAATATCCATTAATTAGAAATAATTTTTCATTTTTAAGATCATCTCTACGAAACAAATTTCTGACTAAGATTTTAACCTTTTTTTTTTTTGAAAATTTATTTCAAGTAATTATTATTATTAACAACAATAAAAAATTTCTGGACATTTTGATTGAATTGTTTTTTTCTTCTCATAATATAGGATTCTAGAATCTTCGATTCTATTTTTTTATTCTGTCAAGTGTGTATTTTTTCCTCATTTAAATCAAAAAGAAAATTTATTTATTATGGCTTAATAAATAAAAGGCATAGTGATTTTTATATATTTTTGTTTTTTTCCCAACTAACATTATGACAAAGTATAAATATTTAATTGATTATTTATTTAGTTAATTTACTTATTTATTTTAAAATTTGTTCATTAGATTTAAAAAATTGAAAATTTATTTGAAAGTGATCGATTGATTAATCTCTTATTATTTTCTGAGCAAAGGTTTTTTTGGAGAGAGAGAGAGAGAGAGAGAGTTAAAGGAATTTCTTTTTCCAATTACACGATGTTTCGGTTGCAAAAAAGATTATTATTTTTTTTTTATCACTACGATTTATGCAACTCTTTTGCTGATAATTAATTAATTAATTCTATGTACAAAACACAACATAATATTAACAAATGTAAACAATTAAAATGGTTTCGTAAACTTAATGGGAATATTATAAAAAACAAATTATTAATTTAATCTGGCAAATCAAAGAATTTATAGATTAAATAAAAAAAACCATTCATCATTGTGTGTTGTATACTTTAGAAAGTTTTAGCAAACAGTTTTTTTTTTTTTTTTTTCATTAAAATGCAAGTTTTTTTAAAAAGTCAAAAATATGTATTTTTTTTTCTTTCTTTATCTTAATTGTGTGAGTGCGCGCACTGTATCACGTTTCGGTATTTTCATTGTCCAAGAGGAGATCCACCAAAATTAAAAGATGTAGGCACTGTTTGCTGGTTGAAGACATACCCTGCAAATTAAATAATTCATTTAATTATTGAAAAGATGTCTTGTTTTGTTTTCAGAGTAGTAGAGTTGTTGACTCATAAAGGGAAAGAAACAAGGAGGTTGTCCTCTGCTTGATGCAAATAAACATACATACACATTACACAGACATGGTGTCCCGTATCACAATAATAAACCGTGAACAGGGGATAGGGCAATTTAATACGGCCCTAAACATAAATTTTTTTTTAATAAAAGTCTCAGAGTTTTTGATTTATAGGCATTTTTTTGAAAATGGTGAAAATCTCTACCCTGCCCTAAATAATGAAATGCTGTGCCTACAAATTTACCTATTTCATTATTCTAATTTTTGTTACGCAATCCTGAATAATCCTGCTATTGACTGGAATTCAAAATAAAACCATAAGTACTATACTTTTCGGGGAGGAGGGGATTCGTGGATTAATATATAGCTATTAACTGAAGCAAAAAGTTACCGAGCATCGGGGATTTCATTCTCCGCTCTTTCGCTGTAAAGTGCTTGTGAAAAAGGGATTCATTTTCGCCTTGAGAAAGACGTTTGCCCGTCGGGGTCCTTCGATGAAATGACAGGCGAGCAGCAGGGACACGCCCCTTTTATAAAGAATGGAGCGCGCGAAAAATTATGCTTACGTCACTTAAAACGCGGGAAGAATTAACCAATCAGTTTAATTGCTAATTAGAGCTAATTAGGTTATAAAAGAAGCCAGCTCCTCGAAGCGAATTCAGTTGTTATGTATGAGTTGTCACTGGTTGAAACTCTGTTTGAATGAGCAGCTCTCCGAGGTGACTGATAACCTCGGAACGATTTGGAACGAAACGGCTTGTGTCGAAGAAGTAATTTGTATACACGTTCTGTAACGAAGAAGCAATAAATGCAGGCTTTGTGCCGTTATTTTGTTAAAAGCATAGTTTCAACCGCCTAGTGCGAATTCTTATTTTAAATAGCATTTTAAACTGGCTCAAAGGCCGCCAATAGAGATTATCATCTCTGAAGATCACCTCCCATCCAAGCCCGGCAAATCTCCTTCCGACTAACCCTTCGAGCCAATCATATTAAAAATCATTCATCATCTCAATCATTTCCTATATATATATATATGTGTGTATGTTTATTTGCATCAAGCAGAGGACAACCTCCCTGTTTCTCTTTATGATCAATATTATTAATATTTCAGGATTCAAATTACAATATGCAAAAGAAATATTAATGTAGGTTCAATTATTTTATTCTAATTTACCTCCACTTTGCTCTATTCGTTTTGATTCTGCGGCTGCTTTTCTTTGGTCTGCCAGTACAATGACTTCGTGCAATACTTTTTGTTGTTCTGTAGTGAGACCAGTTGTCAACATCTGATACCAGCCAGGGTCATTCACTTCGAGGTCTAGAACAAAAAATATAAATGAGAATATGCAGAACAAAAATATATACATATCAAGTAGATGAGTGTGTATGTACAAATACAAATAATTTTAGGTTTTACTTTATGCCTGGCTTTGGTGGAAAAGAAACAAAAAATTGTGGGTTAAGCACATTTTTAATGGAAATTTCTAGTTTGTAGATTCCAATAAAACAACATTGTGATGAGCCCATTTATAATTAAAACAAATTCAAATGATATAATCTAATATTAATCGGCTTTTAACTCCGACGTAATTTTTTTAATTTTAAAAACCCACTAATAGTTCATGAAAAATAATATAAAATATTAAAATTAGAATTTTTTAATTTTTAATTTATTTTAATGACTTCTTCCAGGTTCAATATTGATAAAATGTCATACTTTTTCTATTTCAATTAGTCCCATTTAAAAAAAATTTATATTTTCAATTTCTGCTAGTTTAGTTTCTTGATTTATTAAACGTTTTCGTTAGTGGCGTAGCTATCGGAGGGTTAGGCGGTGTCGTGCACCCCCCCCCCCCCCCAGCTCAGGGGGGCCCTCGGACCCTCAACTTCAAGTTTAATGAAAAAACTTATTTGCTTAATATTGAGATGTATAAATAGTTGCAAGATTTGTATAACTTTTTAGGACATAGCATCAATAATGTACTAGACACAATAATAGCTCAATTAAATACAAGTTTTACTGGTATGAGTGCAGTCTGTCAAATATTCAATTATCTAACACCAAAATTCTTACTAGATGTAGATGAAGCAACTTTATTACAAAAGTGTGACCAATTCCAAAGTAAGTATTCAGATATGATATATAGGCCCCGACTTTTTCCCTTCAATTTCTTAATATTTACCACCTAGTTCTACCTGAAATAACCCAGGCATGGAATGTTCACCAATTATAAAAGGAAATAATGAGCAAATATGGAGTGCTAGAATGCGACCTAACGGAAGTATTTACAGAAATGTTATTATTCTATACAATTCCTGTCACTTCTGCAGCAGCTGAAAGATCATTTAGCAAATTAAAAATAATAGAAAATTATTTAAGAAATAGTGAGGGCCAGGGCTCGACTCCGACATTTATCGCTAATAGGAATTGAAAACAAAGCCGCCTGGACACGCCACGGCGGTCCTAAGTTAATGGTGGACTTACTCTGGGTGAAGCGAAGTTTAACTCCTAATTGCTATCTCTCTGACATCGGTCACATGATCCCAACAATATTTAATTAATAATTTATTCTTTTCTAATTATTTAATAAATTAGTTAGTTGTTCATTAACAAGCAAACAAGCCAGATCGAAACTCCCAAGCTGAACCTTTCCACACCTTTTTACTCGAGTTAATCGATTCCCTGCCTGCCCAGAAATCTTTCTACAACATATCAAGTGATTTTACAAATATTGGCATTCATTTTCCAAGAAGATTTCTTCAATCTCGCAGCTTTCGACCGCCTAGGATCTCAAATCATTCTTCAAAGGTTCACCTATTTATATTTTTCATAACACACAAATGTACTGTTTCGATCTTCAGTTCCTACCTGGCTACTTCTATTAAAAGAAGTACAGACTATATTCAACAGGAGTTAAATCTCTTTAACAAATATTATTTATAAAAAATATGAACATTGAATCAAACAAATACATTCTCTTTAAATTAAATTGAACTTGCTTTTTCGTTCATATTAACTTAACATGATATACAGCTTGTATATTCATTTCAATACTACATAGTTGACTCTCTTTTAAATAAGAACTATTTTGTTTTCTAAACCATGGACCAAATCTATTATTAAGAATATCTAATATTTATTTTAACATTTTAATAACATTTTAACAAACTAATAATTAGTGATTGTTAATTAATAAACTCACATACAAGCCCACGTAAACTAATTAAAATAATTGATATTTTAATTGAATTCCTATTACTCATATTATTAATTATAATTGACTAATTGTAAACAAAGTTTTATTTGTAATATTATTTTTTATTCTAAACAAATCAAAAGATTCAATTTATTTCTTAAGCAATTAACAAAATATTATTTTGTACATATTTGTTGACTGAATAACATCTGATTATTTTTCAATAAAATAATAAAACTTGTCATATTACCACCTGAATATTTGGCTTTATCAAATCTGGTCCAACTTATTTATTTGTTAACATTTCAGCACCTCTTTTTTTGTGAATAAGACCTCCTGCTTCAGATCACACAAACTTAACTTTATTAATAACAAACTAACTTTTCAAACGTACATACAGTAAAAGTTTATATCTGGTTGACCAACTGGTGGACGGAGTCACAAAACTGATAAATTGATTTTTTGTATCATTGTCGCATTTTTAAAGTTTTCCAGCACATTCACAGTTGGCCTAACTAGCCGCCGCATCAAGCCTGGATTTAACCCAAGTCATTGATACTTTTGCGAAAACTAAAGCTAGGAAAAGATTATAAATATAATTGTTATTTTGTTGTCAGTTGGTAGATCCGAATCTTATCTACTTCGTTTTATTGCCTAATACCTACATTATTAATTGTAATCTACGTCGTTATTGTTTAATTTTTTATTATCTACTACGTTATTTGTCATCTTCAGGTGCCGGCAGTTCCTAAACTCTTCGATAACCATAAAGAACTGATGATAAAGTAGCTTTGCACCTTTAAAGTATTTATAAATATTAATATTTTTACTTGATAAAACCTAACCAGTTTAGATAGGGCCCCAATTTATTTATTTTGCGCCAGAGCCTTTGGTTACCAACTCTGGGTTTCGATTCACTTTGTGACGTTCTCAATTATCCAAATAATAAATAATATTATATATATATATATTCGAAATCAATCATTGTAATAATTTTCTAAGAAACACAACATAAACTCCCCTAATTGTAAAGAAGTATTTGTTTAAAATGTATTGAAAACCCAAAAGAAACTTCGTACAAATAAACTACGCTTTGTCAATTTTCCAAACTAAAACGGTAAATTTTTTTCTAAAAAGCATTTGGCAGGTAAATTCGGAAAACGCAATGAATCCTTATTCATTTACCTGAGTTTTTATACAAATAAAAAGCATTTTGGAAATTTCCAGGAAAAATTTTCTGTTGACAACAAAGAGAAAAATCCCGGAGTCGGAGTCGATACATTTTTCCTCCGACTCCACACCAATTTCTATAAAAATACTTGTATTACTGATATTTAATCAAATTATGATTCATTTTTCGCTTCAAGAAAGAGGGGAGGATATCGTGACGTAATTGTAGGTAATTCCACAAAAATATGAACAGTAACAAGTGGAGAGGGGGTAATTTTTGTCAAGTTTATTTATTTTATTACTTACTTTGCATGATTTCTTTAAAGAAAATATATTCATCAATTAGACAGTTTTCTTCATCAAGAGGTGTAGTATAACATTCTAAAGCCGTTTCTTCAATTGGTTCATAATCCTCATCATCAGAGTCATCGGAATCTTCCTAAAAATATATTTATATTTTGTTTTTAATTCCAAATATTAATACACAAATTAAAGAAAAATTTTATTTAAATAAGTTGCAATGGTCATGAACAATGACCCTAAGAAAGAATGAAATATTTATATTAAAATTAAAAAGAAAAAAGAAAAAAAAATAGATGTAGGTTTGAAATCTTAATACAAGTCTCTGAGATTATTTGACGAGAGGAAATACATCATAAGTTCAAGAGTATGATGACAAGTCTGTGAATTCTCCTAATATTGTTATTAACGAATGTATGGAATTTTCCATCCATGTCACGTGATATTTCCCCCTCCACCCTTAACGAAATGTCAAAGCTTTGCACTTGCAATCAAACTTGCAACCAGTCTGGTTGAACCAGACAACGAACATTCGAGCTTCAGATTCAAACGTATAACGACACGAATACATATTTGGCATATTGCGGGTGGCTAACCTATCTTCAGGAGAAACAGAAAGTAACTGACCTGGATAAGTCGAATTTGAATACAAGTCAATGGTAAAATTTATTTTTAAATACACTCACCGGCAAAAAAAAAACTGAACACCTAATTTTTTTTATTTTGTATATTTTAATTTTATAATATTTATCTTTGAACAAATAAAATTCATTAATATAATTTCTAGGACAATTTTAAACATAAAAATTTTAATTTTTGTTTAAAAATGTATCTTAAAGTTTATTTTTTCAAAAAAGTTCTAATATAAGTTTAAATTGTCACACTTAATTATCACAAATAATCACCAAGCGGATCATTTTTTAATGATTTTTCTCAACTGAAATCACAAAATTTAATTTTCAGGAAAAATTGTATTGATTAATCTAATTTAAGAAAATTTGATATTTTGAAACAATGTTAGAGATTTGTAGTTAAATTATTAATAATATAGATTAAAAGTGTTTAAAGTTATTTAAAATGACTTTAAAAATGATATAAATGTTTTAACTTTGTTAAAAAATTGATATTATAAAAGTAAAACATTAAAAATTAAAAAAAAAAATTAATAGGTGTTGCGTTTTTTTTGCCGGTGAGTGTAACAAAAGGGTAAATATTTAAAATTAGTGGAGGGAGAAAGGTATTATTATTATTAATTAGTTGTGAACCTAAAGTGTTTTTATTATAATATAAAGCAGGAGTTATGCCAGATGTTCTAAGAGTTGAAGCTATAGGGTTTTGTCACGTGGTTCGAAATGAAGGGGAGTCTTTTAAATGTTTTATCAGTTCCGGAATTTAGTAAGTGTGTAGGAGAGATACTTATTTTTCGATTAATTGTTTTGTAAATTTTATTAATTATCAGTGTGTTGTAGCCATTATTCACAGCTATATTATAAATTATATTTAGTTCATTGTTAAAATCTGAAGTGTCCATTGGTATCGAGATAATTCTGTAGATCATCGAATAAAAAGTGGCAAATTTAGTGTTAGTGGGGTGGTTAGACGAAAATGGAATCACTGTGTCTGTGAAAGTATCTTTTGGTATAATTGATTTCAGCTCTACTGAACAGACACCATGATAGTATCTGTAGTACAGGGAAAGGGCAGCCACGGTTCTTCGGTGAGCCAGGGCGTCGAGTGAGTTGGTTAGAGCCGGGTCTCCATTTAGTTTAATTGCTTGCTTCTGAATCGCATCCAGTGTAGCAAGAGAATGCTTGGAGGCACCCCTCCACTGATGAGAGCCATATCCGGGTCTAGTCACGTGACACAATTCAATCAACGAGAGTGTGGAAGAGGACGGAAGGAAACTGATGTTCGTACAGCCCATCGACAGCCCTTACATTTCAAACACATGAACCTGATGTTCTTATCAATTGCTCATCAATAGCCAAGCCAACGACAGCCTTCACATTTTCAAATGCATATTAATTTTGTATTTTTATTCATTCAAAAAAACTCAATTTTATATTTTCTTTAATATAAATAAATAAATAAATAAAAAGAAAAAAAAATTTATATTAAAAAAAAAAAAAAAATATTTTTAAATTGAACCCAACACCCCCAATTTACTTAAATTTTAAAGTATTTAAATATTTTATATTGGTATAATAAATGTTTTATCTTGAATTGTTATTACCTGAATCGATGCATTCATACTAAAAGGTGAACCTGATTTATTAACTTTATCTTTTAGGGACTCAAGATATTGAGGTCCATTTTCATCAATGTCATCCTCATCACTCGACAAAACCTCTGAAAATAAAAAATAATAATCAAATAAGGGTATTAAAAAAAAAGTAATTAATTTTATTTAATTTCAATAATTAAATAAAAACAAATAAAATATAATTTAAGAAAGTATTGTTAGAAAAATTTAAATATAAACAGGCCCGTGGAGCGCTCTTACGGGCCCAGGGGCCAAAATCAAACCAGCGGGCCCCTCAATACTAGGGCAAATAAAAGTACTAGATTTTTCAATCTGTAAAATATTTTATTATTTAACAAATAAATAAATCCGTAACTTAATATGCTTTGTTACCTAATTTTGCTATTTTATATTTTTATTTATAACAAGTAATAGATTTTAGTAATACAAAAATTTATTTAACAGTGGTGTTGCCGGGCCCGGGAGTAATTAGCCCCCCAACCCCCTTTCGCCGGACCTGAATATAAAGAAAAAATAAAGTAATAGGTGATGTGACCTTCTCGTGACTTTGATAAATATCTCTCCATCCCTCCCACACACATTATAGCAGCTTTTGGCATTCTTGGGCCACATTTGAAAAAAATAAAACCCACTAATAGATCATGACAAATAAAATTTATTAAAATTTGTAAATTTATATTATTATTTTAAAACACCTTTCAGAGTCCAAGGGCCCTTTGGCCAGAAGATTGCCCCTCAACGGTTGTCTCTTATTTCCCCTTTATTGTAACAAAAATTCAAATAGATTCGTCGCTAAAGAAGTTTCACTTCAAAAAAAATTGATATATGCTGATTCTTACGATAGTTTTTAAGGAAAAATATAGAAATAATGTACAATAATGATATCCGTTTTTGTAGAGAATAAGATAGCAGTGGTTTTGTAATAATTATTTATTGTTATATTGTTTTTATTATGATTTTGGATTTTCAATAAACGTGCTCATCTAATCATATCGATCCTATTTGAGAACCTTTTCAGTTTTGACAAATTTCATAAAATGCCTAATTTAATATATGGAAGCCATACTACAATTAAAAGTAAATAATAAACAATCGATTGTATTCTTTAATTTGTATTATTACCTAATAATAACCAGAAAAATACAAGAGATTTTAATCAATTAAAAGAATGAATGTCTATGTATGAATGTATATCTTTGAAAACAAATGAAAAATGGATGTTTATATATTGACGTAATCTTCAGAAACTAATATGACATTTACTATTTAGAATAGGCTACCAGTGGGGAACGAAACTGTATGATGAATTAAAAATAATAAATAATAGTAATTTACAAAATTAGCAGTCCTTGAAATTTCAAGAATTAAATCTAGAGTCATTCAAGTTCTGGAAGAATAAATTAAACAATTAAAACTACTTACATCTCTTTTAAGTAATAATGAAGTAATAATAGAGGTAATATAGTTTAAAATATTGATAATAATTACGTACAAACAAACAGGTGTATCGTATGATGATGTTAATTCAATCATGCGGTATTGATAAAAATGAAGATTAAACTTCGTGTACTATGGATTTAAATTGGGAAACACACAAATAAATTGGATATTTGTAAAGACTCTATATGTGTATATTAATGGCATTTGGAAGTTTACGATCTTGGGTCGGGTCGCATTCATCTTAGCGCTGGGCCGCATGCGGCTTTAGTATTGACTAAGAGTTTATGTAAAGGACCAAGTAACTGCCAATAATGAAGAAAATAAAAATAAAGAGATCATTTTACCTTCATCAATATCTTCGTCTTCATCTTCAGAATCATCATCATCGCCTTCCTGAGCTTTAGCTAAAATCCAAAATAAGGCAATTTATTATTTCAATTATATTATTTAGTAATTTCATTTATTTTGTTAGAAAGACGGACTGGTAAGCGTCAATTTTCTGTTAAAATAATTGTATCAAGCGGTATTCGTTTTGTATGAAAAATGTTAAAAGTTTTGATGATTTTCATTTTTTCTCTCATGGCATGACAAGTGAGAGATGGCGACTAGGCAACGTCGCACTAAAATCACTCAATTTTTCTATATCTAAAAAACTTCTGCAGCTGGTGCATTTGAGATTTTTAGCTAATTCTCTCAACCTAACTATACTGTTCTCATTTGGAATTTTGCACTGTTTCATGAAGTGTTTTTTTTTTATTCTTTATCTTTTAGCGTCCGTCGGTAAGAATGCAATGTTGTCAGATCCGAGAAACGACGCAGTGAAAATATTTTTGCCTTTCTGCGCATGTGAGAGTAGTGGAAAGAGTGAACTGCATCTGAGCTATATTAGGGAATGCCCTTAAATTCATTATAAACACTTATTTTAATTGTTGTGACTTTTCGATTTAATATTTATTTATTTAATTATTAATTATTTAATCATTATTATTTGATAATTAAGTTGAATAATTGTTAAAAATAATTATTAGGATTTTTTTTGAGATCTAATAATTGATTTAATATCATGTTTATTTGATGTCTAATAAAAAATTAGTTCTTATGAAAATTGCTCAGTTTTTTGGTAGATTATGAATATGAAAAGAAATATATAGGTTTCCATTTAAAAAGCAGAACTTGACCTTAAAATACCCTTGAAAGCTTGTTCTAGATTGAGAAACAATAGCCTAGTTTAGTTTCCCCTTCGATATAAATAAACTTTTATTTGAAACTTTTTTTCATATATCATGCTTTTGAGTTATAAGATTGTCTCAAGATAAAAAAACTCACCCGATATAATAGCCTGGAAAGATTTGTAACAACGCTAGCGATATTATTAAAAAAAAAATCCGATACATGACTCAGATTCGAACTGAATCTACAACAATTGTAGAGCAAACACATATCTAATATGAAAAGTAAAACTATAACTAATTCTATTACCTAAATACGTACCTATATACGCTCTTTTAAGACCATCGAACAGTAAGATTAAAGAAGGAACTATTGAATCTGCAAATTCTCCTGCAATAGGTCTAGCTTGAGGGCAAGTAATTAACGTGCAGATACCAATAACGCAAAGTTTGCGATCATGTAGGCCTAAAAAGCAGTCAGTATCATGAAGCCACTGCTTCACAAAGTGCTTTGCAATAGATTCTGAGGATGGAGGAAGTGTGGATTGTAATTTATCCATAATCTCCAATAGAAGACTTGGATTATAATAGATAGCAGCTATTACAACCTAAAAATATAAATGACATATTAGAGGTAATCCAACTATAAGAAATTATAAATAATGACAAATTTGAATACCTGCAGGCACATTGTTCTGAGTTCAGATGTTCTAACTTCTCTTGTAAGTCTACTAAGAACCACTTCGACAAAAGAAGGAATACACTGGAAAAAAATAATCAATATTTAGAATACATTCATAATATAGTATATGATATGGTATAAGGAAAAGGTGAAAAAGTGGCGAAAATTTTTGGGGATTTAGCAATTTTTTGTCACCTCCGCCCCCTGGAAAAATTCCCTAATTTTAATATATAATTATATAGGGTCATCCAAATACCTAGATGTCTGCTAGGGTGCTCCATATTTTGGATATTTTCGAAGTTACCCCAAGTTTCAAGTCTCTATCTTAATTTTAACCTAGTGCTACACAGCATTTTCTCATCTAAATAACATGGGGCTTTTGGCATTGAACGTTCAATTTTTTATTCCGGCCCAAGTAATGGTTAAAAAAATTTGAAACTCTCTTGACTTTATCCTTATAATAGTAGCTATCCTTCAGAATTTTTACAGATTTTTAGATATTATAATTTTGGAGTTACATCTAGATAAAATACTGCTATATCTTAGTATTAGTAAGTTATAGACTCCAAAATTGTAATAGTTAAAAATTTGAAAAAATCCTGAAAGATATCTACTATTATAAGGATAAAGTCTAGAGAGTTTCAAATTTTTTGAACCATTACTTTAGCCGGAATAAAAAATTGATCGTTCAATGCCAAAAACCCCATGTTATTTAGATGGGAAACTTAATCGCTGTGTAGCACTAGGTTAAAATTGAGATAGAGACTTGAAACTTGGGGGATTCTTTTATTTTTTTATTTAGAATCATACGAGTCCCTGTCCTCGTAAATATTCGAAAATATCCAACATAAGGGCCACCCTAATGTCCGTATTGTATAATGTTTGCATGTGACGTCTTTTCAGATGACTTAAGTGATTTTGTTTTAGTAGAAGGTAGTAGAATTTTAGCCATGGATAGGTGGTATACACTGCAACAACGTGTTTACATTATTCAAACTTATTATAAAAATACCTGTTCTTTGAAAAATACCCATAGCAAAATTAGTGATTTTTTCGGTACTGTAAATGCTGAGCGATACCAATTAATGTTGAGAGACTTTTTATGGCTGATATGTCTGGTCTCTATTTATTTCCAGCAAGACGGTGCCACATGTAACACATCTCGAGAAAACGTTACGTTTTTTAGATCAAAATTTCCTCATCATGTAATTTCACGAAATGCAGATTTCAATTGGCCTCTTTTTGTGGGTTTTTTGAAAAGTCCTTGTGTATGCCAACAAGACACAGACAGTTCATGATCTAAAGAACAACATTCAAGTTGCAATTCGTGGAATAACTCCAGTGACATACCGAAAAGTCATTGAAAATTTCGATATTCGAATTGATGCCTGCGGACGCAGTCGGAGTGCACATTTGAATGATATTCTATTTCGCGTATAAATGTAATAGATCATACTTTAAATAAAAAAACTTAGAAAAAATTTCAAGACAATTTGTGTTTTTATTAAAATAAACTGCAACGGATCGTTGCTAAACTTTATCCAAATTCATTTGAAATATTAATATGTTCTTGAGTAAAGTACTTTAAAATATAATTTTACTAAAAACTTTATTTAACCTTTTTTGTGGTCCCCAAGGTACTTAATTAGGATATTAAATTTCATCAAAATTGGTTAAGTCATTTTCAAGATATTTAGAAAAAACTAAAAAAGTACTGAAATAAAGTACTAATGTTTGTGGTCCGATATGTACCAAAAACTAATCAGCGCTTCATTTTGTTAAACTAATGGTAGGTTTTCAATTTCATTTCAATTGGTGCAACGGTGTGGAAAAAATCGTGGGCCAAAAAAACGATAACATCCATACATCCATCCATACGCACGCACTAAATGAAATAAACTGCAACGGATCGTTGCTAAACTTTATCCAAATTCATTTGAAATATTAATATGTTCTAGAGTAAAGTACTTTAAAATATAATTTTACTAAAAAACTTTATTTAACCTTTTTTGTGGTCCCCAAGGTACTTAATTAGGATATTAAATTTCATCAAAATTGGTTAAGTCATTTTCAAGATATTTAGAAAAAACTAAAAAAGTACTGAAATAAAGTACTAATGTTTGTGGACCGATATGTACCAAAAACTAATCAGCGCTTCATTTTGTTAAAAGAATGCTAGGTTTTCAATTTCATTTCAATCGGTGCAACGGTGTGGAAAAAATCGTGGGCCAAAAAACGATAACATACATACATCCATACATCCATCCATCACGCACGCACTAAATGAAAAAATCGCACTTTTTGGGCTCTCGACGAGACCCCTTGTAATTTTTGGCAAAACCATCACGTGCTAAAATTCAACCTAATTGAATACTACAATTTGTGACTTTAATTGAGTCCATGGGTTCCGTAGTTTTTACCTGAGGACCCTTTGAAGCCACGCTTGCCCCGAGAGCGATTACAATACTTTACCCATGCTTTGCATTGGATAAAGTAAAAATCGCACTTTTTGGCCTCTCGACGAGACCCCATGTAATTTTTGGCAAAACCGTCACGTGCTAAAATTCAACCTAATTGAATACTACAATTTGTGACTTTAATTGAGTCCATGGGTTCCGTAGTCTTTACCTGAGGACCCTTTGAAGCCACGCTTGCCCCGAGAGCGATTCCAATACTTTCTCCCATGCTTCGCATTGGATAAAGTAAAAACATGTAGGCCCTATTTTTAGATGACCCTTTATTTGTTATAAACTATTTGTGGGTTTTAAAATTAGTAAATAAGAGGAAATTGAAAAAAATATGTTTTAGACCATAAAATCAAAAATTTCCCGTTCAAGGGTCAAATTATGAAAAAATGATAAAAACCTTCCAGGGATATTGCATAAAATACTCAAATATGTCTTTTTGGATTTTAAAGCTTCACTTTTTTAAACTAAAACCATATCGATATCTTTTCTGATTTAAGAGATTTTGAAAAACTCTGAAAACACATTTTGGGACCATTTCCTTCCTTTAGGGTTCGAATTTCAAAAAATCCCTTCCTAGCACACCCATAAATCATAGAAAGAATATACATTGAAAATTTCATCTTTCTAGGTCCAGCGGTTTGGACTGTGCTTGAATGATAAATGAAACATCCTCTTTTTATATATGCTCCAGTAAAAACCCGGTTTTTAGTAAGAACTAGTTAAAACGCGTTTCACTGAATACCTTTGTGGCAACTAGAGTTTACTGATTATTGGTTGGCTTCATTTTTGACCTTCTGTCTCATTTTGGGTGTTTATTTTCAAAAAATTTTCCACGAAAATGTCAAAAATTACATTCTCGCAAACTTTGCTTCTAATTTTTCTAAGATTCTAGGCCTTTGAACCAAACTCAACCAACATCATCAGTAAACTCTCAAAGGTATTCAGTGAAAAAGCGTTTTAACTAGTAAGAACCAGTTCTTACTAAAAAACGGGTTTTTACTGCAACATATATATAAAGAAGAGTGGCTAGGTGAATGGTAAAGTCATGTGGATGACCATATCAGTTTATTTTTTGTATAATATTTTTATAACTAAGTTTTCAAGCTATAAAAATCTAATCAGTTTTTCGTTTTTAAAATATAAAAATTTTGGCTGGCTTTCTATATGACCTTCCATTTAATTTCCCTTTAAATTCATGAATCATCATCTGGTGTAATGAAATCCAAACAAGTAAAAAGAATAATGCTTGAAAATTATTTTTCCACCATATTTCAGACATTTCTTCTAAACACCAATAAGTAAAAAAATAAATAAATAATAATAATAATGAGTGAAAAGGAATGAAATAATTCAATTAAAAAAAAATGTATTTCATTTGATACCTGATCGATTCGCCCTTTGCATTGAAGGATTATAACTTCGAGTAATTTTGCAGCATGGCATTCTGGATCTTCCCCAGCATCGCTTGTCAACACCTAGAAATGAAAAAATAAATATTATAATACTATATACTAGTGTAGGAAACAAGCTTTTCATGGGCGGTTTCAATTTTGGTGTGTATATATATATTTATATATAGTACCTGGAGCCACCGAGCGATGACCAAGTTTTGCTTCAGTTAAAAGTTATATATTAATATTATTTTTAATTTTTAATTCTGACACCCCCCCCCCCCACCATTCCTTCTGGTCAACCACCCCGGACCCCCCACCCCACCCGCAGTTTTTGCATTTCAAGTTTTCTAGTGGCCCACAGATTATGTATATAAATAAATTCCGTATAATTTTTTTTTTAATTAAATAACAATTTATTGAGTTTTATAATAATCAATTAAATTGGCAAATTCTAATATATATATAATAATTGTTATTAACTCTTTTTTGGATTTAAAACTCGAATTTATAATCAATTAAATTGTTTAATTTTATATATATATATACATATTTGCTATAAAGCATTGTTTTAGTGAGTTTTAAAATTAAAAAACCAATTAATAAATAAAAGATAATTGAAAGAAATGTAAACAAACTTTTTTATTGACATTTTCATCTATAAATAATTACTTTAATTAAGAAAAAGTCTATTAAGATGAATTTTGATGAGGTCCAGACCTAGCCAGATCGCTTTCTCATTCTCAAAACTTGTTAATAGATAGTTTTTAAGGAATTTGGTGTTGGTACTTGGTGAAACATTTTTTAAAATTATTAATGTGAAACCTACCAAGTATTTTTATCCAATAACTTGTTAATAGAGTTGGTTTCATCAAAATCGGTATAGCCGTTTTCAAAATAAAAAAATAAATACAAATATATAAACAATTTTTGCTCGTTTAATATAATAAGATAAGATATATACATCAGTGGAGAGGTTCATCGATGCTGTGGATGCGGCGCATCCCAAAGTTTCAAAACGTCAAGAATATTTTCACACCGTGTCATATTTGAATTTCGTGTAGCTTTATTTCGTTTTGATTTAATTTAAAATTTTTGGAACTTTTTGACGTTAACGTTAAAGAATATGAAAAGAATTTTCCAGATTACCAATTTGAATCACTTCTTATGGAAAATACTTTGATTTTATGACGTTGAAAAATTAATTAGTTTACATGTACCCGGAGACGGAGAGGTCTGACTTTCATTTAAAATCTATAGCTAAATTGTCTAAAAAAAGTAATAGTGAAAAGATGTTTTGGCAGAATTGAATTAATTTGCATTATATTTTCTACGACCGCGTCGCTTTAACGTTCATTTTAAGCTATGAGCAGAATTAAAACAATTAAAAGAAGTCGTCAAAGTGAAGTTAAAATATCCGCACTGTCTTTAATATCAATTGAAAAATCTAATGTTAAATTCAAAAAAAAAAAAAAAACGAAAATTGTCGATGAATTTTGCGAAAAGGAGCGAAGAATAAAATACAATTTTAAAATAATGAAGGGTTCTCTTTTGGCCAGTATCCTTTGGTTGAAAAGTCACTGTTCGCCACTGATATACATATACATACTCTCCCCCCCCCCCCCCAAATTTGTCCTTTCTTAACAGAGGCATCAAGAGATTTTTTTTCCTTATTCCCTCATCAACCCCTTTTAAATCCTGAAGAAGGAGTGAAAATCCGCCGAAACATCGGTTTGTGAGTGGATAAAAAACGACTGTCCATAAGAATTTTTGGCATTATCTTTCAGGGTTTAAAAGGGGTCACTGAGGGAAAGGAAACATATAATAAGATACTTCCCTCTTTTCTCCTTATCTCAACAGAGGCATAAATAGAATATTTTTTTTCCTTATTCCCTTTTAAGCCCTGATGAAGGGTTTTTGAGTGGATAAAAAATGACTGTCCAATAAATATATTTTATTCGAGAGAATTTTTTTTTATCCCAGGGCTGCCTTTCACAGGGACGGATCTCTATATGGACTTTTTGGGCTGCCCCGTGGATATAAAAGGCCCCAGCAATATTTTACTGTCCTAATTTTTTGCCTATACTTATACATCATTATAGAAAACAGTTTTTTGACAAAATGGCAATTAGGTAGGCCCCCAAGTAGTGTTAACCCAGGGCTCCACAAATTCAAGGTCCGCCCCTAGCCTTCCCTCACTTCTCAATTCAAATTTCTACCAGTTCGTCTCTCTCCAAAGAGAAAATTTCTTCTATAATAATTAAATTTAGCTTTCTTAAAAAATAAATAAAAATTCTCTGTATGATTTCTTACCGCTTTGCACATACTAAACATTGCCAACACATTTGCTTCATCCATAAGAAACATATCAGTATCAACAGTAACATAATTATGTAGCGTGGGCATCATGTCAGTGAAATAATCAAAGCCATCTTTTTGGAAAACCTTTAAACAAAAAGCAGATATTAATAACTCATTACTAAAATTAGATAAAGAGGAAATCGTTTAACACGAAATAATAATGCAGTCCCGACAAAATAGTACGTATTTTCATATTTTTTTTAACACGAAACAAAAATCGCTTAACACGAAATGATTTCGCTTCTCGGAATGAACAAAATATGTTATTTTCCAAAAAATCAATAAATTCTTATGTTTTTATAAAAAAAATTTTAAATTTAAAATTACATACATATTTTAAAGTTTAATTAAGTTTTTATACATATTTTTATACGTTTTATTGTTTTTTATTAAATGCATACATATAGGGTGGGCCATCCAACTTTCGGAATTTGAATCGGCTATAAAAAAAAAATGAATTAATATTTTTTGAAAATTATGAGTTTATTAGAAAGATTGGACATTTTCATTTAAGAATGAAACACAACATCATTCAAATGACTGCCACGGCTGACTTGACAGTACCCCATCCGATCCAACTCAATTTTTCAGTACATTTTCGATTTTTTGGGCTCCAATCTCATGAATGGCAACTTGGCACTTTCGTGTTTCAAGGCATCAATCGTCTCTGTGTGGTTAGCGTAACACTTATCCTTAAGGTTCCCCACAAAAAAAATCCAACCGGGTCAAATCACAGCTCCGAGGCGGCCAATTGACATCAGCATTTCGGCTGATTATTCGATTTCCAAAAACAGTGCGCTAAAGATGGCTGGTTATGTTGGCTGTCCGGCAAGTGGCCCCGTCCTGTTGAAACCAAATGTCACCCATGTCATCCTCTTCAATTTTTGGAAACAAAAATTCGTTTATCATGGCAAGGTAACGTTCGCTATTGAGGATAACGGCGACTCCTTGCTCATTTTCGAAGAAAAATGGCCCAATGATGCCGCCGGACCAAAAACCACACCAAACAGTTACTACTCGTTGTGGATGCATATGCTGCTTAAGTCACGTGTTGATTCTCTAATTCCCAAATGCGACAATTTTGCTTATTGACATAGCCTTCGAGTTGGAAATGAGCTTCATTGGAAAACACGATTTTTCGATAAAAATCCTCATCTTCGGCCAAACGATCTTTATTAGCACATTGGGAGAACTGAAAACCCATCGGATGGATAGGATGTTGTGTTTGATTCTTAAATGAAAATGTCCAATCTTTCTAATAAACTCATAATTTTGAGAAAATATTCATTAGTTTTTTTTATAGTCGATCCAAATTCCGAAAGTTAGATGGCCCACCCTATATATAGAAAATGTATAATACATAATTTGAAATGTAGTGTATCTAATATGATGTACTCTAATTTGGTTAGTATACATTTTTTTTTTTTGAAGTGAAACTTCTTTGGCGACGTATCTGTTTGAATTTTTTACTTACAATAAATGGAAATGACTCAATAAGAGACAAGCTCTGATTTCAAATTAATAATTTAAATTTCCTAATTTTATTTGTCATGAACAATTAGTGGGTTTTAAAATAATAATTTAAATTACCTAATTTTAATAAATTTTATTTGTCATGAACTATTTGTGGGTTTAATTAAAGTTCCACTTTCTCCATGGGCTTATATGGATGAGGTTCACATATTTTTTTTTGTATGCAATGCAATATGTTTAACACGAAGAAATATTTCGGTCCCCTAAGTTTCTTGTTAAGCGATTTACACTGTATATTTTATTTAAATATTTAATTTACCTGATAAATTAAAGCAAATATTTTCCACAAATCTGGTGAAATAGATTTGCTAGTTAGATCGTAGACCAACGAGAGGGCTTCCTCATAAAATTCTGTGTACAAATAAATAAATAAATTATAATCGTTGTAAAATAAAAAAACAAAAAATAAATACCCATGACACTTGTTGATAAAATATGTCCAACAAGATTTAATACAGTCGGTTGTAGTTGGGCTAAAATTTCGGGCTGATCCTCCATTACAGTAAGAAGAGTCTCAATTGTATTTAAAAGACCCATTGCTGTAATGGCTTTTTCATCTGAACCTTCATCCGTTTCTAAAACCTGCCTAAATGTGGCCGCCTGAAAAGAAAATAATAAAAGACTTTTAAATTCTATTTTTCAAAGAAAAAAAAAGATTTTTAAATTTTATTTTCTTCTTCGGGTAGCCAAGATCGACTGTGTATGATGTCATCGCGAAGTATAACAAGTCAGAGAAGTCCAACGAAGGTTTTGCAACACCGGTAAAGAAAAAGCGGGTTGTTAGGACGCCCCAAATCATTCAACAGGCTCAGGAGCTGATTATTGAGGATACAGGGCAATCGTTCGAAAATTATCGTCCGTGTGAGTGAAAAAACTATGGGTCAAAACGTCAAGGAGGATCTTATATAATTAAAGTGAGACAGATGCTGAAGAGGGTTATGGAAAGAGTAATAAATGTGTTCTTTAAGACCTAACAAACAATTTAGTAAAGTAAAAATGATTATAATTTTAGTTGGTTCATGTCCATTTTAATAGTAAATAAAAGATTCACGGGTTTTTGGACAATTTTTTTTAATAATGTTAAATATCAATTTTCGTAGGCACGTTTCGTCCTTTTACAGGACTTTTTCAAGTACTCAATTACTTAAAACATTAATCGTTGATAACTATCGAGACAATAAATAGTGTATTCATAATAATCTAAGAACCAATTTTCAAAAAACAATCTTAAATCATGATATATATATATATATATATATATATATATATATATATATATATATATATATACAAGAATTGCTCGTTTAATATAATAAGATAAGATAAGATAAAATAAGATATTATGAATATACTATTTATCCTGAAAAAGGACGAAACGTCGTACGAAAATTGATATTTCAAATTAATAAAAAAAAAATTGTCCAAAAACCTGTGAATCTTTTATTTAATAATTATAATCTTCGCCATTTTTGCAATAAAAATTATAATTCAAAAAAATGTTTAATTTGGCGCCGCACCCCGTATATACGTATGTCTATGTTTATTTGGATCAAGCAGAGGACAACAACTCTGCTACTCTCGGCAAAACAAAATTTTTTCAATTTTCAATAAATAATTAAAATAGTTAATTTCTACTTACTATATGTTGAACCATTTCTACGGCAATAGGCATTAATTGTTCTGAATAAGTGCAGACAATTTTCTGCATTACAGTGGATAAATCATCATTTTCTGTTTTACGAATAATATTTAATAATTCCATTGTTATTTGCTTGATCTAAAAGAAATAAAATATTTTTATAAATGTTTTATTTTAATTTTAAAATTCAAAAAATAAATTATAATGCAAATAATTGACAATACCTGCGGCTCCACATATTTATGGGTTCGCTCATGTTCGGCTAGCAACATTTTAAGAGCTATGGCTGCTTCGACTTTAACAGGTAAATCTTGATCGTTCAAAAGGGCGTTTACAGTTAATCTTACAGCTTCACCAAGAATCTAAAAATGTTAAAATTGATGTAAATATTAGTGTAATAATAATAAACCTTAAAAAAAAATCGATATTTATTGGGTGCTCAGCTGTTCACTTTCTTATGTATCTCGTTATTTTTGGACCTATATATTTGGCTTAACAAGTAAGAATATTTAAGGCGAATGCAGTAGTAAAAACAGAATAAGCCGGCTAAGTGCAAGCCGGGCTAGCATACAAAGGGTTCCATATCTATAAATTTTACTAGCCGAATGACTCGTCTCTCCGTTAATTCAATACTATGTACGGCCAGTACAAGAATGATTATATTCGAAAAAATATTTAATATCAAATTTTTACTTTTTGTCGATTTTTAAGGAAAGAATGAATTTTATCAATTCATGTCCTTGAATGAAATTGAGCTTACAAAATAGCCACTTGGGGCTTTCTCACACATTTTTACTTTATTTATTTTTCTAATTAAGAGCTAGATGAGAAGCGGCGGGTCTCTTGGAGCTTCGCCTAGGATGACCACCCGTCCTACTTTGAGAGGACATGTCCTACAATTAAACCTTTTGTCCTACGTCCTACCGCCTAACGGAAATGTCATATTTTCACAGAAAACTACTTTGCTATTGGCGATTATGGTCGTGCGAGCGGCGTATTATTTAAAAGAACAAGAGTAGTATATTTTAACTTAGTAAATTCGATTGTATCTAACTTTCTGAGATTTAGCTTGTGATCCCGGCTTCTTTCCCTCTACTCTGTTCTTTTCACGATGGAGGGGCCATCTCATACAGGCCTTTAGGGGATGCACCTTCTGGTGTATCTCCTTCTCACATCAATTTCATTAAAAAAAAAAACATCCTCTATTTACTTATCAAGTTTTAGTGTTTTGTCCTTTTTTTTATTAGCGATTTTCATTGTTTTAAGCTGGGTTGTCAAATGTCCTAATTTGACTATGTCAATATCTGGTCACCCTAGCTTCGCCCATGACCCCTTAACCCGCTCCTTAAACCCTCTACCCTCCTCCACCTCCAAAGGACTAGAATTTTCATTTTTGACCCTTCCCCATTTTGTTTTTGAATTTTTAGCTCTCTAGAGGCCTACAGAATATAGTATGTCTACAAAATTTGGTTGAGTTTGGCCAAAGGGTTATAATTTTCATTTTTTAACCCCATTCCTCCATGTCTTCAGCAATGGTTACCAATAATAATCGAAAGTTAAAAAATCCAATGTAGAATGGTTAATCCTCATAAATGTTTTGAATTTTTATATAATTTCCTCATTTAAAAGGAAAGAATTCGAGTAAACAAAAACACTCGTCTTGGTTACCAAAGAAGGAGATTTGAAGAGACCGAAAAGGGGTACCTCAGGGTGGTAGCATGAAGTTATATACCCTATCCTGCTCTCCTGATTCATAGGAACAATTTGGTGGGGGGTTTCATCAAAATCAGCCCAGTAGTTCAGTAGTTGAATATTTCTAGGAGGGCGGACATACAGACAAGGCGGGGGAGGGGGGAAAGGACATACATAGATATAAATAAACAGACACAGACACAAATGCCCTTTAGGATGATGTATGTGATGTAAATAATGATATATAGGGATCGTGCGTCACGACTTTAGCGCCAGCTGGCGACCAAAATGTAAACATAATAGGGGTATTTATTAAATGTTTATATGTTATTTTTTGTTTACTAATTATTATTATTGTTATTTCCAGGATAAATAATGTATTTGCCACAATTCCCCCAAATTATTTGATTAAATAAACCCAAAAGAGCGCTTAGTAGTAGTGCTGCCTCTATGTTTAACGTACGATCCCTATATTCAATACAATTTTTAAAAATTAGCGATTTTTTTTTTAAATTTAAATGATAAAACAATTTTTTCTTAAACTAAGACTAAAAATTAGAAAAAACTTACTTGTTCATTTTTAAATTTTATTTCACTAAAATAATGAAGTACCCAGCAAGCTCGAGCACGCATGTGGCCATGTGGAGAAGCAAATTCAGGAAAAACATGCCTGCATAACATAGTTTCCATTTGATCCTTATAGATTTCTTTTTTCAAAAGTACCTCAGCCAATGTTCCAACCTAAATGATCACATTATAATATAAATATAAACTCAACAAAATTGATCTATAATATAACCAATTTAAGAAAATATGCAATTTTTACTTACCATGTGTAAAGCTCCGTCTTTTTGTCTAGTATCAGCATTTGGAGAAGTTAGTACTTGCATTACTAATTGCATTGCCTTTTGAAGCATGTCTTTACGTTTCTTACAAGAAGTATGTAACACAGATTGTGCTGCAGTTACAGGTGAAACCAAGTCCTCAAATATATCTATTGGGAACATAAAAAAAAAATATATAATTAAGAAAAATTTCGTTGATATGTTTTATTCATTTATTTATTAATTAAATGATTGAGATGAGATAGATTGTAGTTTTTTAAAATATCGCGCCTAGTAATAATTGCTGTCTATAATAAATAATATTTGAAATGATTTTTTTGACCGGAGTAACTGAGTAGTTGATTTTTTAGAGAGTAAATTGTTGTCTTACAATACAAAATTATTATTATATAAATCTGTAATAGAACCTCACTTCACTTTTTGTTCAACTGTCTTCTTGATTTTATACTTAAAGAATTACAATTAAAACAAAATGTGTGCATGAGAATAATCTTGAAATGTAAGAGATAAACCAGTATTAATACCATGCTAAACAACACTTAATTTTCTCAAAGTTATGGAGATTATTATCTATTGTAATTCAATAATTGATCTTTAAAATAAGAAACAATTTAGCACCAAAATATTTACTAGAAAAATTAAAATATAGAAATGTAGGGGGTTCTTATGATTTGAGAAGTGGGGAAAATTTTAAAATTGATGTTTGCAGGACAAATAAAATTTTTTAAACTTTATTGTAGAGGGGTTTGTCGGAATATAATAAAGTGCCAATTGAGATCAAGAATGCCACGGGAATTCAGGAATTCAAAAATCGATTGGTAAAATTTGTAATTTCGAAGAGATGATTTTCTTGTGATATCTCCATCAAAATGATAATGAGAAGTTGCGGTATACTTTGTGTTGTTTGCTGTATTATTATAATAATATTTGTATTGTATGGTATAGAATTGTATCTGTATTATTGTTATAATATTTGTATTCTATTGTATTATTGTTGTATATTGTAATGTTTTATATTGTATTGTATTGTTACATTACTTTTATGATTGTATATTATTATTGTACCTACAGGGTGAGTTTTTTTATCTTGAGACAGTCCTACAACTCAAAAACAGTGCATTATATCGAAAAAAGTTTCAAATAAAAATTTATTTATATCAGGGGGGGGGGGGAAACTAAACTACGCTATTGTTTGTCGACCTAGAACAAGCTTTTAAGGTCAAGTTCTGTTTTTTAAATAGAACCCTATATTTTTCTTTACGTCACCTTATTTTACAAAAAAAAACTGAGCAACTTTCATTCGAACTATTTTTTTATACGACTTCAAATAAACAAAATACATGAATCAATTAGATCTCAAAAAAATCTTAACAATTATTCAACTTAATTATCAAATAATAATGATTAAATAATTAAATAATTATTCAATTGAAGTCACAACAATGAAAATAAGGGTTTATAATGATATTAAAACTTCGTTATACTCAGACTTAAGAAATTACTTAAAATTACTTAAAATTCTTGAGTTTAAAAAAGTTTATTTCTCGTGTCAATCCAGTAGATAGTTATATTGTATTACCATAATAAAAATTGAGTATTTTTTTTGAAGACAGAATTGAAATGGTTTTAATGTATGGTGAATGTGGAACAAGTGTTATGGGGCTACCATTGAAATGGATGCCGAGCGTTTTCCTGATAGGAATAAACCCTTACAAGCTTCATTTTATCGTGTTGTAAATCTGCTTAAAAAATAAGGAAATTGGAACTGAAATTCTTCCAGAAGACTTGCGATACACTCTGGAATATCTCAGAACAGTGTCGTAAAATTATTAAATTATTAATTATTATTAAATTATTTAAAACTAAAGATTTGAGCATCTTTTTTTTTGAAAATAGTTGGAATGTTTTTCAAAAAATCAGCTCGGGTTCAGATTAACCAAGATATATTTTAAAATAGAAAGAATTAAATCAATCTTTTTCAGATTCTAAGATTTTAGTAGAAATATTATTAAATTGCGATATCAGAGGGGATTCATCCCCCCAGGAGTCGAACCTGAGAACTAACATGCTTTCCGGGCAGTCAGCTCACACCCTCGAGACAAAAAACCTCTCTCTGAATCGCAATATATGATATAAGCACAGAAATTTTTTACTCCATTCTTCTATAATGGAAATTAAAAAATTTAGCTGACTGCCCGGAAAGCATGTTAGTTCTCAGGTTCGACTCCTGGGGGGATGAATCCCCTCTGATATCGCAATTTAATAATATTTCTACTAAAATCTTAGAATTTGCCCGAAAAAGATTGATTGAATTCTTTCTATTTTAAAAAATTAAATTATTTATTTAATAATTAAATATTTAATCATTATTATTTGATAATTAAGTTGAATAATTGTTAAGAATAATTATTATTTGGATTTTTTTTTGAGATCTAATTGGTTTAATATTTTGTTTATTTGGTGTCGAATAAAAAAATAGTTTTTATAGGTAAAAGTTGTTCAGTTTTTTCCATATAATGCACTGTTTTTGAGTTATAAGACTGTCTCAAGATAAAAAAACTCACCCGTTATATGTATAAAAAAATAGCCAATAAAGAAATTATTATTAAATCAAAGGCGCTGTCTACAAATAATCATACACTTGGGGATATGTTCGATAGATGATAAAACTTAGCAAGGATTAAAAATTCTGCATCTAGACACTCAATTTCAAATTGATCTTTTTTATAATATTTTTGCTAGCAATTAGGAGGCCTTGGGAAACTTTTGTAGGTGTTACTTAGCAACGTCCAAAAGTTAGAGGAGGTGTGTTGTATTTATTTATTATTTGGTCGCGACTTGGTGGCGTCTTCTTTACGCGTACGGCCTGACACCCTTACTCACGATAAATGCATCTGAAAGATGGTTGTCAACTCTAATCACGTCACAGATATTCTTATATAAACATTTTAAATGCGAGATAAGTTGGTAGGGAACGTTCATTTTTCTAAGGATGTCCCACAGCTTTGGCCACGATAAGCTGTCAAATGCTTTGCTATAATCTACAAAACAAAGATATACTGGAACCTGGAACATAGAATTCTCTGGCTTTTTCAATAATAAGGCGAATATTTAAGATTTGCTCACGGGTGCCTTTGCCTTTGACAATTTCTGTCTGATTAGGAGGAATTTGCCAATCGAGATAGTTCTTTAATCTCCCGTGAACAATGTTGAGCATGATTTTGCTGGAGTGAACATCAATGCAATAAGACATTGTAATTGTCGCAGTTGTATTTGGATCATTTTTTGTGTAGTGAGATAAAGACCGACCGAATCCAATCAGAGGGCCACTGGCCAGTATCTTATTACTTATATCATTTTGATTATTACACCTAAAAAAGTACCCCCCAAGGCCTCCTAATTATTACCAAAAATATTATAAAATAATATATAAAGGAACAATAATCCAGCAACCTGTTTTGACAGTGTTATATATTGATATTTTGTCATTATTTTATAATATAAAAAAAAAAGGTGGACTGCCGCGACTCTTGCCAGGTGACAATCAAGACATTTATTATATAACAAAAATCTAAGTAAAATATTTTCAGAGATAAAAATAAATAAATAATTACCGAATTTCACTCGTATATATTCATATGGATCCGAATTCCATAATTCGTCATCTGCTTGTGAATAAGACATAATAGGAAATAGAACATCTTGAATTATAGCAAACATATGAGGTTTTATAAATTTCCAACAGAAAGCATGAGAAACAGCTTGATTTATGTAATTAAGAGATTGTTGAAGAACTCGAGGGGAGACATAAATTTTATGCCTATATTGGTCAAGGATTCGTAGAAGGACTTCAAGAATACCGACAGAAAATGTCTTTAGGTACCATTCGGCGAAATCTTTATATTCAGAAGAAGTATTTCCAGGACTTCCATATCTGAAAATAAAATTAATTGATTAAATAAAAAGAAAGGTAGTGATACAGTGGCGGGCGGTGACTTTTCAACTAGGGGATGATGTCAAAATCATAGAATTTTATTTATTTTTCAAATTTAATATTCGATTTTTTAAAGTGATATTAAAGACAGAGCGTATAGTCTTAACTATTCTTTGGCTACCACTGGTAATTGTTTTAATTCTTTTAATAGTTGAAAATGAACGATCAAAAGATCGTAAGTATCATAATCATATGTAACAAAAATAAATAAAAGCAAAATAAAGTTCTAATCTAATTCTAAAATGACATGATATGAAAATAGCCTTAAAATTTTGGGGATGTGCCGCATCCACAGCATCCATGGACCGCATGCCACTGCTATATATATATACCGGGTGAGTTTTTTATCTTGAGACAGTGCATTATATGGAAAAAAGTTTCAAATAAAAGTTTATTTATATCATTGGGGGAAACTAAACTACACTATTGTTTGTCGACCTAGAACAAGCTTTCAAGGATATTTCAAGTTTTGTTTTTAAAATGGAACCCTATATTTTTCTATACGTCTCCTTATTCTACAGAAAAAAATGACCATCTTTCATAAGCAACGTTGGTGGAAAATAAGATAATTACATAAAAAACTTGTCCTTAATTGCCGTTATAAACTTTCTCAATAATAATTAATGATAAATGTGAATTATTTCTAATATTGATGAGTTTTTTTTATAAAGAATAATAAATAAATAAAAATATTTTAAATGAAGGATATAATTAATATAAGATGATTTACCTTTCGAACATTCGGATTAATATATGCAAAGCCCATTTTTTACATTTCCACCATGGAAGTAAAACACGTTCTTCCTCGTCAACTGTATTGGTTTGTTCAGGCACAGGTCGATCAGCGATTTGTCGAATAATTTCCATCCATTGGGAGAATACTTCTTGGGATATTAAATCAAGAGGGAGAGAGTACTAAAAATGTTTACAGCATTAAATTTATGACAGTTTTATAAAAATCATGTTAATTGGTTGAAATATAATTACTTGTGTCAAAGCGTAATATATTTTTAAAATAATTTTCTGTAGTAAAACGCTTTGTTCTGATTGGTCGGGTAAAATTTGTATACATAATTGATATATCAATGGAAATAAGAGATTCATAGCTTCATTAAGAGGACCTCTTTCTTCAGGTTTTTTATATCTGATAAAAAAAAATTAGATATAATATAAATAAATATAGAAGAAAAAAATATTTATTGATTGTTTTAAATAATAAAAAAATAGAAATCTTTTAAAAAACAATCTTAGGAACGTTTAGTAATATAAACGTTTCGGGAGTAATTCTCTGTCTCTTTGGGCCGCGGTTGTTTTTCTATTTTATTTTTACTAAACAAAAAAATGTCATATAAATGTTTAATAATTCATTCCAAAAAGCTTACATTTTCGTCGCCAGTTAACGGACAGTCCCTATAGAAATTTATATAAATTGTCTTGACCAGATTACCTTTAATTTAAATAAATTTTTTTATTTTATTTATTTATTATTTTATATTATTTATTTATTTATTTATTATTATTTATTTTGTTTGAATTAAATGCATTTGGTCACCAAGACAATTTGTATAATTGTCTTTGTTTATCTATTTTATTTTTACTAAGCAAAAAATGTCATATAAATGTTTAATAATTCATCCCAAAAAGTTTACATTTTCGTGGCCAGTTGGTGATAAAATCGTGACGCACAGTCCCTATAGAAAATTATATAAATTGTCTTGACCAGATTACCTTTAATTCAAATAATTTTTTATTTTATTTTATTTATTTATTTTATTTTATTTATTTTTTTTTATTTGAATTAAATGTATTCAGTCACCAAGACAATTTGTATAATTGTCTTTTATCAAAATATTTAATTTCTTAGGGCTGCTTTCTAAACATTAGAGAAAGCAACCTTTTTTCTTATTTTCAATAATAAAAAAAATTCCATTGATAAAGGGTGAATTTCTCCAGAAACGTTTGGATTAATAAACGTTCCTAAGATTGCTTTTTAAAAGATTTCTATTTTTTTAAAAATAAATATCCTTAAAATTATTAAATAAAGTTGAATACTTACTCAAAATTTTTAACCAATTGATATAAGCAAAGCAAAGCCCCTCCCCAACCATTTGGATCAGGATTTTGTAGATAAATACTAATTTTATCCACGATTTGTGTCCATCTTCCAGGAAAATCATGTTTTACAATATTACTAACGCACACAGCAAGTTGTATCCTGAAAAATAAAAACAATTCATAAGTTTAAAGTTAAGATACTTTCTTTGTTCGGTAAGAATAATGTTATAATTCAATGGGAATATATTTTTTCTTGTTAAGAATCTTTTTTTTTTTTTAATGAAATTAATGAGAGAAAGAGTTAGACCAAAAAAGTGCATCCCCTAAAGGCCTGGGTACAGCAAAGACTAATTAACAATGCATACCTGTCATTTAAAGAGCTTGCTTAAATAAAGATTTAAAAGGAGTAAGTGAAGTAAGTCCCCTTAATATTCATCCACTACATCGCTGATCCATTAAAGCTCTTGTAGCGTTACTTAATGCCAATTTTGTCTCTTTGCTAAATCCTGTTACTCCATCTTTTAACCAAACATAAAATTGTGTGAAAAAAAAATTCTGAGATGTGCAGAGAATTTTTTGTGGTGGGTTCTTGGTATCTGTCCCTTCAGGGGGTCTTCATCACATTTACAGTATCCCAACAAATACAAATCAATTCAATAAAATTGGCAGTTCCATCCCAATTTGTAAGGTTGTTTCTTGAACCTAATTCCCTGAGTGCTTTGACAGTATTGTGATAGTAAGGCTAATTTTACATTTTGTCTTCCCAAATTAGAAGGGTATAGTGATTTAATCATTCGACTCAAGCTCACTAGAATTCAGGGCTCAAATTCGTCCATGTCTCGAATATGGCTCTCATCTGTGGAGGGGTGCTTCCAAACATTCTCTTGCTACACGGGATGCAATTCAGAAGCGAGCAATTAAACTAATAGGAGACCCGGCTCTAGCCAACTCACTCGACTCCCTGGCTCACCGAAGAACCGTTTCTGCCCTTTCCCTGTACTACAGATACTATCACGGTGTCTGTTCAGTCGAGCTGAAATCAATTATCCCCCCTAAAGACCTCTTTACGAGAAACACGCGGTTTTCGATCGCTCAGCACCCCTTCGCTGTCAAATTGGATAAAAGTCGAACAAGCGCTTTTTTATCCCTATGACCCCCAGAGACTGGAACTCGCTCCCTGCCACCATCTTTCCTGCGACTTATAACCTTCAGCTATTAAGACCTTCGAACCCCGCCCAGCCCATAAAATTCTTTCTTCTTCTTTTCACGATGGAGGGGCCAACCCAGGCCTTTAGGGGTTGAACCTTTTTGGTGTAACTCCTTCTCTCATTATTTTCATAAATAAAAAAAAAAAATTTAAGGGTAAGGTTTCCCCTATATTTTAATAACTTATCTTTCTCCAGTAAATGAAGGGTCTTTAATGCTTCTATAGAAGCACGGCCTTCATTTATCTGGTCATTAAAATTATTGAGAACTAGCTGCGACGCCCGCCTTCGGCTACTTAAAATTACGATCGTAAGTTGTTAAAAAAAAAAATGTGAAAAGTTGTTTCTTTTCTAAACAACAATATTAAATTTTGTTTGTTTTTTGTCTGTCCTGTAAAATTTCCTTGTTGTGGGTTAGCAGGTTTACACTATAGGCGACGATATATATTTTTTTCCCCAATGTTTATAATTCTAATTTGATTGAAATAAAAAATAAAAAATATCATTATATTTTTCTTTAAATATTGAGGATCTCCAACTAATTCGTGGTCTCAATTAACCTCACGAATTTTCCCTAAGGAAATTTCTATATATACCGGGTGAGTTTTTTATCTTGAGACACTCTTATAGCTCAAAAACAGTGCATTATATGAAAAAAGTTTCAAATAAAAGTTTATTTATATCAGGGGGGAAACTAAACTATGCTATTGTTTGTCGACCTAGAACAAGCTTTCAAGGGTATTTCGATGTCAAGTTCTGTTTTTTAAACGGAAAGCTATATGTTTCTGTACATATTCTGAATCGACAAAAAAACTGAACAACTTTTATTAGAACTATTTTTTTATACGACATCAAATAATAAAAAATATTAAATCAATTAGATCTCAAAAAAAAAAAAAAACATTCTAATAATTATTTTTAACAATCATTCAACATAATTATCAAATAATAATCATCAAATATTTAATTATTAAATAAATAATTTAATACTGTTCTGAGACATTCCAGTGTATTGCAAGTCTTCTGGATGAATTCCAGTTCCAATTTCGTTATTTTGGCCTGTTTCAGTTACTTAGGAGCCTTGAAGGAGACAATAAAAGAGTGTGTCTTCTGCTGGAATTATAAATTTTATTTATTTATAACGAAACTATAGTCTCGTTATAAATAAATAAAATTTATAATTCCAGCAGAAGACACACTTTTTTATTGTCTCCTTCAATATATAAAAATTCTGCTACTCTCGGCAAAAACTTTCAATTTACTTCGTAGCCTTTAGATTTCTTGTTTTTTTTTTAAACAGATTTACAACTCGATAAAGCGAAGCTTGGGAGGGTGTATTCCTATTAGAAAAACGATCAGCATCCATTTCAATGCCAGCCCCATAATAATACTTCTTCCACAATTAGAACCATTTCAATTCTGTCTTCAACAAAAAATGCTCCATTTTTATTATGATAATACTGTAGGGATCGATTTTCTGCCTTTTGTTTTCAATTAGAAATGTAATTTATTTTTCGATGTTAATCGATTCGTGGCTTATGAAAGACTAATTAGCGAAGAAGGAGACCACGCCCTTTTATAATTAATCGAGCGCGATCTAGGAAAAATTATTAACCAATCACCTTAATTACCAATTAAATCCACGGCTATAAAAGAGACGAAGCCGTAATTAGCAGGCAGTTGCAATTCAGCTCTCGCTGTGTGAAGAGCTGTTTTACGCTCTCCAAGAGTTCGCCTGTCGACTTTGGAACGATTAAAGAAACAACGCTGTACGAAATCTTGTAACCACGAAGAAGTAATAAATTTCGGGCCTTGTGCCATTTATTTTGTTGAAAGCATTTTTCACCGCCTCAGGGCAATTTCTTATTTTTAAAAAGCATTTTTCACAAGCCTCCGGGCCAATTCTTATTTTGGGAAAGCAAATTTCACGGCTTTACGCCACCAAGAGAGGTTTTCACCTCTGAAGAAAATCGACGACATCGGCGCTCCTCCGACATCTTTCCACCAAGCCTTTCGAGTCAAAAACTCATCTTCATCCATCATCGGGATTATTTCCTATAAATTTGGGGGCTCGGCCGCGGATTCGTTAAAGGCTTTATCGGACGGAGCTGGACCATCTCGGTTCGGACCCAAGGAGGTTTGTCTTGACTCGTCTCGAGGCACCGACCGTTTTTGCGCGGGCAAACACATTTAGCGCGCCCGGCAGCCAAGCGACGAGCAAAGGCAGGCGACGTAGCAGGCAGCAGCAGCGGCTATCGACTGAAGCGATCAAGCGAAGGCCAGACAACACGACGACGGCAGCGCCACTCGCGGATAACAGCTGAACCAGCCACCCATAGGAGTAGCAGCAGGAATACGACAGAAGAATTAACTAACGAGGTAAGAGCCGACAATCCCACTGCACACCTACACACCTATCCCTCTTATCAGTTATAAGACCACTATACAGTCATGGAACACAGTCCAATCAATTTTAGGGACGTAGAACCACTAATAAAAAAATTCAACGGAACAGACAGTTATTCAATAGAAAGATGGGTGCAGGACATAGAATCCGAAGCAAGTATTCAAAGTTGGAGTAACTTGCAACTATTTACCTTTGGCAGACGGCTAATAACTGGACTAGCTAGGCTATTCGTAGAAAGTGAAAGAAACATTAATACGTGGGATAAGTTAAAAGAGGCCTTGTTGGAAGAATTCTCATTGCAAGTTAGTAGCGCGGATATTCACAAGCAGCTAGCCAGAAGAAAATTGCAAAAGGGTGAGCATGTTTATGAATACTTTCTTGTTATGAAAGAGATAGCCAATAGGGGCAACCTAGAAGACAAGGCAGTAATAGAGTATATACTGGACGGTATACAAGACATTAGTCCTAATAAAGTAATACTTTACGGGGCAAAAACATTAAAAGAATTTAAAGAAAAGTTAAAATTGTATTCAGAAATCACCTTCAAGTCAACAAACATAGCAAATCATGCATGCAATAGACAGCCAGTTAGCAGTAAGGGTGGAAACGAAAACCTAATCACCAAAGAAGACCCACCCATGAACATAGTTACAGTAAATAGTCAAAAAACGAAATCCAATCACAAGATCATTTCAATAAGCAACCACAAGATTAACGCCTTAGTAGATACCGGTGCAGGCTTATCGCTCATGAGCAAAGACATCCACAAACAGCTAGGTTCACCACAATTAACAGATTCAAATATTATTCTGAATGGGTTTGCATTTTCACGAACCGGAAGTAAAGGATATTTTAAAACGACCATACGAATTGACAACGAAGATTTTAATATTAAATTTTATGTAGTTCCAAACGAAACAATAGACGAACAAGTAATTTTAGGAATCGATCTGATAGATCAGGCCGAAATTAAAATAGGACAAGATGACATTCAAATTATTAAAAACATAGACGTTAATAAAATTAGTAAAACAAGAACGGAAACAGAATCTCATTTAATAGATGAACTACGCATGGAAAACAATTCATTAAAACACGAAATTCAGTCAATGAAAAAGGAATTGAACAGTTTAAATAGAAGTCTCAACGAAGAAAGAAAAATTCAAAGAAACGAAATTAACCATTTAAAATTAAGGAACAACGAACTGATAGATCAAAATAATTCATTAATCGAAGTTATAAATTTAATTAAACACGAAAACAGGGAATTACACAAGAAATTATCAGATCAAGACAGTTATTTTGCGAAAACAGCTAACGCTTTGAAAGAAGAAAATAAAGATATCTCAAATAAAGAAAGTCATTTAGAAGATGGTCAAGGGACAAATTCACCTATGAACAAAGACAAGATTAAGGGGTTTCAAGCAAGAAGAATTGGGGAACTTACGAAGAAAATTAGAATCAAAAGCCAAAATGATTACGCAGCCTATGACGTTACAAAGTTTAGTGGTCTTAAATCTGATAAAATTAATTTCAATTACCCCTCAATACCAGTTAAAACCCATGTCGGTCCCTTACCTCAGACTATATTAAGTGTTCAAGAAGATACCCAAGTGAAGTGTTGTGTTAATTATAAAAGTGTAAAAAAAAAAAGTGTTAATTTAAGTGCAAGTGAAAAATAGTGTGTGAAAGTGTTAGTTTTTAAGTTAAAATCAAAGAAATAGACAATTAAGAAACACTAAGTTTAAGCATAAAATTTTTCTTTGTCTTGTTCAAGTAATTTTCAAGATCAATTTGTTTTGTAAAAAATAACAATAGTTAAGTTTAGTTTTAAGTGCTATTTCATTGTAAAAAAAAAAAAAAAAAATAATTCTGTATTTTATGATTAAGTTAAAAATACCTAAACGGTTTTAAAGAAGAAAAGACAATAACTAAATTAATTTTAAGTTGAAATATTTAACTATGTAAAAGATGATTGGTTATAAGTTCCGAGTCGTAACTTGATTGAGAAAGGGGAGAATGTAGGGATCGATTTTCTGCCTTTTGTTTTCAATTAGAAATGTAATTTATTTTTCGATGTTAATCGATTCGTGGCTTATGAAAGACTAATTAGCGAAGAAGGAGACCACGCCCTTTTATAATTAATCGAGCGCGATCTAGGAAAAATTATTAACCAATCACCTTAATTACCAATTAAATCCACGGCTATAAAAGAGACGAAGCCGTAATTAGCAGGCAGTTGCAATTCAGCTCTCGCTGTGTGAAGAGCTGTTTTACGCTCTCCAAGAGTTCGCCTGTCGACTTTGGAACGATTAAAGAAACAACGCTGTACGAAATCTTGTAACCACGAAGAAGTAATAAATTTCGGGCCTTGTGCCATTTATTTTGTTGAAAGCATTTTTCACCGCCTCAGGGCAATTTCTTATTTTTAAAAAGCATTTTTCACAAGCCTCCGGGCCAATTCTTATTTTGGGAAAGCAAATTTCACGGCTTTACGCCACCAAGAGAGGTTTTCACCTCTGAAGAAAATCGACGACATCGGCGCTCCTCCGACATCTTTCCACCAAGCCTTTCGAGTCAAAAACTCATCTTCATCCATCATCGGGATTATTTCCTATAATACAATATAACTATCTACTGGATTGACACGAGAAAGAAACTTTTTTAAACTCAAGAATTTTAACTAGTTCTATTAAGTAAAAAATAATCTCTTTAATGAAGTTTTAAGATCATTATAAACACTTATTATCTTCATTGTTGTGACTGCGATTTAATAAATATTTATTTAATAATTAATTATTTAATCATTATTATTTGATAATTAAGTTGAATAATTATTAAGATTTCCTTATCTCTCCTTTGATTTATAAGCTTGAATATTTAATACTCTCTTTGTCCGAAAATATGGTATGCATTTGAAAGAAAATCTTAGATTATCTAGAGTTTCGAAAGCAACTGGCAATAGTCATTATATTGTTATAACTAAATAAATATCCTAGCATATTTGACAGGCGTTGCTTTTGAGTTAAGTTGGAATTTGAATAGTTTTTAAGCAATTTGGTGTTGGTACTTGGTGAAACATTTTTTAAATTATTGGAATTTGAAAATCAAAAATTAGTTTTTTTTAAGGAAAATAAAATAGTCACCGCTGTAATTTCAAAATGGAAAATTTTAATTCAAATAACGTGAATTTACAAAGAAACGATGCCAAATCGAAGCAATTGACTAATGAACAACGTCATGGTATCTTGCAACAGCTATTATAGAAGAAAGAAAAATTAGAACACAGTGCTATTAATAAATTGATTGAATGTGTTCAAGATACATTTAATAAACTTGAGATAAATAAAATACTCTTGATAACGTTTTTATAACATTACAAAAGTGTATGGAATCAATTATGTTAACAGGAGGGGAAAATTTCTATAAAATTCCTCTTATATGTAAATAAAGGAAACTTCGTCGTGAGGGTCGATTAGCTGACAAGTATATACATGTTCAACAAGGCTAAATCTCAAATCATATCTGTTGGTGTAGAAAGTTCATTTTCTACTTATAAACGTGTTTTGGATGATCATCGTCATAATTTACTCGATATAAATATACAAACGCTAATTATTGTAAATTTTACAAATTTTAGGATTAATAAAGTTTTTAAGTTTTCATTTTTTTTTTGTTTTGTTTCTGCACGAAACGGAGATTTTACTGGTCGAAAATCCGCTCTCTGATTATAACTATCTTTGTGTAGCGTCATCTATCCTCTCTTTATATTGATATTTTGAAGCTTATATCTTTTAGGACTGTAATATACTACCTTTGAGATATTTTATGAAATGTACTAGAAACTAAATTATTTTAATGTTAATGTACTATTGTACTTTTCAAGAAAAATTGTACTGTAAATAATACATTTGTACTATAACGGAAGCACTGGCTGTAATACGAGCCCCGTCCCATCTCAATTGGCCCACCAATATTTTTTCTTTTTAAATAAAATTATGCTAATAATTATTATATTATTATATTTATATTATTATTAATAATTAAAACGGTAATTTTAATTTAAATATTTATTTTTATTATCATTTGGAACAACATTTCAAACACTTTAAAACATTTTATTGTAACAATTAACTTAAAATTATTTTTTAATTGTTAAAAACATTTATATAAAAAATAGTTCTTTGCTTTTCACGAATTTTTTTTTAATAATCTTTGAATATGTGAAAGAATCAAGTAGGCTTTGCCTTTTTCCAACAAAAGAAAGTTTGTTTTGTTTATTATTAGTAGAAATGACTCGTGGAAAGGTTGTTAATGAAAAAATTCGCTCAATTATTATCACTTTATTTAAAAAGGGAAACTCAAACGCGGAAATTGGCGATCTAGTTAATTTATCAAAGTTTACTGTCAGAAATTTTATTCGAGTTTATAAAACAACGGGTACAATATCTACGAAACCTGGGTATGCGTCGAAATCCAAAATATCAGATGCTGATAGACGGGCATTGAAGAGATTATTAGAAAAAACAGGCGTTCGAACTATGGTGAATTATCTGTTCTTTGGAGCGATGCTGTGGGGCGAAGTGTTTCAAGATCCACGTGCCTTAGAGAAGCCCTTAAGTTAGGTTTTAAAACTTACAAGCTAATTTTATTGCAACTTATTCCAAAAATTTTTTTAGGCGAAAGAAAAGACTCTCTTGACATTAAAACAAATGAAAAATCGGCTTAAATGGGCTAAAAGTCACATTAATTGGACGAGTGATGAATGGAATAGTGTCCATTGGAGTGATGAGTCTCGTTTTGAAGTTTGTGTTGGGGACAATCGAAGGAAGCAGAGTTATTCGTCAGAAAAATGAAGCTTTCAATTCAGATTGTTTAAAAAAGAAAGTAAAATTTCCTGCTTCAGTTATGGTATGGAGTTCAATGTCTGCTAGAGGTGTTGGAAAACTTCACTTCATTGATGGAATTGTAAACACCAATAAATATTTAGAGATTTTAAAAAAATCGTTACTTCCAACAAGAAGGGGCGGCCTGCCATACATCAAGAAAATCTTTAAAATGACTTTCTGATCATAATGTTCCACTTTTGGAGTGGGTGGCAAACAGTCCCGACTTGTCATCAATAGAAACTCTTTGGTACACAATGAAAAAGCTATTACGAATACAACCAGCTAGAAACGTGGTCGAATTAAAACACAAAATTCAAAATAGTTGGGATACTTTCACTCAAGATGAGTGTCAAAACTTAATAAGTACGTTGCCCAAAAGAATTCAAGCCGTAATTAAAAATAAAGGCGACGTCACACAGTGGTAAAGGTTTTGGATTTTGTTTGTTTTCCTTGTTTTTAACAATTAAAAAATAATTTTAAGTTTTTTTTTGGCTTTTCGGCCATGGTAGCCATAAGCCATTTACGATACTATTTATTTTTATTTTTTAAATTTGTCTCTACCTCGGAGGAATTTTAAGTTAAATGTTACAATAAAATGTTTTAAATTGTTTAAAATGTTGTTCCAAATGATAATACTATAAAAATAAATATTTAAATTAAATTTACCGTGAATTAGCATAATTTTATTTAAAAAGAAAAAATATTGGTGGGCCAATTGAGATGGGACGGGTCTCGTATGAGTGGCACAGTCCTCATTCATTTAGCAAGTATCCCAGCAGGAGTCATCCAACATCCACATGGGGCATTAATTAAATACTCACTTAATTAAATCTGGAGAGTGTACTACGGCCTCAACGATTGAATCTCTAATCATAGCACGATCTTGCTCGTGTATACTAAATGGAATTTCTTGAGCTGGTTCTCCGGATGCATCTCTCTCTGCCCAGCTCTGAGTAATTAAATTCTTAAAATAAATCACACCTAAAAATATTGAATTAAATAAATAAATGAATTAATAAATTAATTATAAGCAGCGCATTATATGGCTGATTGTCAAAAAAAAAAATAATAATTCCTGTGAAATGGGATTCTAAGTTATCGTAAGAAATAATTTTTATGAAACTAAATCCCTAGACGTACCAAATTATAAAACAGATTTATCTTTTTTTTATCATAGATAAAAAATATATGTTCAAGTAAATACCCTAAAAATCATTCCCTCACTGTGTCCCAACAGCCAAATTCACATAGATTCAAAGAGCTAATTCGAAAAGTTTCTTATAAAACTGTCTGCTATCTTATTATTATTTATTCATATATAATAGTACTGGTTGTATAAAAATCTGTATATAGTTCAAACACGGCAAACGGAAAAGTCACAAAATATCATATATTTTTAAATTCGTCCTTAAAAACGAATCATTTTCTCACAGACAGGGCCGGATAAAGGGACTGGCGAGCCGGGCGACTGCCCGGGGCGCCGAATTAAAAAATAAAATCTCTAACATAAAGGGAAAAAATAAAGCTGTTCAAGCTGGTATTTGTAAAGAATAGTTTTTATGCCATATATGGATGCCCCTCTCTTGATTTAGTTATTGGTGATGCTGCTATATCTTGCACGCAGTCAGTATCTTTTTTTTGGTATTGTACAACGAATATATACATTTTTTTCTGCTTCCGTACCAAGATGGAAAATTTTAACTAACAATGTGCTTTAAGGTTAAAATATATATATATATATATAAATTGAGGGGATATTGATGAGGCAGTCCAAAAAAAAGAAGATCATTTATAGTATCTTTTTATTCATAAACCGACGTTTCGGAGGCTATTCCCTCCTTCTTCAGGGTTTTGAAAAGTCAGTGAAGGAAATCCAATGTGACATTCCCCTCTGTCTCCTCTTTCAGTGTCAGTAACAATAATATATTATTAGACAGAGGGGAATGTCACATTGGATTTCCTTCACTGACTTTTCAAAACCCTGAAGAAGGAGGAATAGCCTCCGAAACGTCGGTTTATGAATAAAAAGATACTATAAATTATCTTCTTTTTTTTGGGGACCACTATTACGTTTTAGACAATTAGCCCATGTACAATCAAATTTACAAAAGAAATTTCACAATAATTTAAAAAAAAATTACTATTAAATTGATTTTTCGATTTTTTTTTTTGAGAATCAGCCATATATATCTTTATATAAATTTTCACACCTGCTTGCTTAACTGGCATATCCACATCATTTAGCATTACTACTTGTAATAAAGAAGGCGCAAAACCAATAATTTTGTGGATCTATAAAAGAAAAAAAAAGGAAAATTAAATATCATCATCTTGGTAGAAAAATTGATGAATTAAATAAATATACACTCATGGACAAAATTAGAGGCGGAATGTCGAAAAAAAGACTGAAAAATATGCTTAATAACCGACTTCAAAAAAGAAGGAGGTTCTAAATTCGACTGAATTTTATTTTTTTTGTGTCTATTTTACTCGATTTCTTCGCCAATTGTGATGATTTTTTTTGCATTGTGTTCAGTATAGTTTCCGATTGGTAAAAAACTAAATTTCATTGGTATTGGACCTTTTTTGTTATGTATGTTCACATATAACTTGTTTGTTTATGAACCTCTTTGTTTATGTAATTTTTGTTTTTCAGAGGATGAGGAACTAAATAAGTGTTTATTTACGACTTATCAATTGCAACGTTTCGCCACTTTTATTACAGCTTCTTCAGGCTCTTGATAAATAAAGCTCCAAACACTTTGTCAATTTTTTAAGCTCTGCCATTATTACACATATAGACACTCGAATACATTTCTATTTCATCATCAACAACTCAAAAACACCAATATATTGGTGATATAAATATATGAAGAAATTGACAGGACCAGTGGACAGAGAGACGATGGACAATGGACCGACAAATAAAAGGGACGACGGACAGAAGAAGACGGCTTAGAAGAGAGAGAGAGAGCCCAAGATGGAAGATTTACGAAAGAGAAAAAGAAGAAGAAGAGAAAAAGAAGAAAGAAATTTTTGGGTATTTTAGTATATTAACTATTTAAGTAATGTAAAAAGAATTGTATGAATCCAAAACCCAAATAGGGTAAGGATTGAATAAAATAAATAAAAAAAAATTAGTTGTTTTCTTTTTACTGACATTTTCAAATGCCATAAATACACTTTTTGAATCAGATATGATAAGAAATCTGTTTTTGTTTGTGATTGTAGAGATGTACTCTATTGCTTTTAGTATTGCGAATGCTTCTATAGAAAATATAGTCAATTCTTTTCTTAATTTGAATTGTTTGCGATAATTATGATTCATGCATTATTGCATAAATTGGTGGCCAGTGTATGGTGCGAAAGGCATTCCATAATCTTCCAGAATGTCTGAAATATACCTTTCAGAATTCATTGACCCATTTTCCACGATGTGTAATTCTGTACGTGGCCCCCCAAAGAAATGCCAGCCCAAACCATAACAGAGCCGCCACCGAAAGTCGTCCTCGGAAGAATGTTCCACCTCTGATGGCGACGTCTCCACACTCTCACCCTTCCATCGTCTGGCTTCAGACAAAATCTTGATTCGTCTGTTAACAAAACATGGCTCCAATCCATCTCATGGTTTTTTTTCAAATTGTGGACGCTCTACTCGATGACGTGTCCCTAAAATGGGACTCTTGACTGGTCTTCGCGATAATAATCCAGCTTCGTTAAGTCTTTTAACTGTCACCTGTCTCACTTCTTTCAGTTGATTTCGGATGTCACTTCCGGTATGGGCACAATTTCTCAGAGCAGAGCTAACAATAAATCTATCGTCCCTAGTGGATGTAGCCCTTTTTCTAACTTGGGCTTCAGGTCTCTTGTATATCCCACTGCTCGAAGCCCTTAAAAAACTTAGTAAATTGAATTGTATCCAACTTTCTGAGATTTTGCTCGTGATCCCGGCTTCTTTGCTTCTACTCTGTTCTTGTCACGATGGAGGGGCCATCCCATACAGGTCTTTAGGAGATGCACATTCTGGTGTATCTCCTTCTCCCATCAATATCATTAAAAAAAAATGTTGTATCGTAGATTTCTATACAGCAAGCATTTCAGCCACCTCTTGGTATGTCCTTTTGCCGTTTTCAATTAACTTAACAACTCTGGTGACCTCAACTTCGCCATTTTGCATTTTAATGTCTGACGAGCCAATTTTAATAATAAATCAATTTTGTTCAATCAATGTTTTAAAAAAAACATGTGATTCTAAGTGAATAAGCAATTTGATGAACCGCGACCTAATATCATGGACACCTACTTCCACGTTCATTTCCAAGTAGAAGACAATGGGGCATTATCTAATGAATTCCTAAATAATTCCAATCGCGGTTCACCCCTCGTAATGTACCTAATAAAGATAAATTTTATACAATTTAAATAAAATGTGAGATTTGAGGGAAAAATCAATATTTATGTGAGTTATTAAATAAAATTAAGTTTAAAAATATTATTTTAACAAATTTATAAAGAAACTAAAAGATAAGAGTCTCTTTAAATCCAATTTCTTTTTTTTGTCCATGAGTGTATAAATCTGGACTTATAAAGGGCCCCATCAAGTCTAAATCCGGCCCTGGCCAAAATGGTCAATTATCTCGAGGATAAATTAGAAAAGAGTTTCGTATGATACATAAAAGCTTGTGTATATTCAGATTTTCTATTTCAGACATTCTAGAAGATTATGGAATGTCTTTCGCACCATACATTGGCGGCCATACTTATATTAATACATTTTTTTTTTAATGAAAATGAGGAGAGGAGTTACACCAAGGTGTATCCCCTAAAGGCCTGGGTTGGCCTCTCCATCGTGAAAAAGAAGAAGGGGGAATTTTATAGGCTGGGCAGGTGTCGAAGGTATCTGGAAATACGTGTCTTAAACAGCTGAAGGTTATAAGTCTGGGAAGATGGTGGCTGGGAGCGAGTTCCAGTCTCTGGAGGTCATAGGGATAAAAGAGTTGGCGAAAGTGCTTGTTCTATTTTTATCCAATTCGACAGCGAAGGGGTGCTGAGCGTTGGAAAACCGCGTGTTTCTCTTAAAGAGGGCTTTAGGGGGATAATTAATTTCAGCTCGACTGAAAAGACACCGTGATAGTATCTGTAGTTCAGGGAAAGGGCAGAAACGGTTCTTAGTTTAATTGCTCGCTTCTGAATCGCATCTAGTGTAGCAAGAGAATGCTTGGAAGCACCCTTCCACAAATGAGAGCCATATTCGAGACAGGGACAAATTTGAGCCTTATACAGTATAAGAAGTTGACTGGGAGTATAACAGCGTCTAGACCTATAGAGGATACTAATCTTGCGCGCTGCAGCTTTAGCAGTGGTTGAGATATGGTCATTCCATGAAAGGCCAGACCCTAGAGTTACGCCTAGCATTGAAATTTTATCCCTGAATTCTAGTGAGTTTGGAGTCAAATGACTTACAAACAATGAGCTTTGTCTGCAAATTGAATCACAGGGAATTAACACAGTATTTAGAATGCACAATAGTAAATGAAATACATGAACATTATACCAGGTATAATGATAGGATACCTATATGTACATAAGGTATAAATAAAGAATTGACGAAAAACTGACTGTATTTCAGAGGGGGCTTGAGGAATTCAATTCTCTGCCCTCTGATGTAAAAAATTCAACTATAGTTTAACATTATTTAAAATAAAATTAAGGAAACATTTTAGTGATAATTGAAAAATGTTAAATAGTTAAGAACTTAATTGTAATTATGTAGTATAATGTAATATTTATGTATGTAAATACATTTAAAATAAAATAAAATAAAAATAATATATATTTATATAAAATAAGCATATTTTTCAGGGTTTTTTTCGACATTCCGCTAATTTTGTCCATGAGTGTAAAATAAATGAGGATAATTTTTGTATAAAGAATTTTCGTGAGTAATTAATTAATCACTTTAAAGAATTAATCATTAAAAATACTAAAAAAAGAATGGAGAAATATAATTTGATTTATTTTTCAAATAATTATTAATTATTAAAAGACATGGGGCCTGAGAAAGAAAGAAAGAAAGAAAGAAAGGTCAGATTATGGTGCTTGCGCCGCCACATGTCGCGTGGACGGACGGGACAGAGAATATAAACCTGATTGAGCTGCTCCTCGGCCTGTTGTCGTTGATTCGGATCGATTGTTCCTCTTAAAAGTTGAATTAATTTTCTTGAATCCATCGTGAAAAAAAGGACTATGTCTAATGTAAAATTATAATATATATATAATAATTTAGTCGAGAGAATAATATAACCGGGTAAGAGTAATCAGAAAAGCATCAAGTCACGTGATTTTAATATAACATGGCGGGATTAGAACCCGAAGTCAAAACAAACACTAAAATTAAATAAATAAAATTTAAAAATAATTTTAAATATATTGAAAATTATTTTTTAAATTTTATTAACACATTTCTTAATTTAGTATTAATTTTTATTGATATTAATTTATTTCATAATAACTAGTAGACTCTTTCTGGCGGCACCTTTGATTTTGACGTTCCTTATTTCTAAGTTGCCCGATAATAGTAACAAATCAAGCCAGAGGGGCGCTGTAGCATAAACTCTAAAATTAATATTTTAAATTCTGAAATAAATTTTCTTTTTAATTAATATAAACAGTTTTAAAAACAACCTATTGTCACTATTTAATGATTGTTAAATAATGTTAGTTTTAGCATATAAATTTGTCAAAAGTAATCAAACAACATTTGACAATTCAGTTCGAAAACTAAATGGAGGTTTTTTTTGAACCTTTTAGGTGGTTTATTCCATAGAGTATACTCTATGCATTCAAGATTGGTGCAAAATTACCACAAACTTATCTTGTCATTGATAGAGATTTTCTTTAGGAGACGGACTGGTATAAATATGCAATTGGATGTTGATGAAAGCAGTCCACGGTGGTTGTAAAAAATAAGACTATAGAGGTTTTATTATTTTACATTTATTTGTTAAACCGACGTTTTGGAGATTTATTCTCTCCTTCTTCAGGGTAACAAAATGTCAATGAAAGTAGTTCAAAAAATAGTTACTTTCTGTCTCCCTTGACAATACCAAAAAATTGTCAAGGGAGACAGAAAGTAACTATTTTTTGAACTACTTTCATTGACATTTTGTTACCCTGAAGAAGGAGAGAATAAATCTCCGAAACGTCGGTTTAACAAATAAATGTAAAATAATAAAACCTCTATAATCTTATTTTTTACAACCACCGTGGACTGCTTTCATCAACATCCAATTGCTTATCTTGTCATTTTTGACGTGACAATTTAAATTCAGACAAAAGTTAAGTTTGCGGCAAGTCCTCTTGCTATCTGGGAACTGTGTCCCTCATCACCATCAATGTTAAAATCTGGTCACATTAGCATATATGAGCACCCCTGATTTAAATGATATCATTAAAGTCAGAATAAAAAAACAAAAATTTAAAATAAATCAAATTTATTTTTTTATTATTTTTCTTTTTTTCAAAGGCTTTTAATAAAACACTTGATAAAAGTTAAATTTCTGTCTGTTACTACTTGGGACTATAGTCATCTGCCCCCTATGATTAAATCAATTATAAATTTTGTCAAGTCCTAATGTCCTAGAGTTGTGCAAAATTTTATTTAGTTCTCACAAGCAGAGATTAGGTGAGGTAGAAAAAGGTCATACCATCCTTGTTAAGGTTTTGACCAGGTTTCCTTAACAACTTATGGCAAATGCCGGGATGGCTAATGCGTCGCTTGCTCCTGGTATCGGGTTTTTGCGCGGTATTTTTAAATTACTTTTTGTCTTTTGATGGAAATCTATGGGCATGTTATTTGTTAATGAGCATAGATTTCTATTTTTTTTTTTTTTTTTACTTGTTTATTATTTGTTAAATTGTTGTAATTAATTTGTATTGATGTTTATTAATGTATTTTAGCTAGATTGTATTGATGTTTGGAGGACCTAGCCACCGAGGACTTGTGCCTCTAAGCAGGTCGAGGAATAAAGATTTATTATTATTATTATTATTTATTCTACCGCTCCGGTTCGGAAATACCTCCACCGAGAAGAATCCGGCAAGAAACTCAGGAGAGAAGCATTTTATACAAAATATAAATATATAATATATAATAAAACCATAAAGTCGAATAAAGTTCGTTTTGGTATCAAAATCTTTGTATTTCCAATGGAGAGAACTTATTAGGTTTTTGCTTTCTAACTCTAGACGTCACGGTCCCAAAATGAAAATATTATATTTTTAGTAATTTTATCCATTAATATTATTAGATCGTCTCTAGTCAGATATTCTTAGAAAAAGTTTTTTACTTTTCCATCCATTTTTATATAAAAGTATGAAATTATATTTATTTGTCTAATATGTTTTTTTATTCGTTTTTGGGGCTACACAAATATAATTTGGGGCCTTAACTTATCCTTAATCCACCCCGCATAAGCAAGGCTGGAAGGCGATTCAATAACCTCGCCCTTATATCAAAATATAGTATGTTTGCTTTTTAATTTGAAATTATCTTAAAAAAATAATTAATTACTTTACTATTTCTCAGCCCAGATTTGATACTGGGAAATAACTAGCCTTTTTTAATTTTTATGCGATAGTATGCGCCTCGCACTGAGAAAATGCACCTCTAATATTAATGTTGACAGACACCATTGCATTTTGTAGGTACTTATCAATGTTTTTGTCAGATTATTTTATAATTTTTTTAGAGTTCATTGTTTTATAAGATAATTTAAAAAATTATTAAATTAATAAATGGAATTTGTTTTTAAGGTAGTTGTTTCTCCACAATACTAGCAAAAAGTTAATGCTAGAGTATATAGAACAGACAATAAAAGAATTCATAATTCATAAGCCCAAAAGTTTTTGCTGTTTATGTACCACTACTAGCCAATCCCTTTCTCGTTTGACAAATCTGGGACCATTGTAAAAGATTGAATATTTTTATATTAAAATGACAGATGAAATACATTTTAAGTAAAGATCGATTTATTTCTATAACAATCGTTTTATTATTTTTTAACAAATGTAATCAACGCCTACGTTACACCTTATGAAAATTATAATTTTGAAAAAATCTAGCGCATGCGCGCTTTATACATCTTTCCCTGGTTAAATAAATGCGCTGTTGCCAAATTGTTTGTAGTGTAAATTTTTCATTATTTATTCATTATTATCTCAGAAACTGTGTTGTAACTATGGATCAAAATTGTCTTAAAATATGTATTGGTTATTGTTTAATGTTGGTATAGTTTTTTATAAAAATGGTAAGAAGGGTTTCTTAATTATAATTAAATATGTATGTAAATTTTCCGATATCCCCTGTGTATAGTGCAATGTATATAAGAGTGAAAAACTCTATTTTTGAAATTTAATATCTCCGGAACTATATTGTTCACAAATTTCGTTTTCCCCCAATCGATGCAGAAGTATTTAAATAATAATCTGTCTAAATTTCAAAAAGATCCTAAGAAAACCCATATGGTGAAACAACTATACCTTTTAGTTCAAAATGCGGCAAAGTCAGCCACGACCTCTATGAGCGCGAGCAGAGAACTAGGTCCGGGGGCATAGAATATAGAAATCTGGAACTGTCAAAAGAGCAGAAACATCTTTTATCCATGGTTATATTGTGATAATATTTTTCTCTTGCCTTTATAAATGACTTATCAGATGTCTTCATTCAAAAAAATGACAATAACAATATAAAATATTTAATATTTATCAAATTACGAAATATTAATAAAAAAAATGAGGCAACATAATATTAATTGTCTATCTTTTGCAAGATTTGTAAATATTTGTTGTTGCCAAGCATCAAGAAAATACAATACCAAAAATTTTATCAGACATCTAAATAAATCACATAAAAAGTAATGGTTTGCAATTTTTTTTTCTATTATCTACATAACTTTTAAGGAAATAGGTGTTGGTTCTAGGTGAAACATTTTAATATAATAATAATAAAACTTGAGCAAGATGCGAGGTAGGTTTCACAAAAAAAAAAAAATGAAATAAAACGAAATTGAGTTTTGAATTCGATATATTTCGGGGGTGAAGAGAAAAGAGTATTCTCTGACTCCTGAAGATGGGCTCACCCCCGAAATATATCGAATTCAAAACTCAATTTTGTTTTATTTCTTTTTTATTTTGTGAAACCCACCTCGCATCTTGCTCAAGTTTTATTATTATACAGGCTCTAGACATTTGTCTCATGGGATGATCCGGCCCTGCATATTAATATTAACGTTAATTGTTTTTTTTTTTTTCAGTAAATCACTAAAAAGTGTTGTTGGTTTAGAAATTCACGCACAAATATCATCAAAATCAAAATTGTTTTCGGCTGCTGGAACAGATTTCAATTCTACTGTAAATAACTCTGTCTCTTTTTTTGATTCTGCTATACCAGGAACATTACCAGTATGCATTTTATATATTCTTCCCTTATTATAAGTATAAGATAATATGTAGAATATAAATATATTAATTAAATATGAAATTTAATTAATTAAAATACTGGCTCTAGCCAAGAGTTGTCTTTTTGAAAAACAATCCATCTAATTTTCAAAAAATGACATACTCAAATTCTCTATATTTAAAATATACTAAAAGAGTTCTTCACTGAAAACTTTTTTCAGCCAAAGCAGAATTTTTCAGATCATTTCTTATATGAATGAAGTAAAATGTCTGCTTTTATTATATTTGTATGTCACTGCCACCGAAAACGAATGAAATCCCTTCACACATACACGGTTCTCATACGGATCATATTAGGATTTTTTTCGTACACTCAGTAGTGATCATGGAGAGAAAGCAAGTTGTTGCCATGTTGTCTCTCTATAGAAAAATTAAAGGAGGAATAATAGAATTCATTGGGACCTCTCATCACTTTACGGCAGAATTTTGGAGCATTCTACACCATTTTCCCGAAGCTAAGAGAACATGAAGACAATTTTTTTAATTACTTCATGATGTCAATAAAATCATTTGGTGAATTACACGTGAAGCTAAAGGACCGTCTTCAACGCCAAGTTACATTTATGAGGGAATATATTCAACCGATTCAAATGTTGGCCTCGAAGATTTCAATATAAACGTCTTTCCATGCTTCCTGGCTTTTAAATTTATCCTTATATTTTTCAGAAGTTTTGTCCCACAGCACTGGTTTAGATTTCACTGCAGTAATCAGCCGATCCACATCAACATCTAGTAAACCGCTCATTTTATCAACTGCGACAATTTTGTTCGAGACCGAGACATCCACTCGCTATCAGGTTAATAAAACAGATACTGAACCAACCGATGAGTGGTTTCTGTACCTGGACACGTATTTGAACCTAATAGAAACCTGTTGGTGTCGAGGGGATATTCGGTGATCTACGGCTTGAAGATGTGATTTCCGAGTTTGCAGCTGTCAAAGCTAGAAAGAAGAGATTATAATATGTACTTGAAATATTTTTAAATTAAATGTTTTTCCAAGTCTCTTCTATACCGGGTGAGTTTTTTTATCTTGAGACAGTCTTATAACTCAAAAACAGTTCATTATATGAAAAAAGTTTCAAATAAAAGTTTATTTATATCAGGGGGGAAACTAAACTATGCAATTGTTTGTTGACCTAGAACAAGCTTTCAAGAGTATTTCGAGGTCAAGTTCTGTTTATTAAATGGAAACCTATATTGAAGGAGACAATAAAAGAGTGTGTCTTCTGCTGGAATTGTAAATTTTATTTATTTATAACGAGACTATAGTGACATTAAAGATTTTAACCTTTCATTCATAAATTAATTCCTATGAATCCATTGTAATAGACTGATGAAGAGGGCAAAGCCCTCGAAACTATAGTCTCGTTATAAATAAATAAAATTTATAATTCCAGCAGAAGACACACTCTTTTATTGTCTCCTTCAATATATAAAAATTCTGCTACTCTCGGCAAAAAAACATTCAATTTAAGGAAACCTATATGTTTCTGTACATATTCTGAATCAACAAAGAAAACTGAATAACTTTTATAAGAACTATTTTTTGATACGACATCAAATATTAAAAAAATATTAAATCAATTAGATCTCAAAAAATAATTCTAATAATTATTTTTAACAATCATTCAACTTAATTATCAAATAATAATGATCAAATATTTAATTATTAAATAAATAATTTAACAATAATTAATAATTTAATAATTTTTTGACATTGTTCTGGATAAATTCCAGTTCCAATTTCGTTATTTTGGCCTGTTTCAGTATCTTCGGAGCCTTTACATTTCCTGTTTTTTTTTTCTTAAACAGATTTACAACACAATAAAATGAAGCTTGGGAGGGTGTACTTATTCCTATCAGGAAAACACTCGGCATCCATTTCAATGGCAGCCCTATAACACTTCTTTAACATTCACCGCATAAATTAAGACCATTTCAATTCTGTCTTCAACAAAAAATGCTCAATTTTTATTATGGTAATACAATATACTTAACTATCTATTGGATTGACACGAGAAATAAACTTTTTTAAACTCAAGAATTTTAAATAGTTCTATTAAGTAGAAAATAATCTCTTAAATCTCTGTATAACGAAGTTTTAAGATCATTATAAACACTTATTTTCATTTAATAATTAATTATTTAATAATTATTAGTTAATAGAGTAAAGGGTGTGTAGTTTCACAGTGAATGAAATAAAACTCAAAGAGGTTTATACAAACTCAATATATTTCGGAGTAAACTCCTGATGATGGACTAATAATCCGAAATATATTGAGTTTGTATAAACCTCTTTGAGTTTTATTTCATTCACTGTGAAACTACACACCCTTTACTCTATTAACTAACATCATGTTTCACCTAAAACCTACACCACTTTCCATAAGTAAAATTAATAATTATTATTTGATAATTAATTTGAATAATTGTTAAGAATAATTATTATTTGGATTTTTTCGAGTTTTAATTGATTTAATATTTTTTTTATTTGATGTCGTATAAAAAAATAGTTTTTATGAAAGTTGTTTATTTTGTAGATTAAGGAGACGTATAGAAAAATATAGGGTTCTATTTAAAAAAGAGAACTTGACCTTGAAATAGCCTTGAAAGCTTGTTCTAGGTCGACAAACAATAGCGTTGTTTAGTTTCCCCTCGATATAAACAAACTTTAATTTTAAACTTTTTTCCATATAATGCCCTGTTTTTTGAGTTATAAGACTGTCTCAAGATAAAAAACTCACCCGGTATATTATGTTTATGATACTTGATTGGTAGTTTTGTAATTTGATGATTTATGATTTTTCAAATGTTTATTTAAATTGTTGTATTAGAATGATACTTCAGGTTTACCTGATTTCTTTCTTTTACATAATGTTGATTTTAACCGTTTTCCAGGGGTGACACCATCGATATCGATGTATTAGCTGAAAACTACAAGGAACTTGTTAAGAACTTGTTGAAGTGTTATCAGTTCATGGGGTGCAATATGACCTTAGAAATTCACATTTTACATTCGCATTTGGACTTTTTCTCCCTTAACTTGGGAGCAGTTAGTGAAGAATTCGGCAAGAGGCAATTAGGATATTTCTGTCCTGGAGAAACGATATGCAGGAAAATCGGTACAGAACATGTTAGCAGACTATTGTTGGAACCTCAAGGGAGACATTTCTGCTGGCAATTACAAATCGCAGTGTTAAAGAAAGAAATTTTGAAAATGCTAATAAAAATGTGTTTTTTTGGATGAAATTTCTTCATTGAATAGTTCAAATCTGTCCTATACATTACAATATATCCAATGATATATTGCAATAAGAAATTGCAAAGAGAGGCAGATTAGGAAAAAGAAGGATAAAATAGTATTTGTTTAAATATAGTTAAATATAGATTTCATTAAAAATAAATTGTAAAAGAAAAAGAAAAATAACTTAATATAATTTTTTAATAGAATTGATGTTTGAATTCGAGCAGAGAGGGAATGCAGTACGGACGGGAGATGAACCTCTTAGGAATGATTTATATGTATTTTCTTTTTTTAAAGGAATAATAGTGTGAATTATTAAAGTCGTTGCTTGAGAACAATAGAAGGAGAAATCAGAGAGAAGAAGAGGGAGACATTACTCCTCCGTAGGCATTTTGATGCATAAGACAATCGCCAGAGTCCTTGAACACACCTCTAGGTATACACATAACAGACAACCGGGACAGTCGTTGATGATACCTCACCACATACATATTCTCACGAGGCGTTCATTGAAGGAGGTCCATGAACACACACCTATAGATATAAAAGTTCACAACGCAACTCCTAGGCGGTGATCAAGGAGACACCTCACTACACACATTGATATCCATCGCCATAGCCGCCCGGCGAGGAGTCACTTCCACGCGGTCCTAGTGGCGTTAGTCCAGCTTACAAGACTCGGCCCGTACCCAGCTTTCGTGGATAACACGTATCTACACATATATTTATATCGGCTCCTCGATACAAACCTGATCGAAGGCGCCTATCTCGTGCAACCAGACACTGAGAGATTGCCATCAACGAGACTGGATACCAGGAGAGCAAGTCCTCGAGTCCAGCAGATTGCAAGCTAATATTATACAGCCTCTATCACAAGGAGAATAACCGCCATCTTGTATTTCTCATTAACCCATTTCTATATCTGCTGATATCAAGCGGCGATTAAATAAATTTACATTATCAACAATAAATGATTCTAACGTGACCTCTATTATTATTGAAAATTACTAAATCCCACTTGTCCATCCAATTTCCTTTTGTTTTTTTAATTTTTATTTCAATTTCCTTAATTCATTTTTTTATTTTTTAATTTCATAGTAAACAATTAATAGTAAAGTCAGTAGATATAATTTCAGAAAATAAGCACCAAGAGAGTTAACCCTGAGTTTACACCCACCAACCAAATAAATTCAAAAAGAACAACCCAATTATACATTATACCCACTGCAACATATTTTTTAATTTTTTTATATTTCATAGTTATTCACTTAAATAATTAAATCCTATTTCATGAGCAAACAAACAAAAATAATTTAAAATTTCGAACTATTTTTACAAAGGGAATTAAATTTTTACTAAAAACAAAAAATGAAAATCCGTGAAAACGATAGGTGATACAGAATTTCTACTTCCAGATTTGGATTCAGCGGAGTCGAATTATAAATAATCACCTATTTTAATTCAAAGGGGCAAAATTTTTTTTTAATTTGTTCAACAGTGTAATTAATAGATATATGTTTATATCCTAATATTCACCGAATTTATTTATTATTCTAGGTTTTAAATAAATATTGTGTTGAATCAGCTGCCCTGACTGCATTAGCATTGTCCTGCACTATAAATCCAATATCGGTTTTTGATCGAAAACATTATTTCTATGCAGATCTTCCAGTAAGTTAAGTGTTTTAATCTACACATCCATTGACACCTTCAACTCTTACCCTCTATCCGTTAAATTTTTTCCATGCACTTATTAATCGTCAACTATTATGCTACTAAGGTAATTATTCTTTGCTAATAATTAAAATAGCATCCGATTGAATTAAGTTAATGGCATTTTATTAGTTAGTTCTCTTCATCATCCTAGGACACTCAGTCCTAAGACTAGTTTAATGCAACTACTAAACTCTATTTGACTCTATCACACGCCTATTCTTTCACTTCTTTAAAAGATCATCAACCCTATACATCAGGGGTGTCCAACCTTTTGACATCCTTGAGCCACATTTGAAGAATAAAAAAATTGCCTCGGGCCGTTCATAAAATATACTGATTCTAACTATAGATTTTTTGACGTGACATCGTCTTATAATTCGATGGAGCCGGCTGCGCGCACGAAAAAACATAACTCTTGCGGTGTTACCTCGCTCTGAGGCGTTCCATTTAAGGCTTGAAGTGCAAACGAGAGCGCGGAACGAGCGACAAAGATTGAGGCGGGCTTTTTAAAAGCTACAGTTACAAAAATTTTAATGATGTTTCCAAATTTTAAATTTAAGATTTATGAACAATAATTTAATCACAGTTTATTCTTATAATAAATTATTCAAAATTATTAATTTTTTACAACAAATTACAATTAAATTTGCAAAAATAATTAAGTAACTAATTGAACAACAACTTTTATTCAGTTTACTTGCTGAAAGAAATAATGTCAATACAAAATTTATTATTATAAAATAATAAAATCAAAAATTAAATTTTAACAGTCGAGTAGAAATTTAAACAATAAATTTTATTCAAGTATTTTGTAAATTTAAAATGATTTTCTGAACGAAGAATTTTATGAAAAAAATCGGTTGTCTGTAAAGTCGGTTTACTGACGATAGTTGAACGTGACAACGTCATAAGAAAATACCATTCCATCAGTATTTTCTTATGACGTTGTCACGTTCAACTATCGTCAGTAAACCGACTTTACAGACAACCGATTTTTTTGTTATTCAGCTCCATAATAACTATTAAATATATCACTTTTTCAGAGGAAAAGGAACAATAATATTAAGTGTTATATTAAACGATCAATAGCAACGTTTCGCCGTTTTATTACAGCTTCTTCAGGTTCTATAAATAAACAAATACATTCAAATTATTCACACTCTCTTAAATTAACCAAAACATTATATATATACAATCACCTTGATCAAATTTCTTTGTTGGTTCATTTAGCCTTGCCATTTAGTTATACACAGGGCCGGCCCTCCAAAGGGTTACGGAGCGGTAAAGAAAAATAAAGGAAAACAACAACATATTTTTCGATATTTTGATTGCGAGCATGTGGCTTGTATGTGAATGACCTTAAGACCTCAATGCCCAAAGCTTTACCAGGGGCGCCAAAGACCCAAATGGTATAAAATAGAGGCAAGTAAGGGGGGTGCCATAATTGGGTCTCGCTCCATCCTAAAACTTGCCTCGGGCCGGCACTGGCTATACATATAAAGATTTGACACTTTATTCACACAATATTTTTTTAGAGTAGCGACAGTAACTTCACAAACTCATAAAAATCATAAAATCGCTAATTTAATATGTGGAAGCCATACTACAATTAAAAATAAACAATAGACAAAAAAAATAATAATAAACAATCATTTATATTCTTTGATTTTTTTTCTAATAATAGACAGAAACAGAAAAAACAAGATATTATAATCAACTAAAGGAATATGTCTATGCATGAATGTAGATAATCTTTGAAAATAAATGGAAAATTAGATAAATCTCCAGAAACTAAAAAAGACTAATTGTTCTTCTTCTTGTAATAATAAATTGGTCTTGGTTATTCGTTGCTAAATCCAGGGATAAAACTTCCAACATGTACGTAATTTGTTCTTGCTTACTCTTACTTAGGTTACTCTTGGTGGCTTCCATGAACAGTTCTGAGCCTTTTTTCTCTCTATTTCGACGATAAAATTAACTAAGTTAGGATTTTCCGATTTAGATCAAATATGCGCCGTTTTGTTCGATAACTTTTGTACTTTTTGAAGGCAATCTCATAATTCCGTGATTGAAGAAGTTCTCGTCCCTATTGATGAAAAACTTGACCAGCCCATTTTCACAAGCCTCTCTTGAGGCCAGTTTTGTACCATCAAGAAAATTTTGCAAATGCTTGAAATGGTGATAATCGCTTGGTGCCAGGTCTGGGGTATTTTTTTTTTTTTTTTTTTTTAATGATATTGATGAGAGAAGGAGATACACCAGAAGGTGGATCCCCTAAAGGCCTGTATGGGCTGGCCCCTCAATCGTGAAAAGAACAGAGCAGAAGGAAAAGAAGCCGGGATCACGAGCCAATCTCAGAAACTTAGATACAATTCAATATCCAATTTACCAAGGTTTTAGGGGCTTCGAGCAGTGGTAAATCCTCCGCGCGATAAATTCGGTTAAATTTATCTCCCACTTAATAGGGGTATACGGCGGGTGCGATATAACCTCCCATCCAAGCTCTCTGAGCTTCTGGCGCGTCGTTAACAATGTGTACGGCCTGGCGTCCACTTGATGGAACACAACACCCTTCCTATTAGCCAATTCTGGCCGCTTCTCATCAATCGCCTGCTTCAATCTGGTCAGTTGTTAACAGTATTGGTCCGAATTGAGGGATTGGCCCGATGGGAGCACCTCATAGTGGGTGATTCCCTTCCAATCCCAACAAACACACAGTAAAACCATCTTGGCCGTTAATCCTTGCCTGTTGTTCTCGTATGTGACCCATTTTTCATCGACAGTCACCATTCCCATCGCCATCGCCATCGATTAAGCAAAAAATCGCAGGCATCAATTCGGACCAAAAGTTTCTTTTGTGTCAATTCGTGTGGCAACCATACATCGAGCTTCTTCTTGAGACCAGCCTTATGCAAATCGTTCCAAATGGTTTTCTGGCTAATCTTCAGTTCCTGGGTAATGGAATAAGTGCTCGCATGCTGGTCCGACTCGACATTTTCGAGGATTGGCCTACCAGAGAGTGTCTCATCTTCAACGTCCATAATACCAGAACGGAATTGTTGGAACCACCACTTTGCTGGTGCATTCCATACTGTATTGGGTCCATAAACAGCACAAATTTTTTTGGCCGCCTGCTCCGCTTTTTCTCCTTGGTCGTAGTTGTACTGAAGAATGTTTCGAATTTTCTCTTTTTTTTTACCTCATTTTGGAACGCTCTAACACACAACTGGCTTCACCAAACACAAAACTGTCAAATAACTTTTTTTAATGCGTTATGTCACCTTTAAATCGCAAAAAAGAATGACCAAATGCGACGTATACATCGTGAGATAAGGCTCATTAAAGCCATCTAACGGAAAAGGCTCAAAACTTTTTTATTCACCCATTATATATAGAGTCGTGCTAAACAAGCAATTGATCTTTTATTTATGTGAAACCTACCTAGTATTTAATATCTTAAATTTTAAAAAGTTTCTAAAAATTTTCTTTACTTTATTTAATATGTCTCACCAAGAACCTACACCATTCTCCCTTAACAAAAAAACAAACAAATTAGTTGGACAGTGGACACCCCTGCCTACATTATAAAGGGAAAATATTCTAATCCTAGTTCTTCGCTACCTCCTTTATTATTTAATTTTATTTTTAATATTAGTTTATTTTCCTGATTATAAATATTATTTTTAAATATGTTAATTTTAAATTAAAAGATTATTTTTTCAAAAAACTTAAATAAATTCATTTTTAGGCTGGTTATCAAATAACGCAACAAAGACTGCCTCTTGCAGTTGATGGACAACTGGAATTTCAAGTTTTTACACCGGGTATTCATAAAAACGCGTATAAAAAAATGTCTAAAATAAAACAAATTCAACTAGAACAGGATAGTGGAAAATCTTTGCACGATGAAATTGAAAAGAAGTAATTTATTTATTAAATATATATTTTTTTTTCAAATGCTAATCTACGTATACATATTTTAAAGGAGCTTAGTTGATTTGAATCGAGCAGGAATACCACTCATGGAACTTGTTTTTGAACCCGATTTAAAAGATGGAGAAGAAGCTGCTGCACTTGTGAAAGAACTGATCTTAATACTTAAACGCCTCGGAACCTCATCTTGTAAAATGGAAGGTAAATTATAGGAATAAAATTCCACTCTTAGTATTGGCTGTGAATTCCCTATTGCCTTAAGGGAGAACTAGATTACTAGATATTAACTATTGCAGTGTTTCTCAAACTTTTTTGGTTGACGGCACACTAAAAATATCTGGAATTATTTGCGGCACACATATATATAGTATATATATAATTTTTGCTCGTTTAATAAGAGTAGATAAATTATAATTATTTATTGAACAAGAACAAATAATACAATACAACTACGACGTTTCGATAGACTTATTCTGCGATCGTTCTCAAGTATGAGTCGATCGAAACGTCGTGTCGCGAATGATTCAAACTTATTAGATTTTAAGCTTATTAGCTTCAGAGCTTCTAGGGGAAAAATAGAGAAAAACAATCGAATTTGGAAAGAATTTGAGGAAATTTGGCAGGAAATTTTGTATTAATAGTTAAACCACTGTGCCAAATTTCAGCTTTTTATCTGAAGCAACAGAATGAAAGATTCTAAGTTATTACAGCGTGCACGTGGTACGTGTTTTAAAAGTATTTTTACTTTATAGTACTTAATTTTTATTTTATTTTATTCAATATTTGACCCCCTCCCCCATTTTGGTTTGTTATTTTCGAAAAAATTTTAACGAAAATGTTTAAAATTACATCCTCTACAACTTTGCTTCTAATGAACTAAATTTAAAAATATTGTTTTGTGAATCCTATCCATAATTTAATTAATTTATAAGATCTTGAGAAATTGAATAAATAAATTGATTTCAGGGTTTTATATTGAATAAGACAGACGTTTCGTCACTATATTTGCGACTTCTTCAGTGACTTATTCTTCAACACAATTGTGCTTTCTGTAGTTCTTTGATTTAACTATGATGAAAAATTAAGATGTTTAAGAATAAGATAAATTAAAAAATATGAATGTTTCATATATATAATAATATCAGACAATTCAGTTGAAGAATAAGTCGCTGAAGAAGTCACAGATATACCATAGTGCGAAACGTCCGTCTTTTTCAATATAAAACTCTGAATTCAATTTATTATTCCAATTTCCTAAGCTCTTAGAAATTAATTTAAAAATATTTTTTTAGTAACTGTTGATAATTAGTAGAGATTGTGGTGTTGGTGCAAGGTGAAACATCTTTAATAAAGATAAAAGTAAATAAATATTATATTTAATAATGAAATAAGTGACCAAGAATCCTTAACTCATAGTAAATCAATATTAAATATAATATTTATTTACTCTTATCTTTAGTAACTGTTGAGGTAATTACAAATACTTACTATTTCAAAGTTACAAAACCCATGCAATTTTAATTATTTGTCAAAAACCCTTGAGGCACATTTGACTCAGGGCAAACTTCTGTGCCGCGGCACACAGATTGAGAAACACTGAACTATTGTTTTGTTTTTATGAGAGAGCTTTATTCATTAACTTGCACCAGATTTTATTATAATATAAATAAATACTAGCTGCGACGCCCGCTTTGGGCGGGCCCTTACTAGCAAAGAGTCATCACCCCCTGGACCCTCTCCCCTTGAACCCATAACCCGCTCCCTAAACCCCCCACTTCCAACCACTTTCCAAACAAAATTTGGATGAGTTTGATCCAAAGAGCTATAATTTTCATTTTTGACCCCCTCCCCCCATTTTGGTTTGTTATTTTCAAAAAAATTTTAACGAAAATGTCTAAAATTACATCCTCTACAACTTTGCTTCTAATGAAATTTTCCGTAGAATAAAGAGTTTAGGAGTTATAATCAAATAATTTTTAGGGGGAGGACATATACAGGGTGGTGACTTGGCCGACGCAGCATAGCGATTACAATGTTAATTTTTGAATGTGCATTTATTTGCTCCCCTAATTATTTTAGAGTTAAAGTTCTTATAGGTGTTTTGTAGAGAAAAAATACTGAATCCGAACATATTTTTTTTTTCAAATTTTGAAATTTCAGAACCGTAATAATCGACATTATAAATAATTGTATTTTTACAAAAATCACTGAGGCCATCGAATTATTAAAACAAACAAGGCATTTTCATTTGTTCTTTCTATAAGTGACGTTTAATAGTGATGTCTTTAGTGATTATTTTAGAGCATAATTTGAATACAAAAAACTGAGCAGAATTAAAATTCTAACATACATCAGATTTTGTCTAATTCATAATTTAAAAGTCCAAAAAACGATTTTAAAAATTTTTCGTTAAATTGAAGGGTTGGTTTTGACACAAATATAATAAAACAATAATTTCAATAACTATTTGAATTATTTAATTGATAACTATACAGTTTCGGTCACCACTGGTCGACCATCCTCAGTAGTACTAAAATTGAAATGAAACATTTTATTTACATTTTTTCTTTTTATAGAGAATTATATAACATAAAAAATTTACAATAGTTTGAAATCATACATACATCTCGTTCAAGAACCGGTCTGTCTCAAATGCCTTGAAGTCTCACCTATATATTTGTGTGTTTTTTTATCTTTTTTCAAGGCATTTGAGACAAAGAATAAAAGAACATATTTCATCGATTAATGGAAATAAATTGGTCTCCGCGTTATTCATTCATGCTATTGACAACTAACATAGTTTCGATTTTGAAGGTGTAAAGATTCTAGATTATGAGAAGAATTGGACCAAGAGGAAAATAAAAGAATCTCTTTATATATTAAAAGATATCGATGAATGTGTAAATTTCAAAATGGATTCGGAAAACATATCAGAATGCTACAGTCTCATTGTGTCATTGTTGTGAGAGTATTGATTTGATTAGTATGTTGATTAAACAGGTATTAATTTTATAAGAAAAATGTAATAAGGAGATGTATATTTTGATATTTCATTAATAAAAAATAAAAAATAAAGAATAAAGAATAAATTAACTTATAATGTATTTCTGGAATAGATTATTTATAATGGGTTTTTTAATTGTATAATAATTGACTATGCAATGAGATAATTAGAAAAAAATAAAATTGAAAATAATATTTAATATAATCATTAATTCAAAATAGTTTCTAGTTCAGTGATAAACGTTTTTATAAATTGTTGCTATATATATATATATATATATATATATATATATATATATATATATATATATATATATATATATATATATATGTGTGTGTGTGTGTGTGTGTGTGTGTGTGTGATTGTAATGAATTGTGTGATGTATCTATATTGAAGATTTAGGAATGAATGTTTCATGTGAAATCACAAATTCCGGTTCTTGAACGAGATGTATGTATGATTTCACTATTGTAAATTTTTTATGTTATATAATTCTCTATAAAAAGAAAAAATGTAAATAAAATGTTTCATTTCAATTTTAGAACTACTGAGGATGGTCGACCAGTGGTGACCGAAACTGTATAGTTATCAATTAAATAATTCAAATAGTTATTGAAATTATTGTTTTATTATATTTGTGACAAAACCAACCCTTCAATTTAACGAAAAATTTAAATCAAGTCACTTAAGTTCTGGAAGGATTTTAAAAATGTAGATATTTATTTAAAAAATTTAAATTCAAAACTTTTATTGTTGTCGATTGTTTAAGTTTCATTGTTTATACTAGTCTCAAAATGGATTCATATTGGTGAACAAATCTATGATTATAAAACAAAACTTAACTTTTTAAAGTCAGTTAATTCTGTTTACCTTACTAATTTTATTGTTTTAATTACTTTTAAAAATATTAGTTATAATTTCGTTGATTATTCTTGTGAAAATTTAAAAGCTCGTTCTAAACTTCATCTACGTGAATCTACTATTTTTATTTATCAATGACGAATACAAAACTCAGCCCATTCAAATTTAACGAGTTTCTCATTATGGTAATCAATAAATTCTAATAAGAACTGATTTAAAAAAGTTCAAATATAACAAACGTCACTTATAGAAAGAACAAATGAAAATGCCTTGTTTGTTTTAATAATTCGATGGCCTCAGTGATTTTTGTAAAAATACAATTATTTATAATGTTGATTATTACGGTTCTGAAATTTCAAAATTTGAAAACAAAAATATGTTCGGATTCAGTATTTTTTCTCTACAAAAAACCTATAAGAACTTTAACTCTAAAATAATTAGGGGATCAAATAAATGCACATTCAAAAATTAACATTGTAATCGCTATGCTGCGTCGGCCAAGTCACCACCCTGTATATATATCGGGTGATTTTTTTATCTTGAGACAGTTTTATAACTCAAAAACAGTGCATTATATGAAAAAAAAGTTTCAAATAAAAGTTTATTTATATCAAGGGGGAAACTTAAGCACGCTATTGTTTATCGACCTAGAACAAGCTTTCAAGGGTATTTCAAGGTTAAATTCTGTTTCAGTTTTCCATACAGACTGTTCCCTTGCCTTTTTTCTTGGTTTCGGATACAGCACAGAAGTCTATCTTAAGGTTGTTCAATTCAGCAAGAATTTCGTGGTCCCTTCCATTCCACGAGGTGATGTTCCATGTGGCGAATTTTGTGAAATTATTTCTCCATAAGCGTTTTTTCCGTTGTCTCGCATTGGTCGTTGTCCGTGTAAATCCGTCCGGCTTTTTCTTATTGGTGCTATGAGCTTTCGGTTTTTTTACTGGTGCGGGCTGCTAACCCAACTCCCAAACCCCCAACCTGGAGGACCAGGGTTTTTCTTAGTCTGGCTCCTTGTATTTGGCCCGTCCGGCTTGGGAGGCCCTACCAGTAGCTACGCTACCGCCGGCATGGCCCAAATACTCATTGAAGCACACAAGCCCCACCACCACGACAAGGTGAAAAACCATGGGGGGAAATCCAAATAATAATTATTCTAAACAATTATTCAACTTAATTATCAAATAATAATGATTAAATATTTAATAAGTTAATGGAGACTCGTGGAAGTCAATATTCTACACCAATAATAATAAATATTTAATTATAAAATAAATAATTTAATAATAATAAATAATTTAATAATTTTCCGACAATGATCTGTGACATTCCAGAGTGTATCGCAAATCTTCAGCAAAAAATGCTCCATTTTTATTATGTGGTAATACAATATAACTATCTACTGGATTGACACGAGAAATAAACTTTTTAAGCTCAAGAATTTTAAATAGATCTATTAAGTAGAAAATAATCTCTTAAATCTGTGTAATTAATGAAGTTTTAATATCATTTTAAACACTCAAGTTATTTTCATTGATGTGACTTTTCAATTTAATAATTATTAATTTAATAATTAAATATTTGATTTTTTTTTGAGATTTAATTGATTTAATATTTTTTTATATGACGTCATATAAAAAATAGTTCTTATGAAAGTTGTTCAGTTTTTTTTTGTAGATTTATGAAATGTAAAGAAAAATATAGGTTTCCATTTAAAAAACAGAACATGACTTTGAAATACCCTTGAAAGCTTGTTCTAGGTCGACAAACAATAGCGTAGTTTAGTTTTCCCCCTTGATATAAATAAACTTTTATTTGCAACTTTTTTCATATAATGCATTGTTTTTGAGTTATAAGATTGTCTCAAGATTAAAAAATCACCCGGTATATATATAAACAGACACAGGCACAAATTCCCTTTAGTAATATGGGATAATTTTTAAAATAGCATATATATTTACCTTTTTTTTTAAATCCTTATTTTATTTATTGTAGAAGGAGCACTCCGAGTAGACGCAAATGTTTCCATGCATTTCGAAGGCGATCCTTTAGGAGTTCGAACTGAATTGAAAAATCTAGGAAGTGTAAGAACTGTTGCTAATGCGGTTACAGCCGAAATTCATCGTCAACGTAATTTATTACTTCAAGGTGGTGAAATATTGAATGAAACCCGATCGTGGGATCCTACTGCAAAATGTACAGTATCACTTCGGGATAAAGAGGAAAAGCAGGTTAATATCAATTAATTAATTAATGTTTGATCTAAAAATTAATTCAACTACTACTATATATCTTGACTAAAATTTATTAATACAGGGTGAGTCAAAATACATGGAACAAAAGAAGACGGTCATTAATCGGGTTAGGGTGGAGATGGAAAGTTCCAGGTGCTCGCAATGTGTAGCTCTGTCTTTGTCGTTCTCAGTAGAAACCATCAGGGCCGGATTTAAACATAGGCTACCTAGGCTGCAGCCTATGGGTGGCTCGAAAAAACTGAATTTTTTTTTTTCGAAAACACTTTAGTGCGGAAAAGTTGCCTATTGTAATAAGAAGAAAAACGGGATGAAAATATTAAAATCGGTTAATATCTTCCGCTCATGCATCAAACTTTAAACTTATGAAAAATTGCAAAAATCACGATATTTCAATTTTTTTCTATTAGTTAAAATTTTTAAAATTAACACACTCTAGTGTTTTATGCTTGTTTTATAGTTTAAATAACCTAAATAAATTAAATAATTTTCTAATTAACACATTAAAGAGAATTGTTTTTGATCGCGCTTTTAAACAAGATATACCGGGTGAGTTTTTTTATCTTGAGACAGTCTTATAACTCATTTGCATTATATGGAAAAAAGTTTCAAATAAAAATTTACTTATATCAAGGAGGAAACTAAACTACGCTATTATTTCTCTGCGTAGAACAAGTTTTCAAGGGTATTTCAAGGTCAACTTCTGTTTTTTAAATAGACACCTATATTATTCTTTACATTGCCTAAATTTACAAAAAAAGCTGAACAACTTTAATAAGAACTATTATTTTATCCGACATCAAATAAACAAAATATTAAATCAATTAGATCTCAAAAAAATCAAAATAATAATTATTCTTAACAATTATTCAACTTAATTATGAAATAATAATGATCAAATATTTAATTATTAAACAAATAATTTAATAATTTTCTATGTTCTGTGACATTCCAGAGTGTATCGCAAGTCTTCTGGATGAATTCCAGTTCCAATTCCCTTATTTTTTTAAACAGAGTTTTTTTGATTTTCCTGCTGTCTTTCATTCAGTTCATGTGGAAAACTTAGCGCGCTTCCTAAACCACTTTTTCACCCAAACTTTGCGTTTTACAATTTGTCTACTAGCTAATGCCATAATTATAACAACACATGCCTTTTTCTTATTTCTTGACATCTTGTCTTCGCAGTTTGTCCCTGTAGAATGAGCCAAAAAAACTTCAATCTGACTGTCAGTCGGTATGATAAGTGTAGGGTGATTGAAGTAACGAATGTAGGGGCCGCTTTAGAAAAATTCTATTTAATTTTTTTATGCCGTTTTTCTTCTTATTACAATAGGCAACTTTTCTGCAGTAAAGTGTTTTCGAAAAAAAAACTTCAGTTTTTTTAACCCACCCTACTCACCACTTTACCACTGTCCGGGTCAAAAATGATTCTATCTCAATTTTTAAATTTTTTAATTTTAGGATTATCGCTTTATGCCAGAACCTAATCTTCCACCATTGCATATATTAGTAGGCGAAGAAGAATCGAGAAATTCTGAAAATAATGATTTGATAAGGGTAAAAGACTTATATCCAAAAATTCCTGAACTACCAGAAGAAACAAGAGAATTTTTCAAAACAAAATATGGAATTAAATCTGAATATGCAATAATTTTTGTGGCAAGTACATTTATTATAAATTTTATTAATAAAAAAAAATATTTATTAAAAATACTAGGTTTGTAAATATGAAACCGGAATTTGCCCATAAATGGCTTTAGTTGTCAATGGAGTGACTGTGAAACCGCATCATTGGTGGCATTTTCTTGTTTTTACATTTACCAAATAATTTTAATTCAAAACAATACAAGTTTAATACAAATACATATTTTTTCATAACGTTGAACATGTCGAATTTTGTGCTTAAAAACTACAATTTTCCGACACCCCTGATTGATTTTCTGCTACCATTTGAAGAAAATTGCTTCAGAATGCTTGTCGAAGCATATGGTTAGCATGCTCTTGGTAAATCACAGTGTTTGGAGTGGTTTAAAAAATTCAAAAATGGCGATTTTGACGTGAGAAAAGAACAACATGGAGGACCACCGAAAAGGCTTGAAGACGCCGAATCGCAAGCATTGTTGAATGAGGAGAGACCCTCAAACGCGCAACATCAACTCGCAGATCAATTAAATGTTACACGAGAAGCCTTCCCCATACGTTTGAAAGCCATGGGAAAGATCCAGAAGGTGGGAAAATGGTTTCCACATGAACTGAATGAAAGGCAGCAGAAAAAAAAAAAAAAAAACACTTGCGAATGCTGCTCACCAGGAACAAAAGAAATAATTTCTCCATCGAATTGTGACTGGCGATGAAAAATGGATATGAGGATAAGTCAAAAATTACTTACACTTTTCGTTCTACAACTTTATTAAACTAAGATAGGTGTACAACAGATACATTATTTTTCGATATAGTCTCCACCTTTAGCAATGCACTTGGTCCAGCGAGCCACAAGCTTCTGGATGCCTTCCTAGTAGAAGGTTTTCGGTTGGCCATGAAGCCACTTTTGCACCGCATCCCGAACGTCCATGTCTGAGGCAAATCGACGGCCTCTCAAAGCTTCCTTGAGCGGTCCAAAGAGATGAAAGTCTGAGGGAGCGAGATCTGGGCTGTAGGGATTGTACTCCAGGGTCTCAAAGCGTCTCAAAATTGAGGGTCGCCCAGCTCCCTCTTTTTGTGTTACGCTCGTTCGGCCACTTTTAAACATTTCGATCCATAAAAAAACGCTTTTACGAGATAAAGCACTTTCCCGGTATTGTGACAAAAGTCTCCGGTGAATTTCAGCACCTTTCACACCCTCTGACCACTCCTCGTTGCTCCTCTTTGGTGCAATCTGATAGCGGAGCTGACATGCTTATGCTGTTGTAGCTAGACGACAACTGACGCGATCATGATTAAATTCCGCACACGTGACCACAGACGCGCCAACCCAACGCATGCGCATGCGGCCGCCTCCTATCTTAGTTTAATAAAGTTGTAGAACGAAAAGTGTAGGCAATTTTTGACTTATCCTCGTATTTCGAGAATTCTAAGCGTGAAAGATCATGGATAACTCCAACCAAACCAGCGTCATCGACTGCAAGGCCAAATCGCTATGGACGGAAGACAATGCTCTGTGTTTGTTGGGATCAAAAGGGTGTTTTCTATTATGAGCTGCTAAAAACTGGCGAAACCGTTAATACTGAACGCTACCGACAACCAATAATGGATTTGAACCTATAGCATTGCGTGAAAAACGACCAGAATATCAAAAGAGGCAACACAAAGGGATTTTGCTTCATAATAATGCACAATCGCACACAGGAAAACCGCTCAAGAAAACGATTGAGGCGTTTAGTTTGCAAATACTTTTGCATGCGGCTTACTCACCAGACTTGGCTCTATCCGATTTGCAAAGATGGGACACACAATTGCTCTTACGAAAATGGCTCGATGATTGGTTTGCCTCAAAAGAGCAACCGTTTTTTTGGCTAGGAATCCACAAATTGCCAGAGATATGGGAAAAATGTGTAGCTAGAGATGGGCAATACTTGGAATAAAATATTTTTTACCATTTTCATACAATAAGTTTGTGTTTTCTATATAAACATTCCAGTTTTATATTTACAGACCTGGTAAACTGATGTAGCCATCCACATGACTTTAACATACACCTGCCCCTCTCTTATATTTAATATTTAATAAGAGAATTTATAATTTTATACGAAAGAACCCCCCCCCCCCCTCTTAATTTTGGGCCCATTAGCAATTAATAATATCTATTTTTAATTATGAAACTATTTTATTAGAAATATCACCTTTCTTCGAATTTTATTTAAAATTTTTATGATTTTATATTATTTTTAACCCCCTCTTTTTGGACACTATCAATTTCACAGAGTGAGTCATTTTCATAAGGTCGTTTTACTTATAATTAGAGACCGGTTTTTTATGCAGTAAAAACTGCCAAAAAATGGCATAAAATATGCAGTTAAAAAGGCAAGTAATATGCAGAATACGTTGAAATATGCAAATATATGCCACGTAAAAATGGCAAAATAAATTTTTTTATGCACTAAAAAAATTAAAATTGAAGACAAAAAGACTATATATTTGAAAGGGGGGGGGGGATAGTTTTATTTAACAGACACGATTGTATTGTATTGCTTTTATTTTTTCTATATTAACAAGCTTTTCTTATTGACGTACAAATAATAAACTAATAAAATAATGCAAATATTTGTCCGGCTATAATCTCATTTTCATTTCATTACACTAATTTACACACACGAACACTCAATGGCCAAAATGGGCTATAGTTACCGAAGGCCATTAAAAAAAAATAATAATATTAATAAAGAAATAATTAACAAAGGATCTTAAAAATAATTAAAACTTGATTGTAATTGTCAATAATATATGTTTACAAGTATTTTTCTAAATTATCTTCATGTTATTATGTCTACGGTCACTTAAAATTGATTTATACGATGAATAAAAGCGCTCCACATCCTCAGACGTAATGGGGGCAAATTTAAAGGGACTTTATATTTATATATATATATTTCTTCATTCTTTCTCCGAAAATTTACTTTTAAAAAATCTGTATTTGGCGCGTAATGGGCAATATTTTACAAAAATCCTTCAAATATGCAATTTTATGCAATGTTTCCCAAATATGCACTTTTATGCAATATTACTCATATATGCAAAAATATGCAGTATAAAATTTAACCCACAGTATCCTAGATGCATGATTCGGATAGATAATTGATCTCCTGGGCCTTACGTGGCTGCAAACAAAATATGCAATTGCATAATAACTATTTTATAAATTTATATATGAATCTTAATATTAATTTACTTTTTATTTAACAGAATGAAGAAAAAATCGGGGATTTTTTTCAAAAGATAATTAATGAAAATCCGAACCGAAATCCCAAACAAGTGGCTAATTTAATAGTTATGGAATTTTTACAATTTTTAAATAAATCCAAAAAAACTATAGATTCATGGTATTTTTTTACTATTTTTAACATTGAACTTTTTTTTACTCCTTTCTCTTTAATTTTTAATAAAAAAATCATTTTTTTTTAGTTTAATATCTCATTCTGCTTTTGGAGAATTGGTTGATTTAATTGAAAATGAGAAAATAAATTTGTTAACTTTTAAAAATATCTTACAACAACTTTTTGATGGAAATGATCAAACACCAACAAAGGTAAAAAAATTTAATTTTTAATAAATTAAGTATATTCGCAGGTAGTAGAAAATCAAACAATTTTCATCGATTTGCGCAACGTTTCGCTAATTTTAATTTGGCTTCATCAGGCGTCTAAACAAGAGAGATTGCAATTCAGAAACGAGCCGTCAGGCTAATTGACGATTCTACCCTCACCGACTCCCTCGACTCGCTGGCTCATCGAAGAGATGTCTCTGCCCTTTCCCTTTTCTATAGATACTATCACGGCAGGTGCTCTGATGAGATAAAATCAATAATTCCCCCAAAGCATACTTTGCACGCAGCACACGTTTTGCCGACTCCCAACACTCTTTTGCGGTCAAATTGGAAAAGTGTCGGACCACTTCATTCGCGAATACATATATCCCCATGACTTCAAGGAACTGGAACTCTCTCCCAGCCTCCATCTTTCCCAGCACCTATAATCTTCAAACCTTCAAAACCGGAGTGCATAGACACCTACGTCTACACCCTCTCACTTAATCAACTTTCCCTTCTCTTCGGTAATGCAAGGGTCTTTCGAGATCCATAGGGCAGCCCCTGCATCTCTACTGGTACACCCCTTCTTGCATTCGATTGCATTAAAAAAAAAAAAAAAAAATTATATAATACCGGGTGAGTTTTTTATCTTGAGACAGTCTTATAACTCAAAAACAGTGTATTGAATGGAAAAAAGTTTCAAATAAAAGTTGACTTATATTAAGGGGGAAACTAAACTACGCTATTGTTTGTCGACCTACAACAAGCTTTCAAGGGTATTTCAATGTCAAGTTCTGTTTTTTAAATGGAAACCTATATATTACTTTACCTAGCCATAATCTACAAACAAAACTGAACAACTTTCATTAGAACTATTTTTTTATACGATATCAAATAAACAAAATATTAAAACAATTAAATCTCAAAAAATTCTAATAATTATTATTTTTAACAATTATTCAGCTTATTTATCAAATAATAATGATCAAATATTTAATTGTTAAGTAAATAATTTAATAATAATTAATAATTGAATAATTTTTCGACATTGTTCTGTGACATTCCAGAGTGTATCGCGTGTTTTTACTTTATCCAATGCAAAGCATGGGTAAAGTATTGTAATCGCTCTCGGGGCAAGCGTGGCTTCAAAGGGTCCTCAGGTAAAAACTACGGAACCCATGGACTCAATTAAAGTCACAAATTGTAGTATTCAATTAGGTTGAATTTTAGCACGTGATGGTTTTGCCAAAAATTACAAGGGGTCTCGTCGAGAGCCCAAAAAGTGCGATTTTTTCATTTAGTGCGTGCGTATGGATGGATGTATGGATGTATGGATGTATGTATGTTATCGTTTTTGGCCCACGATTTTTTCCACACCGTTGCACCGATTGAAATGAAATTGAAAACCTAGCATTCTTTTAACAAAATGAAGCGCTGATTAGTTTTTGGTACATATCGGTCCACAAACATTAGTACTTTATTTCAGTACTTTTTTAGTTTTTTCTAAATATCTTGAAAATGACTTAACCAATTTTGATGAAATTTAATATCCTAATTAAGTACCTTGGGGACCACAAAAAAGGTTAAATAAAGTTTTTAGTAAAATTATATTTTAAAGTACTTTACTCTAGAACATATTAATATTTCAAATGAATTTGGATAAAGTTTAGCAACGATCCGTTGCAGTTTATTTTTAAACAAATTTACATCATGATAAAATGAAGCTCGTGAAGGTGTATTCCTACCAGGAAAACGCTCAGCATTCAAAATGGCATCCACCATAAATTAAGATTTTCAATTCTTTCTGCAACAACACGAGAAATAAACTTTTTTAAACTCAAAAATTTTAAGTAGTTTTATTAAATAGAAAATAATCTCTTAAATCTATGTATATAATCAAGTTTTAAGATCATTATAAACCCTTATTTTAATTGTTGTGACTTTTCAATTTAATGATTATTTATTTAATAATTAATTATTTAATCATTATTATTTGATAATTAAGTTGAATAATTGTTAAAAATAATTATTAAGATTTTTTTGAGATCTAATTGATTTAATATTTTGTTTATTTGATGTCGTATAAAAAAATAGTTCTTATGAAAATTGTTCAGTTTTTTTTTTTTTTTAATGATATTGATGTGAGAAGGAGATACACTAGAAGGTGGATCCCCTAAAGGCCTGTATGGGCTGGCCCCTCCATCGTGAAAAGAACAGAGTAGAAGGAAAAGAAGCCGGGATCACGTGCCAATCTCAGAAACTTAGATACAATACAATATCCAAGTTACTAAGGTTTTAGGGGCTTCGAGCAGTGGTAAATTCTCCGCGCGATAAATTCGGTTAAATTTATCTCCCACTTTTGTAGATTAAGGGTAGGAAAATCTATAGTAACAGAACTTGACCTTGAAATACCCTTAAAAGCTTGTTCTAGGTCGACAAACAATAGCCTAGTTTAGTTTCCCTCATGATGTAAATCAACTTTTATTTGAAACGTTTTTTCATATAATTCACTGTTTTTGAGTTATAAGACTGTCTCAAGATAAAAAACCTCACCCTGTATATAAGTTACATCATTTTTATTTTATCCAATGCAAAGCATGGGTAAAGTATTGTAATCGCTCTCGGGGCAAGCGTGGCTTCAAAGGGTCCTCAGGTAAAGACTACGGAACCCATGGACTCAATTAAAGTCACAAATTGTAGTATTCCATTAGGTTGAATTTTAGCACGTGGCGGTTTTGCCAAAAATTACATGGGGTCTCGTCGAGAGGCCAAAAAGTGTGATTTTTTCATTTAGTGCGTGCGGATGTATGTATGTATGTATGGATGGATGTATGTTATCGCTTTTTTGGCCCACGATTTTTTCCACACCGTTGCACCGATTGAAATGAAATTGAAAACCTACCATTAGTTTAACAAAATGAAGCGCTGATTAGTTTTTGGTACATATCGGCCCACAAACATTAGTACTTTATTTCAGTACTTTTTTAGTTTTTTCTAAATATCTTGAAAATGACTTAACCAATTTTGATGAAATTTAATATCCTAATTAAGTACCTTGGGGACCACAAAAAAGGTTAAATAAAGTTTTTAGTAAAATTATATTTTAAAGTACTTTACTCTAGAGTAAGATGGTACTTTTTTTAATTTTTTAAATTCTTTAAAATTTATTCATTTGAAAGTTTTAATATAGCCCATTTAGCCTTGCTTAAGTAAGAATGGATAGGCTTCTCTCTGTGAAATGCTAAAAATTTGGGAGGAATTTTTATGAGTAACCATAGCAACTGCGTTGTTTTCTTATCCGTTACCTTTGCTGAAGACAGAGAAATCGACTTTAAACCAAAAATAGCGATTAATTCTCATCTAGTACTTGAGGAATAATCATTCTATATTGGATTTTTGACGTTTCGGTTTTTATTAGTAACCATTGCTGAATACAGAGAAATCGACTTTAAACCAAAAATAGCGATTGATTCTCATCTAGTACTTGAGGAATAATCATTCTATATTGGATTTTTGACGTTTCGGATTTTATTAGTAACCATTGCTGAAGACATAGAGAAATCGATTTTAAACCAAAAATAGCGATTGATTCTCATCTAGTACTTGAGGAATAATCATTCTATATTGGATTTTTGACGTTTCGGTTTTTATTAGTAACCATTGCTGAAGACATAGAGAAATCGACTTTAAACCAAAAATAGCGATTGATTCTCATCTAGTACTTGAGGAATAATCATTCTATATTGGATTTTTGACGTTTCGGTTTTTATTAGTAACCATTGCTGAAGACATAGAGAAATCGATTTTAAACCAAAAATAGCGATTGATTCTCATCTAGTACTTGAGGAATAATCATTCTATATTGGATTTTTGACGTTTCGGTTTTTATTAGTAACCATTGCTGAAGACATAGAGAAATCGACTTTAAACCAAAAATAGCGATTGATTCTCATCTAGTACTTGAGGAATAATCATTCTATATTGGATTTTTGACGTTTCGGTTTTTATTAGTAACCATTGCTGAAGACATAGAGAAATCGACTTTAAACCAAAAATAGCGATTGATTCTCATCTAGTACTTGAGGAATAATCATTCTATATTGGATTTTTGACGTTTCGGTTTTTATTAGTAACCATTGCTGAAGACATGGAGGAATCGACTTAAAATAAAAAATAGCGATTGATTCTCATCTAATACTTGAGAAATATCCATTCTATATTGGATTTTTGACGTTTCGATTATTATTGGTAACCATTTCTGAAGACATGAAGACATGAGGAATAATCATTCTATATTGGATTTTTGACGTTTCGGTTTTTATTAGTAACCATTGCTGAATACAGAGAAATCGACTTTAAACCAAAAATAGCGATTGATTCTCATCTAGTACTTGAGGAATAATCATTCTATATTGGATTTTTGACGTTTCGGATTTTATTAGTAACCATTGCTGAAGACATAGAGAAATCGATTTTAAACCAAAAATAGCGATTGATTCTCATCTAGTACTTGAGGAATAATCATTCTATATTGGATTTTTGACGTTTCGGTTTTTATTAGTAACCATTGCTGAAGACATAGAGAAATCGACTTTAAACCAAAAATAGCGATTGATTCTCATCTAGTACTTGAGGAATAATCATTCTATATTGGATTTTTGACGTTTCGGTTTTTATTAGTAACCATTGCTGAAGACATAGAGAAATCGATTTTAAACCAAAAATAGCGATTGATTCTCATCTAGTTCTTGAGGAATAATCATTCTAAATTGGATTTTTGACGTTTCGGTTTTTATTAGTAACCATTGCTGAAGACATAGAGAAATCGACTTTAAACCAAAAATAGCGATTGATTCTCATCTAGTACTTGAGGAATAATCATTCTATATTGGATTTTTGACGTTTCGGTTTTTATTAGTAACCATTGCTGAAGACATGGAGGAATCGACTTAAAATCAAAAATAGCGATTGATTCTCATCTAATACTTGAGAAATATCCATTCTATATTGGATTTTTGACGTTTCGGTTTTTATTGGTAACCATTGCTGAAGACATAGAGGAATCGACTTAAAATCAAAAATAGCGATTGATTCTCATCTAATACTTGAGGAATAACAATTCTACATTAGGTTTTTGACGTTTCGATTATTATTGGTAACCATTGCTGAAGACATGGAGGAATCGACTTAAAATCAAAAATAACGATCGATTCTTATCTAATACTAGAGGAATAACCTTATTGCATTCCATTTTTGATGTTTTGACTATTAATGAAACCTCTACTGAAAATGTAGAAGAATCGACTTAAAATCAAAAAGACTAAATTCTTTTTGGTAAACAACTCAAGCTTGAGTTGATTGCCATAAAAGAATTTAGTCTTTTGATTTTAAGTCGATTCTTCTACATTTTCAGTAGAGGTTTCCATTAATAGTCAAAACATCAAAAATGGAATTCAATAAGGTTATTCCTCTAGTATTAGATAAGAATCGATCGTTATTTTTGATTTTAAGTCGATTCCTCCATGTCTTCAGAAATGGTTACCAATAATAATCGAAACGTCAAAAACCTAATGTAGAATTGTTATTCCTCAAGTATTAGATGAGAATCAATCGCTATTTTTGATTTTAAGTCGATTCCTCTATGTCTTCAGCAATGGTTACCAATAAAACCAAAACGTCAAAAATCCAATGTAGAATGGTTATTCCTCGACTCTTAAATGAGAATTATTTTTGAATTAATTTCAATATGAACTACAAATTGCAAGTGATATCTGATTAATAATAAAGGAACAAACATATTAATATTTCAAATGAATTTGGATAAAGTTTAGCAACGATCCGTTGCAGTTTATTTTCATCTCTTTCACACTCAATTAACAAAAGATATTACATAATAAAAAGTACCTGGCCACCGAGCGATGCTCGGTAACTTTTTGCTTCATTTAATAGCTATATATTAATCCCCGGAACCCCCCACCACTTCACCTCACCTCCTGCACCCCCCCACCCCCGCCCACGCATCCAGTTTTTGCATTTCTAGCCTTCAGTGGCCCACAGATTATGTATATATAGGTATATAAATAAATACGGTATAATTATTTTTTTAATTAAATAACAATTTTTGAGTTCATCAATTAAATTTTCAAATTAATATTTGTGGGATTTAAAAGAAAGAAAACCTAGAAGGAGTTAAGGAATTCCGCTACCTAGGAAGTAAAATAACATGGGATGGGAGGAGCAAAAACGAAATTAAATCAAGAATTGCCCAAGCAAAAATGGGGTTTAATACAAAACAAAAACTACTATGCTCCTCCTCAATCAGCTTAGCAAACAGGAAGTTGCTATTGAAGACATATGTATGGAGCATAGCCATGTACGGGTGTGAAACCTGGACAATTAGAGAAGAGGAGAGAAAGAGATTAGAGGCTTTCGAAATGTGGTGCTACAGAAGAATGATGAATATCAAATGGATGGATAAAATTACAAATGAAGAAGTTCTTGGAAAAATCGGAGAAAGAAGAACCTTGTGGAAGAGTCTGAAGAAGAGAAGAGGTCAGATGATGGGGCACACACTGAGACATGGGGGACTGCTTAGGGATATCTTGGAGGGGGAGGTGGGAAAGAAAAGGGGAAGGGGAAGAACCAGATTAGAATATTTCAACCAAATAATTGGGGATATGGGATGCCAGACATTTAGAGAGGTTAAACAGCTGGCGGGGGACAGAGTCGAGTGGAGACGGATTGTTGCATCAAACCAGTCTTAGGACTGTATACTCAATGATGATGATGGGATTTAAAACTCGATTTTTAATCAATTAAATTGCCCAACTTTTAATATATAATAATAATTATAATGATCTTATTGTGGGATATAAAATTAAAAAATCAATTATTTATTAAAAGGAAATTGAATAAAAATGTAATTATACATTTTTATCGACGCAACCTGTGAATAATTATTTCAATTAACAAAAAACCCATCAAAAACAACTTAGCCGAAGATGAGACCGTGACAGATCGAATGTCCAACACTAAACCCTCCTAACCCGTGAATTTCATCCAAACATTAGAGCCGTTTTCGAGAAATATATATACAATTTTTGCTTGTTTAATAAAGGTAGATAGATAAAATTGTCGAAACGTTGAGCAAATCGATGAAAATTGTTTGATTTTCTACTTTTCTCTTCAAATACTTGCTAATATACTTAATTTATTATTTATTAATATGAATGCGATTGAATCTAATAATTTAATTTTTATTTATTTATTTTTTTTACAATTTTTTAATATTGGAAATTTTTTTAGATAATGCAAGATAATAATTGGGAACAAATATCCGATCCCAAAGAATTGAAGGAATTATGTTTACAAATAATAAAAAATAATTCTTCTATAGTTCAGAAATATAAAAATGGAAAAGTTAAGCTTTTCGCAGCTCTTTTAGGTGAAATTGCCAATGAATCAAATAAAAGGGCTAATATGAAGGTTGCGAGTAAAATCTTGAAAGAACTATTAGAAAAATAGATTTATTATATTATTATTTTCTAAAAAAATTATCATCTTGTCTGAAATCTGTCAAGTGACAGCTTATATAATGTTTTTGATGTATAAAAATTGGCCAAGGTAAAATTTGTATTACCATTTTTATTGTTATTTCTACTTAAAATGAATTCTAGTTATGTACCTACTTTGATTTTTACATTCATTAAAAACAATATCTGTATCATTGTCCTCAGCTGGCTGATGACGGTCTTAATTCGATCGAAACAATTTATATATAGTATATATTTGTCCACTTAAATAAAAACATAAAAGTGAAAAATATTTATTTTAATTTTTCAATCAAAATACCTATTACCCCACAACGGGTACAATAAACCTTCCGAAACACCTCAAATAGTTCTCCATTCTCCATAATAAAATTTAAAAATTTAAATTACTAGGGGTAGGTTTTACAATTAAAAGAAAGTAGCTGGAGGCACCGAGCGATGCTCGGTAACTTTTTCCTTCAGTTAAAAGCTTTATTTTAATATTATTTTTAATGTAAAATTCTGATAAAAAGGTCGATTTTTATTTGAGAGCCGTTTTCAAATAAAAAAAAATACAAATATATATAGTATTCGCCCACTGTACTGCCCCCACCCCACCCCGCTCGACCTCACCCCCGAAACCTCGCCCTACCCCCTGGGCCCCCCACCACTGCACCCCACCTCCTGCACCTGTTTTGATTCAACCACATGATTCATTTTTATTCATCCAATTGTTAACAAATAAAACCTATTAAAATGTGTTCTTTTTAAGAAAATTGAGACCTGGTTATGCAAAAGATATTTTTAAATAAATTCTTGATTATTTTTTATTCTATTAAATAAATAAGGTTCTTTATAAAAACAATTATAAAATGTTTATTAATAATTCTAACGTTTATGTAGAACAAAATATGTTAAAAACCACAATCACAATAGTTCTTCAAGGCATTTGAGAACAATAAATTAACCCAACCCATTGTCTGCCTGGGTACAAAAGTAAAAGAGTAACCTTTTTTAAAAGCCCAAGATTGCTATTTTTCTACCTGAGAATAATTAATTTGATTACGAAAAAATCCATCAAAAACAATTTTATCGAATTGTCAACCCAAAAACTCCCTAACCCGTGAATTTCATCAAAATCGGTAGAGCCGTTTTCAAAATAGAACTAAGATACAAATAATCAGTAGAGATTGTGGTGTTGTTGCAAGGTGAAACATCTTTAATAAAGATAAGAGTAAATAAATATTTTATTTAATATGGATTTACTATGAGTTAAGGATACTGGGTCACTTATTTCACATTAAAATTAAAAAATTAAAAGATATAAAATTTTTTTACAAGATACAAATATATAAACAAACTAGCTGACACCCGGGCCTTTGGCCCTGCGTCACCTAGCCCCTGGCGGGGAGCGTCTCGTTTTTTGGTTAAAATTTATATAGATAATAGCTGACCCGACCACGCTGATTTGATCAAAAATTTAAATATATTTAAAAAATAATAATAGTTTTGAAAATAAATTAAAAATGCAAATAATTATAGAATAGGCATTAAAACAGTAAATGAATAATATATTACTTGTCAAAATTGTTCCCTTAACCAAAAATAATATTAACAATTGAAAGATTTCCAAAAAGCTATTATCGGCCATCTTGTTTGTTTGCTTTTACCCCCCCCCAGAGAGGCGCTGGGGTTGTTTCCTCGAAAAAAATATTTTTTACATGCCACAGGTGTGATATCTATAAATACACTATATATAAAAACACCCGTGTATTTGAATGGAATGTTGTGTGAAAATTTCAAAGAAATCGGTGAAGAACTTTTGGAGATCCTTCAACGTATCACTTTAAGCGTAACAGTACATTTTTATTTATATAGATATATATACAATTTTTGCTCGTTTAATAAGAGTAGATAGATATTGCCTATGAGTAAGACTCTATTTCGGGCTACGAGCCAATCTTCAGGAGTTTACATAGAAAACTAAATTATCTTACACCATTCCCGCTTTTTCTCCCTCCCAAAAATTGACTCAATTATGAATTTCTAAATATTTAGAAGTAATAGCCGTTTCAATTCTGACAATTTTTAAGCAGACAGGGCATTTCTTTCATTTTTACCCTCGCTATTCTATTCCAAATGAAAATTTGCTGCCGAATTCAAATATATAATCAAAAATTATACCCACATTTAACTCACATTTTTGACATTCCTGAAAAAAAACTGGTAGGTTAAGATAAGGATCCTTTTCACTTGGACCATCACATATATTTTCTACATCTATAAAATTATTTATTTCTCTAATAAAATATGATACTAAAAAACATTAAAATATTATATTTTATTTTATTTTCTCAAGAACAAATATCATTATATTTGTATTCTATACAAAACTCACATATTAGTTATCTTATAATTACATTTTTTCTATAATTATTTACATTACTTTAATAACTAAAAAAAATATATATTATACCGGGTGAGTTTTTATCTTGAGACAGTCCTACAACTCAACAACAGTGCATTGTATGAAAAAAAGTCTTTAATAAAAGTTTGTTTATATCGAGGGAGAAACTAAACTACGCTATTGTTTGTCGACGTAGAACAAGCTTTCAAGGGTATTTCAATGTCAAGTTCTGTTTTTCAAATGGAACCCTATATTTTTCTATACGTCTACTTAATCTACAAAAAAGACTGAACAACTTTTATTAGACATATTTTTTTATACGACATCAAATAAACAAAATAAACATTAATCAATTAAATCTCAAAAAAAATTCTTAGTAATTATTTAACTTAATTATCAAATAATAATGATTAAATAATTAATTATTAAATAAATAATCATTAAATCGAAAAGTCACAACAATGAAAATAAGGGTTTATAATGATCTTAAAACTTCATTATACACAAATTTAAGAGATTATTTTCTACTTAATAGAACCAGTTAAAATTCTTGAATTTAAAAAAAGTTTATTTCTTATGTCAATCCAGTAGATAGTTATATTGTATTACCATAATAAAAATGGAGTATTTTCTTGAAGACAGAATTGAAATGGTGTTAATTTATGGTGAATGTGGAAGAAGTGTTATGGGGCTGCCATTGAAATGAATTCCGAGCGTTTTCCTGATAGGAATACACCCTCACAAGCTTAATTTTATTGTGATTTAAAAAAAAAAACATGAAATGTATAGCCTACGTTGAAACTGGAATAGGCCAAAATAAGGAAATTGGAACTGGAATTCATCCAGAAGACTTGCAATATACTCTGGAATCAGTATAGATGGCTATACTGATGTAAACGCGATTTTTTATGCTGACGACTTAGTCATGTTCGCGGCACCCCCTTTGGTTTGCAGACGGCTTTGGGCGCCCTCGAGGAGTACTGTAATGACAAGATTTTGGAGGTCAACACGCGGAAGTCGAAAATTTTAATTTTTAGGCGGACGGGTAGACTGCCGGGAGCACTCTCTTTTACCTATAAGGGTGAGCCAATGGAGGTTGTTAATGACTTTTGTTACCTGGGCGTTAACTTCTCTTCATCTGGTCTCTTCCTCAATGCTGCTAACAGAATGGTTAAAAGAGCCAACGCTGCCTTTGCTGGGGTAAAGCCTGTTATTTTTGGATCAAGAGTGGGTTATCATGGCTCGATCATGCGCCTATATGAGGCTGCTGTTTTGAGCGTGCTTTTGTACAATTCAGAAATTTGGGCCCTTCGTTACCCCGATATTATCGAAAAAGCCCAAGTCGGGTTTTTTAAAAGCTTATACTTTCTGAACAGATCAACTCCCGGCTACATCGTTAGGGATGAATTCAAACCGGTCAGACTTGCGGTGGTTGCTTTCGAGCGATCACTTAACTGGATGTGTAGGATTCTCGCTATGCCATCCAGTAGACTCCCCGAATTTGCTACAACCGATTGGTTTGTCTTCATAACACCGAATCTAATAAGTTTAAATATAACTGGGTGTCCCAGGTGCACAGTTTTTTATAAGAATTGATGGGTTGAGACTATGGGATCCCCAAAATGTGGATGCAATCAGGGCAGCTAGGGACGTTCTGGTGGGTGGATTGCGGAATATTTACTGCCTTGAGGACCAATCGGCTATAAATGGTTCGACTTATGCACCCTTATATGGGCGTCTGGACCCTAATAATAATTTTCTTCTCAACACGCGTTTGCCCATCTCCAAAACGCGACTTATCCACCAACTAAGAACCACAAATGCTCGAGTTCTACATTTTTATGTCAACTCCAACAGTTATAAATTGGACCCAAATGTGAACTGCGCGCTATGCAATATGCAGGCAAAGGAAGATTTAAAACATATTCTGGTAGATTGTCCGATATTTACTGGTTCGCGCAGTCACTATTTGCATAAATATTTTCTTGCCTCTGAGGTGGTAGATGAAGATAACTTCGTGGAAATTATAATGAACATGTGTAATGAGGGACAAGCAAACGACTTGTTTCACTTTGTGGTTGAGGCTCTCCGCATCCGGGCATTCATAGTTAATGAATAGATAAAATAAAAAATTTCAAATAAGATTTTTTATTTAAAAAAAAAAAATTTTTTTTGTTTTTCGGTTTGTTTACTTTATTTTTGTTTTTTGTTCTATTTTTTCAAAATTGTATTAGCCAAACTGGCTTTAAACAATAAATAATTATCTATCTATCTTATCTATACTCTGGAATATCTCAGAACAGTGTCGAAAAATTATTAATTATTATTAAATTATTTATTTAATAATTAATTATTTAATCATTATTATTAATTAAGTTAAATAATTGTTAAAAATAATTATTAAGAATTTTTTTTGAGATTTAATTGATTAATGTTTATTTTGTTTATTTGATGTCGTATAAAAAAATATGTCCAATAAAAGTTGTTCAGTTTTTTTTGTAGAATAAGTAGAGGTATAGAAAAATATAGGGTTCCATTTAAAAAACAGAACTTGACATTGAAATACCCTTGAAAGCCTGTTCTACGTCGACAAACAATAGCGTAGTTTAGTTACCCCCTTGATATAAATCGTATTCATATCCCGAGTCACCGGTCCGAGGTGGTGAATAGGTCATTCATTCACTGTCACTGCTGCCCGACTGTGGAATTCATTACCTTCATTCACCTGTTCATCTTCATCATCACTTATCTTCAATCGTGGTCTCTTGGCATGTATTCGCGGGGGCGGGTCTCGGGAGTGAACGTCTCTTTTTTGGCGTCTCTCTTTTATGGTGTATCTTTTCCCTCCTGCTGGCTCTCTCACCTTCCTTTCGCTGGAGCTTTCTTTCTTTTTCGCACACACTTGTTTTTATTTTTCTCCTCTTTGTTTTATGTTAATTATTACTTTTTACTGCTCATATGAGGCAAACTGCCTCAGAGCATTGTGTAAAGTTAAATTGTAAGAATTATGAATGAATAAATAAATAAATAAATAAACTTTTATTTGAAACTTTTTTCCATATAATGCACTGTTTTTGAGTTATAAGACTGTCTCAAGATAAAAAACTTACCCGGTATATAGGATATATAGGTATAAATTATTAAATATCGAAATGGTGCTTTTCGCTTCGTAAATATTCGTAACTTTCCTCGTATTGAAAAAAAGATATCAACATTTTATTAAGAAATATATTTGGCATGCAAAAGCATTCTATTTACAGCCTGGAGGGGCCCAGGGCAGCCCGGAGAAATTTCGCCCCCCCCCACCCCCTTTTACCCTTTCCAATGTATTAAGTTCCATATATTGGAATAAATGATAAATGTTTATACATAAATAATATATTTACATTGGATAACTTTAAAATAAACTTCCTTGCATAACTAAATTTATAATATAATGGGTTTCCGCATAATTATTTATCAGGCGTTTTTAAACAATATTTATTATGAAAAAAGAAAGATAAAAATTAAACAATAATATTTTTAAATGACGAGACGCATTTGTATAAACTAAAAATATTGTAAATTTTTATTAAAAAAATATGAAGCCAAAAAAAAAAAACGCCTGATAATTATGCACCAACTTAATATAAATAAATATGAAAATAAAACTCTCAACTAGAAACACCTACGCCTCCACCCTTTCATTTGATCAACTTTCGCTTCTCTTGGGCAATATAAGGGTCTTTCGAAATCCATAGGGGCTGCATCTTACTGGTGCCCCCCGCCCTTCTTGCATTCGATTGCAATGAAAATAAGTTGACTTGTTCTGATGTGGCCATCCACTTGACTTTACTATACAACCTGGCCCTCTCACTTATATTTAATATTTAATAAAATTATTCATAATCATGTAGGGGAGGGGGTTAGTTTTTGCATTTTTAGACTCCTGGGGGCCCACTGATTATGTATACAAAATTTCGTTGAGTTTGGTACAAGAGCCTAGATTTTCATTTTTTGACCCTACAACCCCCCCCCCCCCATTTTAGGCGATTAGTTTTTGCATTTTTAAACTTCTCGGGTCCCATTGATTATGTATTTAAAATTTGGTCGAGTTTGCTCAAATGGCCTAGATTTTTAATTTTTAACCCCCCCCCCTACACCCCTTAATTTTGGGTCGATATGCACCAAAATCTAATCAGCTCTTAATCTCAATGGACCAAAACTACCTGTGAAATTTGGTTTCGATATTCACACTAGTTTTTGAGCTAGCTCGTCCACAAAAATTTGGTAACGCACAGACTAACAGACATTTTGACAAAACAATTATTATCTCGAAAAATATAATTTTTTCGATGTTCCCTTATTAGCGCTTTTTTGTAGAGCGAAATGCCCATGGTTTCGCTCAATTTTTTTAATCAAAATAGTTTCAGCCGTTTTTGAGATATTTCGAAAAAAAGAAGGAAAAAAAACCACTTTTTTCATTCACAATTACAATACTTGACCATACCCTGTATGGTAAAGTATAAAGTAAATGATAAAACTCTGTTTTTAATTTTATTTTTTGTTTAACTCTCTACGATTTCATTTCAATAGTCACTCAAATTTTGGAAGAATCTTAAAAGTCATTGTCGTGTCTGGGATCTTCATTGGACTTGGTTTTTTCAAAATAATTAGTTTTCGCTTCAGGGGCTCAACTTTGTTGGCAGGTTGGGGGGGATTTTCCTTGGACAGAATGCTAACAAAGATTGTTTTACTCTCAATTGTACTAATAGCCGTATTAGCCGACGACAACATTTTTGATATATAATTTACTACTGCCAAGTTGCCAGTATTGATCAGAGCATCTCTTAACGTATTCAGTTTTTCTAATTCAATTTTTTTTCGTTTCTCAAGTTCCTTATTATTATTTTCAGATTGCTGAAGGTGGTAATATATATTTTCATGCTCTGAATCAACACTATTACTAATTTTATCAATCACTAACACATTCGATGGTATTTTGAGTGATTTATGTATAATATTATTGTTATTATTTGGTTGGATAGGGCATACAATGTCAAGTTCCGTATCCACGGAACTGTTGTTTTCACACCCATTCGATTGCATTTCCGAGGATGTTTCCATGTTATTTATGTCGTCACTAGTCACAGATTGTTGGGAATCGTTGGTTGTAATGTCGTCATGTTCCGTATCAACGAAATTGTTATTCTCATTCGTATTCGATTCCACTTTAAGTGATTTTTTTATATTATGAATGTCGTGGTTGGAAGTCAAGCTTATTCTTCTTGTAGGGCTATAATTTGAAGCCAATTCTTGAAGAATTATTTTAATTGGTACACCTTGTAATAGTTTATCCGCTACTATCTTGCGTTCGTCGTCTGTAATGCGAAGTCTGTTAACCTACGACAAAACATAAAGAGTTAATTTCAAGACAAAAATTATATGTATAAGTACTGCTTATACTTAAGAAGAAAACAAATTTTAATTTATTCTTTGACTAGGATAGAAGATTTTTTCTAATTTAAAGGGAATAGATCAATGAGTACGTCTTCTGCATGATGTAAATATATAAATAACGAGCTGCTCCAGGTGTTCCTTCGGCACGCCCTCTGCAGCTCGGCCCTCCGGGCAGGTGGCCCTGTCGGGCGGAGTCTCGGCATTTGATTATTAGGTCTGTAATATATATTTGTAATTTATCTTTCGCCCCCCACTCACTCATTTTGGCTATTTATTTTTACAGCATACATTTTATATAGTCTTAAAAACTAACATTATAAAATTTGATCTATATCGAAGATCTATAGAGAAGAGATAATTTTTTGCCCCCACTCACATTTTGGGAGGTTGAAATTATTTTTTAGATATTTGCAAATAAATAACTCTCAGTTTTCTAAAGAGTAAATGAACAAAAAAGCTAAAAATTTCTATATTTTGCTCCCCCCCCCCCTTTCGCCCCCATACAGTCAATTTTGATAGTTGATTTTTACAGGAATAGTTTCTTAAAGAAATAAAGAATAACTCTACAAAATTTGATCAAGATCGGAGAGAGTTTTAATTTTTGCCCCCACTCACATTTTGGATAGTTGGGAGTCGAATTTCAAAAAAATCCTGAAATTACTTTTTAGATATTTGTATTCAGAATTTTATTAAGTAAAAATCAAGTAGATATCTTATCGTTCTTAATTGAAAATGCATAATTAGTGAAAACACATTGCAAAGATATTTTGCCCCCTTTGACCACTTTAGGGGTCGAATTTCAAAAAATCCTGAAATTAGTTTTTAGATATTGTGATTTAGTATTTTTATAAGTAAAAAGCAAGTAGATATTTTATCGTCCTTAAGAGATATGGCATAATCAGTGAAAATACACTTTGCCCCCTTTGACCCCCTTAGGGGTCAAATTTCGAAAAACCCTTTCTTAGTGAGCCCCTATGTCATAGATGTAATATCCTCTCCAAATTTCATGTTTCTATGTCTAATGGTTCTGGCTGTTTTGATGATGAGTGAGTGAGTGTATCGGGCAAAGAATTTTATATATATAGATAGGTGTTTCGAAATGGATGGGTGTTTTTGAAATGAGAATAATTCAGTTGTTTTTTAACTTTAAAAAGATTTTTATTGCGAAAAATGAAAGCTTAGATATTATCATTTAACAGTGAAAAAGGGGCCGCCCATAAATTACGTCACATAATTTCAAGATTTTTAGACCCCCCCTTTCCCTGTGTCACATTTTCATTGAATCCCCTTTATTGTGACGTCACACTATCACTTTTATACCCTATAATTTTGGAGGGTCGGGTAGGCTAGGGGTTAGCCTGTCAGCCTGCTAACCAAGTGGACCCGGGTTCGAATCCGACTCGAGGCATCCGGCTAAAACGTGACCCCGGGATAAAGACAAATTTTAAAAAAATAATTAGTATCGTAAATTGGCTTATGGCTAGAAAGGCCGAAAAGCCAAAAAAAAACTCAACTAAAGGGATTGAATATATTTTAAGTTTAACTTTATTTTTTAATTTGAATTTTGTGACATGACAATTTTTAAGATCCCCGGGCCCCTCTGTCACATTTTGTCACAAATCTGAGATGCCCCCTCCTCCCTTACTGTGTGACGTAATTTATGGACGGCCCCAAAGTGAAATTCATGAAAAAAAAAATAATCTGAATATGATATTTTTCATGAATTTCACTTTTTCACTGTTAAATGGTAATAATAAAATCGCTTGCATTCTCACAGCAAACTGCTGACGTCGTGGAAACTCTCCTTCATTCAGTTGCTGGACAATCATAAGCTTCTAGGGGTGAAAGTGAAGGTCTTGGTGTAAAATTCTGAAAACAGTTGGACTACTCATTCGGAGTGCTGTAGCTCTCGTTTTCAGAGAGAGCGCCCTGGGCTTTCAATTACTGCTTGTCTCACCCTTTCATCGACAACTGCGGTGTCCTTACATTTCGAGTTTGGGATTCATTGCCGATGCAGAACTAATATAATTAACTAATACTAATTTTTGTAAGTTAAAAAACAGCTGAGTTATTCTAATTTTAAAAACACCTATCCATTCCGAAACACCCTTATTATTCAGTCAATACAGGTTGCTGGATTGTTGTTTCCTTGTTTATTATTTAATAATAATATTTCTGGTAACAATTAGGTGGCCTTGGTGGAACTTTTGAAGGTGGACAATGTATACAAAACGGCGAACAAATTGTATATGGTACATTGTCGACCAAAAAATACCGCTAACATATTGGAATGCTAATTTACAATTAGTGTTATATCATTTTGATTACACCTTCAAAAGTTCCCCCAAGGCCTCCCTCCTAATTGTAACCAAATACCGGAAATAGAAGGGCTGGGGGAGGGTGGAGAGTGATTGAAGAAGGAGAGAGTCCAGGGGTGAAGAGTGATCGGCGGCGAGGGGCTCAGGGGGTAGGTGATGAGAGGGTGGTTAGAGACGGGGGATGGGGGTCCGGGAGTGGGGGAACTAAACAACTGAGGGGCTGGGGGAGGGTGGAGAGTGATTGAAGAGTGATCGGCGGCGAGGGGGTCAGGGGGTAGGTGATGAGAGGGTGGTTAGAGGAGGGGGATGGGGGTCCGGGAGTGGGGGGACTAAACAACTGAACTTTTGGCCGTCTCGAGACACTGCCCAGAGGGCCTAGCTGCTGAGGGCGTTCCTTCCGCGAAACTTTTTTAGTGATTTTTAAATTCATAGAGAGAAATCAATGAGGTTCTCCTCTGATTGGAGCAAATAAATATATATATCGAATATAAATATGTATCAGTGCCTACTTATCCCTCAATCAAGTGAGGCATCCTCGAGCTCCCCCCCCCCCCCAGTCATTGTTAATAATTTAATTTTTTCATTATATGTAAATAATGGGTATACCTACTTCTTTTGTGTGGCCAACATGAGTTACCATGTACTCAGCCTTCACTTTGCCAGTGGAGAGATTCATGGTCGCTGTTATATACGCAGGGCAGTGGCTGTTCATTTTGTTTGAGCCCTTTTGCTTCATTTTTCGTTGTCTTGTTTGTTTCCCCAAAGCTTCACTATAAAAGCCACTCCTATGACATATATATCTTGTGACTTTTGTCCTTTTATCTATCTTGGACTTATAAAAAATAAAGGACGATATAGTTTGTCGCTCAAAATCAAGTTTCCAATTTTGAAAATCATCAAAAGATTCAAATTTTCTTGTTTCATGTTGTATTTGAATATCATGATTGAGTATCAAGTGGTGCTCCATTTGTTTAAAATTTCGAAATAAATCCGAACAAAGGGGGCATTTGAGAGTGCCGTGGTCGGAGATTTTGCCGATATTATGCTTGCCTCGCATATGACGGCCCATATTCGACTTGTGAGCGATTCGGGCGTGACATATCGTACAGAGAAAGTTGGTCCTGGAATAAAAATAATTTTGAATCCATTTTGACGCAAACACACCAGACAAGTCGGGGTGGGTTAATGTGTTTCATGGTTGATCATTTAAAATAAAAAAAAAAGATTTTTAAAAAAATACACTTTTCAATCCCAGAACCATGCTAAAAAGAAGAAAATAAATTTTGGGATTTCTGACGTATTGTCTTACGGTTATAGTTGAATTCGCTCAGTTTTAATTTAATGGGAAGAGCAATAATCGTATGAAGCTGAAAAATCAAAAACATTCCTAGAAGTGTGAAGCGCTGATTTTTTTTTTTATAATGATATTGATACCAGAAGAAGTTACACCAAGAAGGTACAACCTATGTAGTCCGCGGTGGACCCTTGTATCGTGAAGATAAGAAGAGATTTAGGGATTGGGTAGGAGTCGAAGGTATCTGTGGATGCTGGTCTTGAAAGATTGAAGGTTATAAGTTGCTGGGAAGACGGTCGGGGGAAGAGAGTTCCAGTCTCTAGAAGTCATAGGGATAAATGAATTGGCGAATGCGTTTGTTCGATTAGTATCCAGTTTAAGCGCGTAGGGATGTTGAATCTTAGAAAATCGTGTATTTCGCGCAAATGAAGCCCTGGGATTATCGATTTTATTTTGTCAGAACAAAAGCCATGGTAATATCTATAAAAAAAAGGGAAAGGGCGGAGACAGATCTACGATGGGCAGGGTGTCAGTTAATGTAGGATCGCCTATCAGTATGATAGCTCGCCTCTGAATTGCATCCAAGGTATTAAGAGAATGCTCGGAGGCCCGTCTCCACAAATGCGAGCAATATTCAAGACAGTCTTGAAAAGAGCGAATTTGAGCCTTGTATAATATAAGGAGTTGATTGGGGGTGAAAAAGCGTTTGGTTCGGAAAAGAAAGCCAAGCTTACATGCTGCAGCTTTAGCTATTGAGATAATATGGTCATTCCAAGAAATATTAAGTTAACAAAGAATTTTAGTATTTCTTCACACATTTAAGTACTTCTAGGAATGTTTTTGATTTTTCAGCCTCGTAGGATTATTGTACTTCCCATTAAATTAAAACTGAGCGAATTCAACTAGTAGAACGGCAATAGACCGAGAGTTACTGACCATATTGGAAGGTGATTTCAGAACCCGAATTACATATCGCATACTGTAATATGATCAGCGTCAAATTCTTACTCGCCAAATCGAGTCGTTTTTAGTGATAATCGACCCCTGAAGATGTCAAAAAATACCGTAAAATCACCTCATTTCAAAATGGTTCAATTTGATTTCAAGACATTCCTAATGACTATACTTACTATTTTATACAAAAGGGAGAATTTTTGATATTTTTGTTTAAAAAAAAATTTGAAAATAATCACCCTCCCAAATGGGGGAGGGTCAAAAATGAAAATTCTAGCCCTTTCGACTAAATTAAACCAAATTTTATATACATAATTAGTCAGAAACAAATTAATAAATAAATATATAACATTGCAAGTTAATAAAAAGTCTATAATAATAATAATAATAATAATAATACACTTACTTGGTATTGGAACTTTTATTATGTGACATCTTTGACAAGACACAAAACTACAGTAGCTTATCTGAGATTACTAATATTGTTTAGTTCAATTAATCCGTAAGTCAGTATGAACAAGCATAAAGCAATGATATGAGGAAACGTCTTTTATTTTTATTTTATTCTTAATTTCCTATATGTATGTTTTATCTATCCCAGAGAGGTTATTTTATTAAACAGCGCGGGTGACAGGAGGCGGTGCGGCGGTGGCCCGGTGGCGCATGCGCAGCATCATTGTTTAAAAAAATTCCCCCAAAAAGGAGGGGGCGGGGGAAAATGTAAATTCTTGCCCTTGGAGCAAACTCAACTAAATTTTGTATATATAATCTGTGGGTCTCTATGGAGCTAGAAATGCAAATACTAACCACCCAAAATGGGGCGGGAGGGTCAAAAAATTTAAATTCTTGCTCTTGGAACAAACTCAAATATATTTTGTATAATCTCTGTGGGTCACTAGAAGACTAGAAATGCAAAAACTGGGTGCGGGGGTGAAACGGAGTTAAGGGTGAGCTAGAATATGGGGTGGCGGGAGGGGGGTATGAGGGTCGGGGGTGGGGTGATGAAGTGAGGCGGAGTAAGGTGTGGGGGGTGCAGGAGGGGTCCAGGCGGCTAGGCGGGGGTGTGGTGCGCAGAGGTGGAGGGTGCGAGGTGGTGGTGCAGGGTTGCTGAAGTGGGGGGTTCAGGTGAGGATCGAGAGGCGTAGTGGTGTGGGGGCGGAGGTTGTTCACGGGTGCTGGGTGGGAGTGGGGTGTGAGGGTGGGGTTCGTGGGTTGGGGCTCTAGGGTGCGTGCCTTGCAGCTCTATTATATTAATAGGCTCGCATTTGGCTTCTTTTTTTTAATTAAAAAACAAACAAACATACAAAATGTTTAAATTATCCGCGAGTTTAAAAAGCAGAATATTAACGCTGATTACCTCTGCTCCTTCTCTGTTATAACACTTCCATGGCCCGAAACCCCAGCGCTCTCTGGTGTCCTCCGGCCAACTCTTTTTGGATGACAACAAAACTAAACGTGAATCAAACTTCATTTAACAAAATTTTCATAAAAGGATCAGATTTAATTAAAATAATATATTTAATTCATCCTTTCCCCGTGACTATCATTTGTTTCTCATTTTAACCGGATTTTTTGCAAGAAAAATTTTAAATGACGGATCCTATTTCTACACTTAAAACTCACTTGGCAAATTTAGCAAGCGGAGGTGGAAGTCACAATGACCAGGCCGAGAGGCAAGGCTTAAGCTAATACCTAATTCCCTGCCTAAAATACTATCTATTCGTATTATTTAATCAGTTTTATTATTAATCTGTTTTTTATTTTAGGTATAGATCTATTTTAGATTCGCTTTTGCAATATTCCGGTGATGAATTATTTGAAACGTTTAAATTATTTATAGAATCAAGTAAATATGTTCAAAAATACCGAGAGGTGAACCGCGATTGGAATTAGGTGTAAACCTTCTTTGGAATTACTTTGGAATTCATTAGATAAACTATTGTCTTCCACTTGGAAATGAAAGTGGAAGTAGGTGTACACGATTTTAGGTCACGGTTCACCCCTCGAAAAATACTTATTCATTCTTTATTTGGGGGATTCTACACTGACTGTGGCGCAGCGATCTGACGGTGGATTCTTATAGTACTCACCAAAATAAGACAAAAATGAAGAATACCATTTTTTGATGTTTCGCTTGGTTTTCGAGATATCCAGTTTAAAAAAATACCTTTTTATTTATTTATTTTTCAATTGTTTTTTATAGAAACCACGGAAACCGTAGTATCACGGGGGTTCCGTGTGGCTCCGCTACTGACGACGGATTCTTTTAGAAAATTAATTTAATTTAATTAAATAGTAAATGCCCAAAAAAAATCCAGTTAATTGAATATATCTTAACCGAACTTTTCAAAGTTTGATCGGGAACCCATTTTTTTTATTTAAATGAACCGAGATGATGAATAAAAGCGAACCTATGAAAAGTTCTAGAAGTGAAAATTGCCAACGCCCATTGGCGTTCACTTGAGACAATTTGAGACACCACACAGTCCATAAACTTAATTTCAGTTCAAATTTGTAGTTTAAAATTTTATCTTTATTTTCCGACTTATTTTGTCTAGTTCTAAAAGAATCCGTCATCAGATAGCGGCGCCACACGGAACCCCGGTGATACTACGGTTTCCGTGGTTTCTATAAAAAAAACAATTGAAAAATAAAATAAAATAAAAAAAAAACAGTATTTTTTAAACTAGATATCTCGAAAATTAAGCAAAATCTCGAAAAATGGTATTCTCCATTTTCGTCTTATTTTACTATAAAGAATTCATCGTCAGATCGCGGGGCCACTGTTACCGTAGAATCCCCATTTATTTTGTTTTTATTAAATAAAAATTCTTTGTTTTTTTTTTTTTAGTTGTTAATGAAAATGTAAGCTTGGTAATATCTAGACAGATTTTAACCTATGTCAGTACAAATCTTGCTGAATTGCCGGACGATGTATCGAAATCTGTATCTCATTTTATCTTAGACAAAGTCCAGCCACGTGTGATCTCTTTCGAAGAACAAGTGGCCAGCATTCGACAACATTTGGCTGATATCTATGAAAGGGAACAGAATTGGAGAGAGGCCGCCGCGATTCTAGTAGGAATTCCGCTTGAAACAGGACAAAAGTAACTACCAATTACTATATTAATTATACGCAGTGGCTTGCCTAGAGGGGGGGGGGGTGCGATCCGCACCGGGCGTTGTTATAGTTGTAAAAAACAACTTGTTCACTTCATAAGTTTACTATTTGATTAACATATTATATGATTTCGAATATTTTTCCCCGTCGTCAAGTCCATGTAGGGTAGAAAATATTATCTCTAAATATATATAAAAAATTATCTCTAAAATTTTTGCTCGGATACAGACATCAATGGTGGTAATTTTTTTTGTAAATTATACACCGGGTGAGTTTTTTTTATCTTGAGACAGTCTTATAACTCAAAAACAGTGCATTGTATGAAAAAAAGTTTCAAATAAAAGTTTATTTATATCAAGAGGGAAACTAAACTACGCTATTGTTTGTCTACCTAGAACAAGCTTTCAAGAGTATTTCGAGGTCAAGTTCTATACCTATATGTTTCTGTGCATATTCTGAATCTACAAAAAAAAACTGAACAACTTTTATTAGAACTAGTTTTTTATACATCAAATAAAAGAAAATATTAAATCAATTATATCTCAAAAAAATCTTAATAATTATTTTTAACAATCATTCAACTTAATTATCAAATAATAATGATCAAATATTTAATAATTAAATAAATATTTATTAAATCGAAAAGTCACAACAATGAAAATAAGTGTTTATAATGATATTAAAACTTCATTATATGTAGATGTACTCAGATTTAAGAGATTATTTTCTACTTAAGTGAACTAGTTAAAATTCTTGAGTTTAAAAAAGTTTATTTCTTATGTCAATCCAGTAGATAGTTATATTGTATTACCATAATAAAAATCGAGCATTTTTTGTTGAAGATAGAATTGAAATGGTCTTAATTTATGGTGAATATGGAAGAAGTGTTATGGGGCTGCCATTGAAATGAATGCCGGGCGTTTTCCTAATAGGAATACACCCTCACAAGCTTCATTTTATCGTGTTGTAAATCTGTTAAAAAAAACAAGAAATGTAAAGGCTACGAAGATACTGAAACAGGCCAAAATAACGAAATTGGTACTGGAATTCATCCAGAAGACTTGCAATACACTCTGGAATGTCCCAGAAAAGTGTCGAAAAATTATTAAATTATTAATTATTATTAAATTATTTATTTAATAATTAAATATTTGATCATTATTATTTGATAATTAAGTTGAATGATTGTTAAAAATAATTATTAGAATTTTTTTTGAGATCTAATTGATTTAATATTTTTATTATTTGATGTCGTATAAAAAATAGTTCTAATAAAAGTAGTTCAGTTTTTTTGTAGATTCAGAATATGTACAGAAACACAAGCTTTCCATTTAAAAAACAGAACTTGACCTCGAAATACCCTTGAAAGCTTGTTCTAGGTAGACAAACAATAGCGTAGATTAGTTTCCCTCCTGTAAAAGTTCTAGGTACGCCACTGATTATACGTCTGCTCAACATTCAAATACAAATTCTAATCTTTTTATTTTTGAATTAAGCATATTAGCAGGTATTTGGACAGCAAAGTAGAAAATCAAAAACAATTCTCATCGATTTGCTCAATGTTTCGCCAATTTTATTTAAACTTCATCAGTCGTCTCAATGATTATGATTTAATTATAAGATATAAACAGATATGCACATTAAGGTGGTCCTTATTTTGGGTATTTTCGAATTTTTACGCTGACAGAGAATCATATGGTTCGAAATAAATACCCCCCCCCCCCACCCTCAAGTTTCAATTCTCTATTTCAATTTTAACCTTTGCAGAACAGAATTTTTACAGATTTTTAGCTATTATAATTTTGGAGTCTATAACTTAGTAACAGTAAGATATAGCAGTATTTTATCAAGCCAGAGGCGTAGCTACGGGGGCGGGGGTTTGTGGGTCAAACCCCCCCCCCAAGGGCAGGAGCTCATGAGATGAGTAACGGCAACGACAAACCGTTTCTTATCGAAAACTAACCGTAATTAAATATATTTCATATGTTTAATCATGAAAGAATTATGTTCTTTTTTTAATTTCTTAAAGTACCTTTTTAGTCCAGTTAAATTGATCTCAAAAGGGCCCTCAGGAAAGTTTTGATTTCTTGATCCTATACGTTTTTTGGTGTGTTAAATCCGAATCTGAAATTTCGTGTCGAAACATAGACAAAAATGCAAAAAATAAAAAAGGTAAATAATCTCATTTTTTGGTGGTTTTTTGCTTAAAATTCGAAAACTATCAACTTTTCGTAAATAACACAGTTTTTCCTTCATAAAATGAAAACCACACATCCTAGAAACTTTTCTATCGCATTCTCTAGGAGATTTTGTTGACTTGAATTTTTACTTGTATCACTTTTTTGATAAAACTCTTAGATTTGTAGATATCCAGCATTTTCCGGAGAGGATATGATCCGAATCCTCAAAAGTGTCATGGAAAATGGGGGATGTCTATAAATCTAAGAGTTTTATCAAAAAAGTGGTCCAAGTAAACGTTCAAGTCAACAAAATCTCCTAGAGAATGAGTCAGAAATCAAGTTTCTAGGATGAGTGATTTTCATTTTATGAACGAAAAAACTGCGATTTTTTTTGCAAAAATAGGAAATTTTATGATCTTTCATTTTGAATAGGCAGATAGTTTAGGTTGATAGTTTTGGAGTTATAAGCAAAAAGCGACCAAAAATGAGATTTTTACTTTTTTTGGCATTTTTGACATTGTTCCGTCACGAAATGTTGTTAGCAAACCTTTTTTTTATTACTCTTAGTGGGTTCAGCAATCTGCCTAAAAAGGCAATAAGCGTTTGTAATGACTTATTATTACAAATAGGTATAAAATAATTAAAAATTAAAAAAAAAAATTATTTTCTAAATGTTAGCAAACCTCAAGATTCAGCACACCCAAAAAACATAAAGGGTCGAAGAAATTACAACTAGTCCAAAACTTTCCGGGTAAAAACACAATTTAACTGGTCAATTTGTTTTAATAAAAAAAAAATTCCCACTAAATATTTTGCTTTGTTTATAGACCCCCCCATGAAAATTTTCTGGCTACGCCACTGTATCTAGCTGTAACTTCAAAATTATAATAGCTAATAATCTTCGAATTTTATATGAAAGCTTATAGTATAAAATTGGCGAAACATTTCTACTTTCCTGTCCAAATACCTTCTAATATACTTAATTCATTAAAAATAAAATGGATTCGATTGAGTTTAATAATTTCTCATTTTTTTTTTGTTTTAGACAATACTCAGTTGATTATAAATTAGAAACTTATTTAAAAATAGCCCGATTATATTTGGAAAATGATGATCCTGTCCAAGCGGAAGCTTATATCAATAGAGCGGCTTTACTACAAGTAACTAAACTAAATATTTAATTAATAATTTAAACTGATGCCACGAACACGGTTTCCCTGGCCCTACTATAATTTTTTGGTTTTTGGCTTGAGAAAAAACCAATCTTCAAAGAAATACACTGATAAGGGCATCCACGTGACTTTACCATGCACCTGCCCCCTCTCTTATATTTAATATTTAATCAAATAATTTATAACATTTACGAAAGAACAGAAAAAAATCTGCGGCCCGAGGCATTTGTTTTTACTTCAAATGCGGCCCGTGTAAGCAAAAGGTGTCACACCACTGAGCTAGAGCGTACACAAAATTTAGTAACGTGCTCTTTGACAAAATCATTAATATTTCGTAATTTTTTCGATGTTCAGACATTATGGCTTTTTTGTAGACCAAAACGCTATGGCTTAGCTGAATTTTTCTTAACAAAATAGTATCAGCTGTTTTTGAGATATTGCGAAAAAAAGAACAAAAAAAAACCCTTTTAACAATACTTGACCACACCCCTTGTATGCTAAAATAAAAGCCGACAAATGCGAGTCTGGCTCGGGCGTCTTGGTTCTCTCATAGCGTGTGACTCGGGGGCGTCACAATAAAAATTACAAAAATCATTTCAAAAGGCCTATTCAGAGAAATTCAATTATTCAAACTATTTTTGGTAGTATAACCAAAATAATTTTCGTCGAAAATAGAATACTTTCATTAATTTTAACAGATAATAGTATTATTAGTTATATATTAATGGAAATTGTAACTAATTCCTTTTTCTTATAAGATTAATACTCTATTTACTAGGCCATCCCCTGTCTGTTTTTAATAGCTATTTTTGTTTTTCTAGGCTGAAGTTCCTAATGAACAACTACAAGTATATTATAAGGTTTGCTATGCGCGAGTTCTTGACTACCGAAGAAAGTTTATTGAAGCTGCTCAACGTTATAATGAATTATCATATAAAGTAATTATTCATGAAGACGAAAGGATGACTGCTCTGAGAAACGCCTTAATATGCACAGTGCTTGCATCTGCTGGTAGTTATTACATTATTTATTCTCATTACTAAAAGTACCTGCAACACCGAGCATTGCTCTGTAATTTTTTGCTTTAGTTAAAAGTGATATATATTAATATCATTTTTTAATAATTAAGGGGTCAATAAAAAATATCTCCAATTAATTAAATTTCCTAATTTTAATATATAATAATATTTTTTATAAACTATTAGTGAGTTTTAAAATTAAAAAAAACAAACTATTAATTAATAAAGGAAATTTTTATTGACATTTTCACCTGTCACTAATTATTTTAATTAAGGAAAATTCAATTAAGATGAATTTTGTCAAGGTAGAGTGAGTGGCCTAGCCAGCCAGAATGTTTTCTCTTCATCAAAACTTGTTAATAAAGTTGGTTTCAACAAAATAGTTAGAGCCATTTTCAAAATAAAATAAAGGTAATTCGATAAAAATCTTGGAAGGGACTATAGCTAATTTCCAATAAAGTTGACCCAATGAACACTTGATGTAAAAAATATGGATAAAACATGCTCGTTTTATAAACTTTTAAGATACGTTCAAAATATAGCGTATCGCCAGAACCATTAATCCTGAATTTTCGTTAATATTAAGGGGGTCAAATTAGACCCAGATAATAATAGGTGAAGTAAAAAGTTCTGAGCCTTTTTTCTCTTTATTTCGATGATAAAATTAACCAAGATAGAATTTTCCGATTTAGATCAAATATGTGCCGTTTTGTTTGGTAACTTTTGTACTTTTTGAAGGCAATCTCATAATTCCGCTATTGAAGAAGTCATCGTCCCTATTGATGAAAAACTTGACCAGCTCATTTTCACAAGCCTCCCTTGAGGCCAGTTTTGTACCATCAAGAAAATTTTGCAAATGCTTGAAAAGGTGATAATCGCTTGGTGGCAGGTCTGGGCTAAACGGTGGGTGCAATATAATCTCCCATTCAAGCTCTCGGAGCTCCTGGCGCGTCGTTAACGAAATGTGTGGCCTGGCGCCCACTTGATGGAACACAACACCCTTCCTATTGGCCAATTCTGGCCGCTTCTCGTCAATCGCCTGATTCAATCTGGTCAGTTGTCGACAGTATTGATCCGAATTGAGTGATTGGCCCGATGGGAGCACCTCATAGTGGATGATTCCCTTCCAATCCCACCAAACACACATGACCTTCTTGGCCGTTAATCCGGGCTTGGCGTTCGTTTGGGCCGGCTCACCGCGGTTGGACCACAATCTTTTTTTGCCTGTTGTTCTCGTATGTGACCCATTTTTCATCGACAGTCACCATCGTCATCGATTCAGCAAAAAATCGCAGGCATCAACTTAGTCCAAAAGTTTCTTTTGTGTCAATTCGTGTGCCATCCATACATCGAGCTTCTTCTTGAGACCAGCCTTATTCAAATGGTTTTCTTGCTAATCTTCAGTTCCTGGGCAATAGAATAAGTGCTCGCATGCTGGTCCTACTCGACAATTTCCATGATTTTATCGGCTTTTTCGAGGATTGGTCTACCAGAGCGTGTCTCATCTTCGACGTCCATTTTACCAGAACGGTTCGTTGAAACCACGGCTTTGCTGTTGCATTCGATACTGTATTGGGTCCATAAACAGCACAAATCTTTTGGCCGCCAGCTTCGCTTATTCCCCTTGGTCGTAGTAGTACTGAAGAATGTATCGAATTTTCTCCTTTTTTTTTACCTCCATTTTGGAACGCTCTAACACACAACTGGCTTCACCAAACACAAAACTGTCAAATAATTTTTTTTAATTCGTTATGTCACCTTTAAATCGCAAAAAAGAATGACCAGATGCGACGTATAGATCGTGAGATATGACTCATTAAAGCCATCTAACGGAAAAAGGCTCAAAACTTTTTACTTCACCCATTATTACATAATATCGATTCAAGTTTATTTTTAATTAATTTTAAATAATATTTTTAAGAAATGTGATATTATTAATGACAAAAATGTAATTTTATATTATCTAATCTTAAAGAAATATTTATTAAACTTCGGCGGGCATCTTGCTAACCAAAGGGCTGAACTCTAGTATCCCCCCTCCCAGTACGCCATTTGTATTATAAAATAATTTATAATCATCCCCCTCAGATACGCCAGTGGTGTTGTCAAGATAACCCCTTAGAAAATCATAAGATGGTGTAATCTATTAAATCCGATGGAATGGAATATTATTTTTAATTATATGTCAGAAGGGCTGTTTTTCACCCCTCGGGAATCGAACCCGAGTGCCAGTAACAGCAATCCGGGCCATCTGGCTCACTTGCGAGTGCGAACCTCTCTGACATATGGCATTCGGGTTCGATTCCCGAGGGTGAAAAACAACCCTTCTGACATATAATTAAAAATAATTCCATTCCATCGGATTTAATAGATGACACCATCTTATGATTTTCTAAGAAAATTTGAATCTATTAATTACCATCGGCAAATTGAAATCTTTCATATTCAAAATAATTTATGATCATAAATAAAGGGGGGGGGATCTTGACAACACCACTGGCGTACCTAGGGGGGGGGGATGATTATAAGTTATTTTATAATACAAATAGTGTACTGGGAGGGGGGAAGGAGATACTAGAGTTCAGTCTTTTGATGCCCGCCGAAGGTTAATAAATATTTCTTTAAGATTAGAAAATATTTTATCATTAATATCATATTTCTTAAAAAAATTATTTAAAATTAATTTAATTTAATTTATTTTCTTAGAAAGACGGACTGGTAAGCGAAATAAGTAGGTTATAATGAAAGGCAGCCCATAAATTATCTAAATTTTATTCAATTTCCGACGTTTCGGAGACTTTTTTCTCTCTCCTTCTTCAGGGTATTGAATAGTTATTGATGGGTGAGTATAACTCGGTTCCCATTTGTCTTTCCTTTCAGTGATAACAACAATATTACAATATTTTCCAACATTATATATTATTATTATTTATTTTGGCCGCGCAGGAGGGGGCCTCCTACAATAGATAAGTAAGTGACAAAATTGGTTTATACAAAAGGTGGCAATACGTGTACTATCTTACAGATAACCAAGTACACTTTTTTTTATGAAAATGATGAGAGAAGGAGTTACACCGAAAAGGTGCATCCCATAAAGGCCTGGGTTGGCCCCTCCATCGTGAAAAGAAGAAGAAAGAATTTTATGGGCTGGGCGGGGGTCGAAGGTATCTGTGGATCATCATCATCATCATTAGCCTGTCGATAGCGACAATCCACTCCTGAATATAGGCCTCTTCCATCAAATGGAAGGGGGTTGGCATTAAGTCACCACGCTTGCCAGACGGATTGGTGACTAGGAATCAGATTATAGCCGGTCAAATATCAATGCAGGGACTCGGACTCGAACCCGGGACTCCTGCTTAGAAGGCTAGTGTCTTAAGCTCTCGGCTAATCCGATTCCCTATCTGTGGATACGGGTCTTAAATAGCTGAAGGTTATAAGTCGCGGGAAAGATGGTGGCAGGGAGCGCGTTCCAGTCTCTGGAGGTCAAGGGATAAAAGAGTTGGCGTAAGCGCTTGTTCGACTTATAGTATAATGTTGGAAAATATTGTAATATTGTTGCTATCACTGAAAGAAAAGACAAATGGGAACCGAGAGTTGTACTCACCCATCAATAACCAAGGGCGGATCCAGGGGGGGGGCGATCGCCCCCCATGAGCCCGTGCCTGGCGGGAGTGCGGCACGTGCGTCGCACGCAGAGGCCAAAAAACGGCGGCCAAATCGACAGGGAATTTATAAAAAAAATTATTTTTATTTTATTTTAATGAACTTAAAATATGAGATATGAAATTTGTAAAAAAAAAACATTTATTTTTTTAAAAATTTTTAAAATTGAAAATAAAGTTCTATGTGTGTGTATGGGGGGGGGGGGGCGTCGTCTCTGACCCCTGGATCCGCCCTTGTCAATAACTATTCAATACCCTGAAGAAGGAGAGAAAAAAGTCTCCGAAACGTCGGAAATTGAATAAAATTTAAATAATTTATGGACTGCCTTTCATTATAACCTACTTATTTAAAATTAATTGAAAATTAACTGGAAATCGAAATTATGTAATATTATCTAGCTCTAATTTGACCCCTTAAAATTAGTTAAAATTCTCGATTAATGGCTCTGGTGATACGATATCTATCGAAAAGAAACACGATGCATTTTGAACGTATCTTTCCATATTTTTTACATCAAGTGTATTGAACATTTTTTTAGTTATCGTCTTGAATGTAAATGACATTTTCATAAAAATTTTCATTACTTGTTAGTTTTGACCTTCAATTTCAGAGTTGTGAGTTGGGGGCATGAATTTTTTTTAAACTAATCTTTTATTCACCAGCTATTAGAAAAATGTCTTTTTAGCACTCATAATGCAGTATGTTTTTTACAATTAGCAGTTATTGGTAGAAAGTCGGTAAATTTCAAAAAAAAATTAAAACTCTTATAACTCCAGAACTAATAATTTTTAACCCCGCGTTCATAGGGTCAAATTTATTGGAAATTAACTGTAGTATAATCCCTTTCAAGATTTCTATCGAATTACCAATAACCCTGTATATATACAATTTTTGCTCGTTTATAAGATAAGATTTATTAATTTTCAATTATTTTTAGGTCAGCAAAGAAGTCGTATGCTTGCTACTCTGTTTAAAGATGAACGATGCCAAGGACTCCCTGCCTATTCCATATTAGAAAAAATGCACCTCGATAGAATTATTCGACGGTCGGAATTGGAAGAGTTTAGCAATCTCTTACAGCCACACCAAAAAGCATCCACAACTGATGGTAACATTTTATATTAAATTTTCTTGAATTCTTCCACTTCCTCTATCTTTTCTGATATATGTATATTAACAAATTAATTCATTCTAATTAGGTTGCCATGGCAACAGCAATGTATTTATTATTATTGATATAGAAAATAAACAAACATGTTCTTCGTTCTAACCTTAGACCATGAAATAAATATATAAACACGCATCTGGTGTCTATTTGGTGAGGCCAACATCACTTAGAGAACGTGACGTCATCTGTAGGTATGAACATCCAGAAATAGCATGGTCACTATAGGAATTATTATACATTGAGATAAATTTATCGTAGCTTAGATTATTTATTTTGGATTCCAATAATCGCAAATTAATATTAAATTAATATTACCAAAATATTTGTGTGAGAACGTGACGTCATCTGTAGGCGGTGTTGGCCTCACTTCATTCTCTGTGGAGAGTAGCAGAGGGCGTGTCTATATATTTCATGGTCTAAGGTTCTACCTCAATGATTCTCAACCTGTTTTTTCGTCACGGCACACTTTTAATCATTTAAAAATTTGACGGCACTCAACAATAAAATAAATTAATAGAATTTTATTTGGTTTATTGATTGATGTACCTATAAAGTTATCATACGACATTCTGCATCCTGTAAAATGTTAATACCTTTTCAGTTCAAATGATCAAATAAATATTTGGATTAAATGTAGTGTCAATTGATAAAGAAATGTAAAAAAAAAATTGCAATTCGGGGGACCACTGCCTAGCAGTGGCGGCACACTTCAAGAATCTCGCGGCACAGTGGTTAAGAATCACTGTTCTAACTAATAGGTTATGTGTACTTCATAATTTACTTATAATATAGTGAATATTTAAAGTTACATCATTTTCGAATGTTACATTTTCAATCCATCAAAACTCAAATACAAAAATAAATGAATCCAACGAGGTAAACATTTCGAAAATTGCAAAATTTATTATTTTATTTTATTTTATTTTATTCGATATACGGGAGTTATCCCAGTTACAATATACATTTTTATACAATAAATTAACAATTTAACAAAACTAAAATACTAATTTCTAGTCTTAATTATTTTTATAGAGAAAAGTTTGCGGAATTTAACAGAATGTAATGTATTTATTTTTATTATATTTATATTATTTCATTTAAATTGAGTAGGTAAACAATTATTTTTATAGAGAAATGATTTGCGGAATTTAACAGAATGTAATGTATTTATTTTTATTATATTTATATTATTTCATTTAAATTGAGTAGGTAAACAATTATTTTTATAGAGAAAAGTTTGCGGAATTTAACAGAATGTAATGTATTTATTTTTATTTATTTATTTATTTATTTCAAATTGATAGGTAAACAATATTTTTAGAGAAAATTTGCAATAACGAAGTATTTATTTATAATATATTATTTCATTAAATGGAGTAAACAATTATTTTTATAGAGAAATGATTGCGGAATTTAACAGAACAAAAGTCACATTTATAGATAGATAGATAGATACATACAAGTGAAGCTAATATAAAGCATATAATAATATAATACAATCTATTAGACATTTAATCGTATTGTGAGCAATATCTTTTGATATCCCTCACACACATGAAAATGAAGTCTAATTGTAGAGAGTTTGCCTTTTGCATCACTTTCTCTATTCAGACCTGTATTTTTTGAATAATTAGTCATTACAAATGGGGATAAAAAAGGTTTCGACAATGCGACTGTAATATTGAGGTACTTTAAAATTAATATATTGGAGAATTTCACAACAATCAATCAGACCATTCAACAGTTTGCGAAGGTGCTTCACCTCACACGTTCACACCCCCCCCCTTTTTTTACTAAGCGTAATTCGAGGGTAGCAAACAAATTTGATCATTAAAGTTTTGTTGCGGCCAAAGCAGAAATATGTTAATATAACCTGTCTTAGGTTTCACAAAAGAAAAACAATGAGAGCCATTTTATCCTTGAAAAGTTATATAATAATTAATATTAAAAATTCATGATTTAATAAACCAATTATAATACTACATAGATAGTGTTTTGAATATTATTATCCATCTCTGATTTCTAAAAAATCTAATTACAAACATATAAGAAGAATTATTAAATGAATTTAACTTTTAAGGACATCATAGATGTAAAAATATTTCTCTAATATCTATGATGTCCTTAAAAGTTAAATTCATTTAATAATATTATATACTGGGTTGATTTTTGAAATAAATTCCATCTTTTTTCAAAAAAAGACACTCAAAAAGATACTTAAATCTTTGTTTTCAATATAAGAAGAATATTGTTCAAATGGCCACCACAAAGTGGCGTAACTATAAAATTTAAATTTATAAGCTGAAAATTTCTTTATTCGCGGATCCAAAACTAATTATACTTGTTTTGGCGTTCAAACAAGAAAGCGTGGGTGATTTTGTGTGACTGGTTTCAAAATTGTTTTGTATAGACTTTAAGGCTGTTCTAGTTTTCGACATTGCTCCAGAACACCCTCGTGAGTTTGAAGCTATGCATCCATATATGAGGCGCTCAGAGGTAAAGTGGATCAAGTCCAAAATTGAAAAAATTGTTTGTTGCGGATTAATACTTGTAAATATTTTCAGTAACATAGTGAACTAATTCCCTGTTATTGCTATTTTTTAACAAATGGCAGCAGTTGTCTTTGAACCTGAAAAACTCCTCGCTAAACTGGATCAAGTCCAACATCCCGTTATAGTAGCACATACAAATCTTTTCCAGCATATCAGAGCCACTACAGTAGAAAAATAAAATCCGGAAAGAAAGTATCTTCACCCGGATTTAAATATTAGAAAACTATGACTTTACGTGAAGGAAAGCAACCTGTTAAACAAAAGTTTTACTATCATAATTAGTAGAGATTGTGGTGTTGGTGCAAGGTGAAACATCTTTAATAAAGATAAGAGTAAATAAATATTATATTTAATATTGATTTACTATGCGTTAAGGATTCTTGGTCACTTGTTTCACATTAAAACCAAGAATCCTTAACTCATAGTATATCTTTTTTACTATCATGTTTTCTCTACTAAGTTTAACTTGTATTTTAAAGTTCCTGCAAAAGATACATGTAGTTGATGTGACGAACTTCAATTATTGAAGATAGTAGCTGAAACAAATGACCGTAAACGGTTATGGACTTATCCACTTTAGCCCTGAGCGCCTCATATATAGAGTCACGCTAATAAACATTTTGTCTTTTATTTTGTGAAACCTACCTAGTAGATTATATTTTTAAATTTTCTTTTTTAACTTATCTTTTAATGTATTGGCGGCATATTTACAGAACCTATCCCCCGCGAATAAGGAGATTGACTGATACACTGATTTTAAATTTTTACTTCGCCATCTTGAGGGGTTAGTTTTAGTTTTAAGAGGATGTTTTATTAGCAAGAAAAAAAAAATATATATAGGGTCCGCCAAATAACTTTTTTTTTAAATGCTATAAAAAAAAACTACTGAATATTTTCTCAAATTTCTTTTTTTATTTGAAAGTACAATCCTTCCGGTTAATAATGGAAAATAATTTCATTCAAATGGCTGCCTCGGCTGGCCATGCAGTAGCCTACACGATCGGTCCAATTTTTAAGCACATTATCGATTGTGTGCAGCTGTATTTCACCAATGGCTTCACGAATATTGTCCTTTAAAGCGTCAATTGTCTCTGGCTTGTCGGCGTAACACTTATCTTTGACGGCACCCCACAAATAATAGTCCAACGGTGTCAAATCGCAGCTCCGAGGTGGCCAAACGACATCAGCTCTGCGGCTGATAATGCGATCTTCAAAAACAGGGCGCAAAACATCGAGTGTAGCTTCGGCTGTGTGGCACGTAGCGCCGTCCTGTTGAAACCAAATGTTGCCAATATCCTTTGTGAACAAAAATTCGTTCAACATGGCCCGATAACGATCGCCATTGACTGTAACGGCCACTCCTTGCTCATTTTCGAAGAAAAATGGCCCAATTATGCCTCTGGACCAAAATCCGCACCAAACAGTGACTCGTTTTGGGTGCGTCGGCTTTTCAATGTATGCGTGCGGGTTTTCTGTGCCCCAAATGCGACAATTTTGCTTGTTTACATACCCGCCAAGATCAAAATGAGCTTCATCTGAAAAGATGATTTTTTTGGCAAAATCGGCATCTTCTGTAAGTCGATCGCAGGCCCAATTAGCGAAGCGAAAACGCATTGGATGGTCACCATATTCGTTCAGCGGAAGGATAAAACTAATTATCTGTCAAATCAAACATGAGCTAAGTGTTACCATTCACGAAATAAGCACTAGTTGAAAAAAAAACGTTAGATGGCGGACCCTATTACAAAGTTACTTCTAACAATCCAAAAGAAGTATAGTATCTTAAATTTAATACAATGAAAAAAGAAAAGGGCCATTTTAAATGGATCCCAGTAGATTTTTTTTACATAATATAGTTTTTTTTTTAATTTTACAATAAGTTTTTTTTTTTGTAATTTTTATTTACATTTGTATAATTAAATTTTTAAATTTTTGCACGGGAAAAGGCTTTGAAAAACCCGGCCATACAGTTTATTGTTGCCATCTTGAGGGGCACGTCTGGTGAATGGCATATATATATATAGGTATATAAATTTTTTTACATTTTTTTAGGTTACACAATCTTAGAACGTGCTGTAATTGAACACAATTTACTCTCAGCTAGCAAACTATATAATAATATATCATTTGAAGAATTGGGAGCTCTACTTGAAATTTCTGCTCAAAAGGCTGAGAAAATTGCATCACAAATGATTACAGAAGGAAGAATGCATGGATATATCGATCAAATCGATTCTTTTGTTCATTTCGAAAGTAAGCTTATTTGTTTTTTTACGATGAATATAATATTTAAAAATTTTAATTATTATAAATTTATTTATTATAGCTCCAGAAATCCTACCAAGTTGGGACAAACATATTCAATCTTTGTGCTTACAAGTAAATCAAGTTATCGAAAAGATAACAATTAATGAGCCTGACTGGATTGCGAAGTCGACAAAGGCATTGGAAGAACAAATGATGCAATGATGCAACTTTCATGTTTCAACTGTTATAAATTATTATTTATTATATTGTAAAATGAAAAAAAGCTATATTTTATTTTTATTTTTATTTTTTATTTTTATTTTTTTTGATTTAATAAAGTAATAAGATTTTTTCTAATTTTTCTTTTTTTTTTTTTTTTAAATTATTATATCCATAATTTTTAAGGAGTTCGGTGTGTCAGTCTTCCAGGTGAAATATTTTAAATAATAGTGAATTAAAATGCCAGGTAGATTTCATATAAATAAAACGTATAAAAAACCCACTATTGTAAATAATCGAGTTGAGGGATGACAAACTAGTGGCATTTTTCTCCCCCCACATTATCCAAATCTGAAAATGTTCATTCTGGAGTGGAAAAAGAAGCTGAAGCCATATTGGAGGCTCTTTGAAGAAGTGGAGAGTCTTTTTTAATGGGTAAATCATTCAAGCTGATTACGAATCAACAGGCTTTATCTTTTATCTTTAATAAAAAGAGGGCGCACAGTAATTCTACATCTTATGACTTTGAAATCATATATTGTGCGGGAAAGGAGAATGTTAAAGCTGATATGCTATCCCGTATCTGTGGACAAGCACGGCGGAACGATCTTAGGCCAGGGGGGTCAAAACTTGGAAAGTGATGTAGGCCTACCGGAGGTCTGCGCCTCCAGAAAATTTTAAGCAAATCGGTACAGTTTAACCCATTTTTAAGCAGTTTGTAGCTGTGGTTTTATTTAAAACTGAAAGAAAAAGAGTTCAAATTTTTGTTTGTAGTTATAATGCTTGAGTTTAGGTTCAAAAGATAATAAAATAAAACGAAATTAATTAGCAATATAAACTTGTATTATTCTTAGCAAATATGAGTAATAAACTTATGTAACCAGGAAAACAAAACCTTTGTTCATCAAAAAAAAAAAAAGAATTAATTAAGAAACTACCGGTAATCGGCAATTAATGTTCAATAAATTGGACATGATCTTAAGACTTTGTCCGCCTCTCTGGTGTAATGTCAGCATCTCTGGCTGGCAACCCGGAGGTCTCGGGTTCGATTCCCGGCTATACCCAGACATTTTTTCTGTAAGTATAGGGTCTGGTAATAAAAATTAAGTGGGAGATAAATTTAACCTAATTTATCGAGCGGAGAATTACCACTGCTCGAAGCCCTTAAAAAAAACTTAGTAAATTGGATTATATCTAACTTTCTGAGATTTGGCTCGTGATTCCGGCTTCTTTCCTTCTACTCTGTTCTTTTCACGATGGAGGGGCCATCCTACACAGGCCTTTAGGGGATGCACCTTCTGGTGTATCTCCTTCTCACATCAATATCATTAAAAAAAAAAAAAACTAAATTAATCTACAATCTACAAGTGTTCATTGGATTTTGCCGAATATTGTAGCTCTTGTAGATAAAGTGTTGATGAACTTCTTAGCAATAGCCAATTCAGAAATGTTTCTGGCAAGATCTCGATCAACTGACAGACAACACACTTAATTTAATGGTTTAGTCTTTTTGTGACATTGTCGATCTCAACCAAGTTTTGAGCCTTCTCAGATTTGAAAATGTTCGTTCAGCTGTAGCCAAGGAACAAGGAGCAGTTTTATGCTAGTCGATATTTCCGAAAATAACTGTCAGGTTTGAGGCTGTTGTTCTCGCATGATGTTAAAAATGAGTAATTATTAGTCTAACGTTACGGCGCAAGGCTTTTAGGTTTTGTTAACGCAAACAGATAATAGTACATATAACATTAATTTTACAACCAACAATTTGGCAACAAAGTTGTTTTTGGGTAAAGTAACGGTAAAATTTCTTTCTTTAGGAGGTCCGCTGGCCCCCTTGCCCAGTAGAAAAATTCCCAGAGGGGTCAGCTGACCCCCTTGACCCCACGGTCCCTGTCTGTGGAGCTACATATAGCCTAGACAAACTCAATGAACTTAATCACTCTCTCTTCTTTGCCGCCCAGGATGAGTGACTAAAATGCTCCACTGGATGCGATCAAAAAACCAGCTTATCTTGAGGATTACAATCTATAATTTTGGAGGTGTTGCATATTATATTTGTTAGAATTGTTCATTATTGTAGAGTTTAGTATAAATAAACATATAAAATTTGGTTGATCTTATTTTGATAATCACGATTATCTATCTATCTATATAATAAAAATGAATTTCTTTTTCTTTGTAAGCGCAGATCTTTCAAATGCCTGGACCGATTTGGCTAATTTTTTTTTTAATGTTCGTAATAACATTTTAGGTTAATACGTAAAAAAAAAATCGGAACAGTTGCCCGGAAAATTGGAAAATTCACGAAAAACTAAAACAAAATCTGTATAGCCAACATAGCTTGCCAAACAATAAAAGAACTAAACTAGCAAACTAAACATTTGTTGGCGGCACTGTTTGTCAGATTTTTGAATGTCATTCATTCTTAATAGCATAGATAATAGAGTTCTAACCACATTATCGTTGAAGAAGAATTTAATAATGCAACAAAGATTTAAAAAAACTATCATTTTTTTTAAAGTACATTTAAAACAAAAATTAACAAAATAAACTGCAACGGATCGTTGCTAAACTTTATCCAATGTACTATCTTATTCTAAAATAAAGTACTTTAAAATGACCTTTTTTGTGGTCCTCAAGGTACTTAATTACAATGAATTTTAAATCACACAAATATTAATTTGACAATTTAATTGATGAACTCAAAAATTGTTATTTAATTAAATAAACTGCAACGGATCGTTGCTATACTTTATCCAAATTCATTTGAAATATTAATATGTTTATTCCTTTATTATTAATCAGATATCACTTGCAATTTGCAGTTCATGTTGACCATGCGCGGATCCAGGGGGGGGGGGGGGCGATGGGATCGATTCTTATCTAATACTTGAGGAATAATAATTCTACATTAGATTTTTGACCCTTCTATTATTATTAGTAACCATTGCTGAAGACATGGAAGAATCGACTTAAAATCAAAAATAGCAATCGATTCTTATCTAATACTAGAGGAATAACCTTATTGCATTCCATTTTTGATGTTTTGACTATTATTGGCAACCTCTACTGAAAACGTGGAAGAATCGACTTAAAATCAATAAGACTAAATTCTTTTATGATAAACAACTCAAGCTTGAGAATAAGAGAATTTTTTATAAATAGAGATTTTTAATACATTTTAAATATTTGTTTCATCTTATTTGTTATGAGTGTATAGTATATTACAGTTAAATAGAATCTCAAATTATATCTATTTAAGACTTTATAATAAAACAATTATATTTATTCTCTGTTACTGATAAAACATCAATAAAGCAGACACGTGGGGGTCCAGGGGCGAAGCCCCTTGTTAGCAAAAAGGACCGCCGAAGGCGGGCTTTGAAGCTAGTTTTCAATAGAATTAAACATGGCGCAGTCGGAATTCAATAAATCCGGACTATTAAATATAAATGGCAATATTGCTGAACATTTTAAAGAAGTACTAATTTATTTTATCGTGACTGAAACTGACAATAAATCTCAAAAAGATTCAACTGGAAAGTTTAAAAAAATCTATTAGGATCTGAAGCTCTAAGACTGTATCGTTCTTTTGAAGAACATTTAGAATCTGGAGATTCTTCAGGAACAGTATTCTAAATATTTTAGAAGTACATTGCTAACCTAAACTGAATGAAGTCATGGAAATATTTAAAATTTTCAAAATAAAATAAAAGGAAGGAGAACCTTTTGGTGAATATTTTGCTAAATTAAAACAATTAGTTCGATCATGTAAGTTTAACGATCAAGAGGATAAACTATTAATCATTTTAGGTAATATAAGTTGTAAAAACACTCCAAGAATGTCTTTTGAGAGAAGATAATTTATTAGAAAAAACTATAGCGATTTGTAAATCAGCGCAATTAACTGAAGGAACTAATTCAACTAACTGAAGGTATAATAAACATTGAGAAAGGGGGTAAGAATTTTAAAAAGTTAAAGAAGGAAAAAATTTATTATTTTTATTTTTATTTTTATATATTGTCATTTTAAATTCGAATTTTGTTTATTCTTAATGTTTGTTAATTATTTTGAAAATCTTTTAATTAAGAGATGTTTGTGAGGGTCAGTGATCCTAATTAGATCAATGTCCTCATAATTATTATTATTATTGATTGAATGCAATTGAAATTTCCTATATTTGTACTTGAGATGTTGCGTATATCAAGTGAGAGCACACCAAGATTTATATACCATTTTGTAATTCATATAATTTTGTATATTATGCTAAAATCCACAACAACTCTGCCTGCGGACAATTTATTTATAAAATTAATTGTGTCGCTAATACTGTAAGATATAATTTTGTAATTAACAAGTTTGGATTTTTTGTAAAAAATTTTATTGTAATTTTACATGTGTGCTCTATCGCTTTTTTCAGCTCTTAGGAACTGATGATGGCATTATTTAATTAAAGCCGAAACGTTTTCCATAATTGGGAATTTTTATTCAGCAGAGGCTATACCCATTGGCTGAATCCCTCTCCATTACTTAATTATATACATATACAGCCATCAAAATTGTATCAACTTTATAACCATTGAGGAATAAACATATTAATATTTCAAATGAATTTGGATAAAAGTTTAGCAACGATCCGTTGCAGATATATATATATATATATATATATATATATGTATTATATATATATATATATATTTGTATCTTAGTTCTATTTTGAAAACGGCTCTACCGATTTTGATTAAACAAATTCTATTAACAAGTTTTGATGATGAGAAAGTGATCTGGCTAGGTCTGGACCTCGACAAATTTCATCTTAATTGATCTTTTCTTAATTAAAGTAATTATTTATAGATGAAAATCTCAATAAAAAGTTTGTTTACATTTTTTTCAATTATCTTTTATTTTTAATTGGTTTTTTAATTTTAAAACCCACTAATAGGTTATAGCAAATATTAATACATTATATTAAAATTAGGAATTTTTTGTTTGTTTTTAGTTAACAGGTGTCTAAATCATAACAAAACAGGTGTTTTTACAAATAAAGTGGTTGAAGTGGCTTTTTTTTATACAACTTGAAAATAAATCTTATTTAATTTTATGTTTTTATTTCAGATCCTATACGATTATTTTTTTATTATTATTTTCCTATTTATTTTTTTTAATAATTTTTATCAATATGAACGAATGTGGGCAAATTGGTGTACGAGTAAACAAATATACACATAGGTATGTGGACCATTAGAAAGCTAGAAATGCAAAAACTGGGTGCGGGGTGGGGTGTATGTGGGAGGTGCAGGAGGTGGGGGATCCGGGGGTGGGAGGTCGGGTGGGGCGGAATGGGTGTGCAGTGGTGGGGGCGAGGTGTGTGGTTTCGGGAGGGGGGGGGGGGGGTCAGGGGTTACCGTGCATCGCTCGGTGGCTCCAGGTACTTTATAATTAAACAAAAAAGTATGTACAAAAATTTATTAAAATATAATATATTTAAGCATATTTCAAATTTATTCACTGATTATGTATTTTATCAAGACTATATTTAATATAATAAATATGATCTCTATTATTTTTATTTAGAATGTCGTTTGTAAAAATCAAGCATGAAATTTGACAATTGCTGAGCCTCGGAAATTGTAATTGCGTTATAGAGTGAGGCTCGAATTCCCCCTACACTGCGATGTCCTTTGAGTTGCTCATATTTAAGAGATGCCACTTCTTTGAGAAAAGCAGATTCCAGTTGTGCATCTCCGGCTGCACTTCCTATTCGGAATGGAACATTGACACGGCTGCGGCACCGAGGGTTGGCTACGGCACTCACGTAGAATCCTTGGCATGCCTAGAAACAAATTTTATTTTAGGAAAATGAAAATATTATTAAAATATATTTAATTTATTAAGAGAGATGGCCGAGTATCGAAAATACATGCAGACGCACACGTGGGAACTTTTAGGGGGCTTATCAGGGAGACTACCGTAAACCAAGAAAAATTTGCCAAAAAGGATCAAAAAAATATTCTTCATCCTATTTTTTTTTAAATTAAATAATTAAAAATGATTATATTGTATAAGTATTTATTACATTTAATATATTATTTGAATGGCTACTCAGGAGGGGGGGATCTTAAAAGTTTAAATCAGGGGTGTCCAACCTTTTGGCTTACACGTGCCACATTTGAATGTTTCGGCCCGCGGATAAAATATTATAATTCTATTGAGAGTTGTTATTCCAAAAAGATAGTTAATAATGTAGAAATAAGAACTTTATTATTTTTTAGCTCATAGTGAGCTTCTAATTTTACTTTTCATAAATTTTATACCTGAAAATAGCTTCTCGTATAATTATGTAAATAAATACATTCCTAAATACTTACAAAAAGTGATACTATGTATTATTATTTATTTATATGTTTTCCTGGCTACGTAAATAATATAAAATTCCAATAAAGAGATAATATTCATTTTTCTTTCATATCGGTATCTAATTGTTGTTCTAGAACAGGGGTTCCCAACCTTTTTTTACTCTAGAGCACATTCTAAAATATCGGTAGGGTGGCGGGCACCACCTATTTTAAATCGACAAACTTCCATAACTTGTCATTTTCCCATAACTTATTTTCTTATTTTCTTATAGTCATAATGTATTAATAAATAATAAACAAAAATGTTTCAAAATAATAAAATTATTTGGCATTTTTTCAAATTGCATACACACAGAGAAATATATTTACAAAACGTAAAGAAAGTAAACAAAACACACAAATACAAAGAAAACATTTAATTAAAAAATATAATAAAGTCAATGTGATCTTTGGCATTGCATTTCATTGGCCAGAGCTTCATAATTAGGAGCGTATGACGATAATCCTGTTGGCAGACAATCATAAAGATGCTCATCGGTGAGTCGAGATCTATATCTTGATTTTATTAAGTTCATGTTTGAAAACAATGATTCGCATAAATATGTCGAACCGAAAAATGATTCAATTTTATATGCCGCTTTTTTCAACAATGGGAACTTTTCTCTATCCACTGTATTCCAAAAGTCCTCTGACATTAAGGATTTTAGCAAAATATCATTCTTAAGGTCCAAAATTTCTAACTCTAGTTCTTCTGTCTTACCTTGAACAAAATCTGCAATACATGCGGCTATTTCCATAACATTTATTTGGCAAGTAAAAGGATTGATACAGAAGGAAACTATTGGCTCAATATGTTTAAACTGCAAAAATCTCTCTTCAAACTGTTTTTTTAACTCTTGAAGATGCTTAATAAATAATGTCCCATTTAATTCATTGTCACCTAGCATTTTCTTCATATGTGGGAAATGCACGAGAGAATTGATCTGCAGATGTGTCATCAACAAATCCAATTTAGCTTTAAATGACTTTACAGAGCTTATCATTTCAGCTATGCTTTTGTCTTTACCCTGCAACTCCAAATTTAAAGAATTCAATTTTTCCATGATGTCTGTGAGAAATCCCAAATCAATCAGCCAGCCAGAGTCAGCTAGTTCATCATAATTTTCCTTTCTATCGTTTATAAATGTTTTTATTTCTTCAATTAAACTCACAAATCTTGTAAGAACCTTTCCTTTACTGAGCCAACGTACTTCAGTATGCAGAATAAGATCATGTTCTTTATCTTCAGTATCTTCTAACAGGGCCTTGAAAAGTCGGTGTTGCAAAGGGGCTGCTCGAATAGAATTGATTATTTTTGTAACTATTTTCATGACGTGTTCAAATGGCAACATTTTACAACACAGAGCTTCCTGGTGGATAATACAATGGTAGGACATGAAGTTTGAAAATGAATCATCCTTCATGCAGAGGGCAATAAATCCTTTGTTTTTACCCATCATTGCTGGCGCCCCATCAGTGGTTATTGCAGACAGCTTGTGCAAAGGCATATTTATTGACTTGGCGTATGTTTTAAATGTATTATAAATATCCTCACCCCTTGTCTGTCCTTTCATAGGTAATATTTGTAACATATCCTTTTTTACTGTGAAGTTACTAAACACCATTCTCACCATAACTGCTAACTGTGCGGTGTCTGATATATCTGTTGACTCGTCAAATTGTAGCGAGAAACAGACACATATTTCCAAGTCAGTTTTTAACTGAGTTTGTATGTCTGTTGAAATTGCATGTATTCTTCTTGTGACTGTGTTATTTGACAACTGTAAGACTTGTATTGCTGAGACAATCTCACGTTTGTTAGAAAATCCATCAAACAAACAATCGGCACCAGTCAAAAATAGTTCCTTAAACAACTCACCATCAATGAAAGGTTTCTTCTTTTTTGCGAGCATGTGAGATATTTTGAAAGAAGCAATAGTGGCCTTTTTATAATTTTCCACATGTCTAGTGAAAACAGTCTGTTGTGCTGTTAGACTTGATTTTAGATTACAAATGTTTTTCTTTCTTACTTCAGATTTAAGAGGATAATTCACATTAAAAGTGCCATGATTTGTCTGAAAGTGTCGTTCAACGTTATGTTTTTTCGGCACTGCAATGCTACTACCACACAACAAACAAACGCATTTATTTTTCAAATTAACGAAACAATATGATTCCTCCCAGTCAGTGTTAAAATTATAGGTTCGTTGTCTTTTACTTGGTCCACTCATTTTAGGGCTAAAATAAATAATAAAAAAAATAATAATTGAACTACAATATAATATCAATGTTATAGCGCAAGTCTGTTCTGCATTATATGCATAAATATATTATAACAAGAACTATAACTATCTCCTCAATAATAATAGTTTATTAATAGATCATCGCTTATGAATACAATAAATTACGCACCTCGCTTTTAGCCTGTTAATTTTTTTTTATAGAAAACTCCTAATTCGTGTTTCGTCTGACGAACATGTCTCTTATCTAACTGTCGCGACCCGAACAGGGCAGCAATCAGAATGACAACAACGCGGTTCCAGGCGGGGAATGCTTTTTGCGCATCACTCCATGTACACGCGGAAAACCCGAAGTGAGCCGATGATCGTCGAAGCAATCAGAGTTATGTGCCTTGTGATTTGGCGCCTTCGGCGTTTATGGGATCAGTTCGTGGCGTTCGTTCCATTCGTTCACTTCGGGTTTTCTGCGTGTACAAGGTGTGATGTGCAAATGGCACTAGCCTTTCCAGGCTAGCGTAAATAGTGCAGTCTGGCTCGCCGCTAGACAAGTTGGGACAAGTATCGAACATATTTAATAAACCTAGGCAGTCAAAAAAAAATTAAAACTCTAACAAATGAATAAAAATAAATCATATTTTAAAATAATGTTTATGAAAAAAATTTTGTCTCTGTCGAATAGTGAGAGGCGAGCACATACGAATCGTTCCGCGGGCGCCATGGCGCCCGCGGGCACAGGGTTGGGAACCTCTGTTCTAGAACATTCAATCATAAAGTTTGCAAGTAGAAAATTTATTTCTAATGAAAATGGAGTCGAAAATAAACCAAAATGATAATTATTTTTTGGGAAATATTGAAATTTAGTTCCAGATTCAAAATTTAAAATTAGCACTTTTATTTTTTGAAAACTTCACAGTAAATTTTCAGATTTCTTATTTTAGAGAAAAAATTATCAGGCCAAATTGTTGTGTGTTTTCAAGTATATCTAGATATAAATCTCAATGTTTTAAGGAATATTCTGACTTTGTATTGGGCCACGGGTTGGACAGCCCTGGTTTAAATCGAATGGGATTTAAGAAGGATATGAGGAATGGTAATTTATTTTTTAAAAGGGTCACGGATATAATAATCCCGGACTATCCATTGTCTATTGACATGTTAGAACGTGCAAAAATCTAAAAGACAAGTCCTGACAAGTTTTAGTCCAGGAGAGAAATTATCAATTAATTGTGATTATTCTAGAAAACCCCAATTCCTTGTCTCCTTATACTAGAATGATATAACTATAGACTTGGTTAGTGCCGTAGCATATAAATTACTGAAATAATAAATAGCGCCTGGAGCACCGAGCGATGCTCGATAACTTTTTGACTCTAAATAGCATAAGTTTCAAATTTCAAGGCTCTGCGACTTACCGAAAACGAGATATGAACGATTAAAATATTTTTTTTGCGACATGACTAATTTACACCCCCTTCCTTTATTTCAATCCGATTAAAATTTATACCCGACTAATAACTCATGAGACTTGATAAGTAGACCAGCGAAATCGTTAGAGCCGTTTTCGAGAACCCGATAGGATATATACCGGGTGAGTTTTTTAATCTTGAGACAGTCTTATAACTCAAAAACAGTACATTATATGAAAAAAAGTTTCAAATAAAAGTTTATTTCTATGGAGGGAGAAACTAAACTACGCTGTTTGCTATTGTTTATTTACCTAGAACAAGCTTTCAAGGGTATTTCAAGGTCAAGTTCTGTTTTTTAAATGGAAACCTATATTATTGTTTACATATTCTGAATCTTCGGAAAAAACTGAACAACTTTCATAAGAACTATTTTTTTAAAAAGAACCGTGTTTGGTGGCCCTATTTCATTTAAATTGAATTGGCTAAGGGGCCAGTAAGGGGAAAATAAAAAGTTGAAATAAAAGTCAACTTCTATTTGTTACTTTATTTTGGGCAGACGTAATCGATATTTTAACAACGTTTCGAGCGCTATACCGCTGCTCTTCATCAGTGCACGTCAACTGGAAAAGATCATTGCATGTTTTAATTTTTTGTTTTAACATTTATAATAAATTTTTAAAGGGTGGAAATGAGGATAATATACTACTCACCCAAGTCACAAAAACACGCAAAATCTATCTCCAGCAGACGTTTTACATCAAGAATCATTACACTGGTAAAACAAGTTATTCAAACTGAACAATTTCAAATACTGTCTTTCTTCCTGCCTTCGTTTTACACATACAGAAGTGAAGCTCCCCACCCCACTACAAGATCAACGCACTCCAGGCTATTTATAAATCCACATATCGCACAAAAGATCGATAATTGATACACAATTTATCACATTATTCATCACATCAGCCCTCACATCCACAACAAATCCACCCCACCGGTTGTCCAGAAATTCATATACAATCAAAAGCCGTTCAAACGATATAAAATCTCTTACATAATTAAAAGTATGTCACCTGATATGAAATTTATATACATAATCAAAAGCCTACCAATCGATATAAAACCTATATACATAATTAAAGTTAGTCAATTGATATAAAAAATCCATATATACAATCAAAAGTTAGTCATTTGGCATAAAATTTATATACATAATTAAAATATACAATTACTTTAATTATGTATATAGGTTTTATATCGATTGAGTTAGGCTTTTGATTATGTATATAAATTTCATATATATATATATACAAAGAATTGCTAGTTTAATAATATAAGATTTTAGAAAGTGAAAATATGAGAAGAAGAAGAATTTTTCAATATTCGAAACTTCATTATTTTTTTATCTTATACTATAGTTGAGCTTTTAATTTTGCTTTTAGTGAATTTTATTATTGAAAAAAGCTTCACTTATTGTACAATTGTACATTACATATTTCGAAAAAGGGAATAAAAAAAACTCTCTACATATTGTATTTCAGATTTTTACTTTACCATACAGAGGGTATGTTCAAGTATTGTAATCGAGCATGAAAAAAGTGTTTTTTTGCTTCTTTTTTTTTTTTTTGAAATATCTCAAAAAAGGCTGAAACTATTTTGATAAAAAAATATTGGACGAAACCATGGCATTTCGGTCTACAAAAAAGATTTAATAAGTGAAAATTATATTTATATATATTTTTCGAGATAATAACTGTTTTGTCAAAATGTCTTTTAGTCTGTGCGTTACCAAATTTTGTAGACGAGCTAGCTCAAAAACTAGTACGAATATCAAAACCAAATTTCACACGTAGTTTTGGTCTATTGAAATTAAGAGCTGATTAGATTTTGGTATATATCGACCCAAAATTAAGGGGGGGAGGAGAACTAAAAAAACACGAAAAATGAAATATACTATAAAATGAACCTAAAATAACGAAAATATTTTTTTTTCTGGCTCAAAAATTAAGGGGGAAGGGCCAAAGGGATCAAAAATACAAATCTAGGCCCTTGTACCAAACTCAACCAAATTTTGTATACATAATCAGTGGGCCCCCAGGAGTCTAAAAATGCAAAAACTAATCCCCTCCCCTACATGATTATACATTTTTTTATTAAATATTAAATATAAGTTAGGGGCCAGGTTGTATGCTAAAGTCAAGTGGATGGCCACATCAGAATACGTCAGCTTATTTTTCATAAGTATTAAAGAGTCATTCAAAAAGCGCGCCGGTTTTGAATCGCTAGGTAAATTTTTGTTTGTCGGTCGCCGACATTTAAACATTCCGATTGTTGCCTTATTCTGAATTTCTCGTATTTCTTCAGTCAATATTTAGACCCCTTGTACTCTATTATAACGCACAGTAACATTTTTGCGAACTCCTCCTCTTCAAGGCTTGTTATGTAGAATAATGGATTTTTTTTTTTTTTGAAATTACGATCAATTATTCATCTATTATTCTATTACGTTATAGAGTGTTTTCTACATTATAGTATATATGAAATATGAAGAATAAATTGTGAGTTCAAAAAATTTATTTATTTTTACAACTTTAAATATTTAAAAAAAATCAGTCGAATTGAGAACCGCCTCCTTTTTTGAAGTCGGTTAAAAACAACAAATAATTAAAACTTATAATGCTACGTAACAATATATTATTACCCACCCTCAGGGCCGAATTAAGCCATGTAGAGGCCCAGGGCCGGATTTAAGCACAGGCTACGCAGGCTGCAACCTATGGGCCCGCAACACAAAGTCTACTTTTTTTTTTAAATATATATTTAACAAGGTTTCAATAAAGAGTCATGTACGTTTATTTTTAAGTTTTTAATTGGATAATTGCTGAAAATGGGGTTTTTTATGTTAATTAAAAAAAATATTTTCCCCGGTAGGCCCGCGCCACAGGTTCAGCCTAGGGTCCCATAGATCCTAAATCCGACCCTGTAGAGGCTCCTAGGCCCTAGGCAATGCAAGTCTCGGGGCCCCTCTCCCCTTATGTAGGTAGGTCTCTAAGTAGCATTTAAACCTTAAAACATCACCAAATTTTAATATTTCGTTACTAATGATAGTATGTTATTTATTAAAAGAAAAATTAAAAATAATAAACCTAAAATCTTTGTAAAACGAAAACAAGAGAATCAAATTAAAACTGAGATTTATTTTTCTCACGGGTTGGGGGCCCATCATAGACCCCGCATGAAAGCGGGCCCCTTATTATGGAATAAGTATATGTTTTTTTATGAAGTGGAATAATAAATTAATGCTATGGCCGGGCCCGGGACCCACGGGTGCACCTGAAACCCCCCTTGCGGAGGCTATGGGCCCATAGGCAGTTGCCTACCTTGCTTATTGGATAATCCGGCCGTGATACCCTCCCTCATCAACGTAACACTTAATTTAACCCCTCTCTCCGGGTATAAATGTTAAGTGATACTTGAACTTTCCCTTATTAGAATTATTTCAAGTATATATGTACTTAAAATCTATTTTTTTTATTGTAATAAATATATAAAACTTATTAGATGAAGGAGGAGGAGATATTATCAGCCAAAGTTGTATGCACTGGGTTCAATAAAACTCCCTGAATGAAACGTTTCGGCCTGAATTTATTTGGCCATGTTCAGTTAATTGGGATTTATACACAAAATGCGGTACACAACTCCCAATTAACTGAACATGGCCAAATAAGTCAGGCCTTAACATTCATTCAGGGTATTTTGTGAACCCAGTGCATCAACTTGTGATATCTCCTCCTCACTTCATCTAATACATTCCATCACAGCTGCGTACTCTAACAACATATAAAACTTACACTAATGGTTTCATAGATCAATTTACTCTTTTGTTGGCTAAGTTTTTCCATCTCTCCAATTCCTCCATGTCTTTTGATCCACTCAAAAACACGAGACATTACATAGACACTAGAAAAAAAATAATAAGATTAAAAATAATTGTTTTTCAACGGAGGGGGATTAAGTTATTAATCTTTTATCATTTTTGATGTTAACTTTTAATATTCTTATTATAAATAAATTATGAAGTACACATATTAGTTAGAACGAAGAACATGTTTGTTTATTTTCTATATCAATAATAATAATAATAATAATTACATTATTGTTTCCATGGCAACCTAATTAGAATCAATTAATTAATATATATATATGTATATAAATTTTGAAATTGTTTAAGAAATAAAATAAAATTAATGTTTAAAGTTAATTTGTCTATTTTATAATAATAAGTCTTATTTGTGTATTTAATTGTGATTTCATATGTGCAACTACAATTTTAAAGTTTTATTTTTCATATAAATTACTGAAGGGGGGGGGGGGTCATTTTAATAGAACAGTAAAAAATTTAATATTTCATTGTTCGCCTCCGTTTCGGAAAAAAGATACCCTTTAAAAATGTTTTACTTTATGGTCAAGTATTGTAATCGTGCATGAAAAAAGTGTTTTTTTCCTTCTTTCTTTCGAAATATCTAAAAAACGGCTGAAACTATTTTGATTTTAAAAATTGAGCGAAACCAGGGCATTTCGCTCTAACAAAAAAAACCCTAATAAGTGAACATCGAAAAAAATTATATTTTTTGAGATAATAATTGTTTTGTCAAAATGTCTGTTAGTCTGTGCGATACCAAAATTTGGTGGACGAGCTAGCTCAAAAACTAGTTTGAATAACAAAACCAAATTTCACACGTAGTTTTGGTCCATTGAGATTAAGAGCTGATGAAAATCTTGGCCATTTACCAAACTCAACCAAATTTTGTATACATAATCAGTGTGCCCCTAGGAGTCTAAAAATGCAAAAACTAACCGCCCAAAAGGGGGGGGGGGTCAAAAAATGAAAATCTTGCCCGTTTATCAAACTCAACCAAATTTTGTATACATAATCATTGGGTCCCCAAAAGTATAAAAATGCAAAAACTAACCCCCCTACATGATTATAAATAATTTTAGGGGCCAGGTTGTATGGTAAAGTCAAGTGTATGGCCACATCAGAACACGTCAGCTTATTTCTTATAGTTAGAACTCCTGACAAATAAGTTTATCAAACGAGCCACTGAGGAAGTCGCGAATCAGTGACGAAACGTTTGGCCCGTTTAATTAGAAACTTTTTGCGTTTGATTTAAATTCTTGTCCAACTCCCTACGATCCTTTTAAAAAATTTAATGTTTTCGTTTATTTCAATTTTTTGGATATGAAAATTATAAGATTAGAGGATAATAGTTTAGATATTGTGACGTGAGCGGAGCCTAGGAAGCCGTGAAAGAGAGAGCGAGTCTCTTTGCTTTGAGACAGGGAGTTGTTGATTTATGGCGCGCCATCTGGAAGGAAGCTCTTTTTGTGATATCAAAATTGTGCCTGTGTCCTGGTTTTCCCGAGTATTCCTATATATAGTGTTATCCCCTGTGTTCATCATTATCTGTAATTTTACTTAGGGAAAGTGGTGTAGGTTTTAGGTGAAACATGATATTAATTAATAAAGTAAAGGGAGTGTAGTTTCACAGTGAATGATATAAAACTCAAAGATGTTTATACAAACCCAATATGTTTCAGATTATTAGTCCATCATCAGGAGTTTACAGATTAAAAATAGTTTTTAATCAGTAAACTCCTGATGATGGACTAATAATCGAAACATATTGAGTTTGTATAAACATCTTTGAGTTTTATATCATTCATTGTGAAACTACACTCCTTTACTTTATTAATTAATATCTGTAATGTTCATTTTTATTGTGTTCTCCCAATGTTCTAATTTTAAGTGTATTTCCCGCTATTCTTATTATTCCCTTTTTAAATTGAAAGTTTTTGTGCCGAGAATAGCAGAATTTTTATATATTGAAGGAGACAATAAAAGAGCTGGAATTATAAATAAATAAAATTTATAATTCCAGCAGAAGTCACACTCTTTTATTGTCTCCTTCAATATTCCCCTTTTGTCGGACCACCAGGAAAATGACCCCCTATTAGTCCGGGAGTCCGGCTACATATTGCTACCCCCTGTCATAAGGGACAGAAGGTTTGAAGGTAAATTTAATATCGCATTAAGTATTTATTTGAAAAAATCCTTTTCTTGCAAACGAGACCGGGGACTTTTTAAGGTGGGAAGTGATCAAAAATTAAAAAAAAGTCAAAATTTACGTCATAAGGTACATGAAAAATTTCGATTGGAATAAGTTCGCATTGTATTTTATAAATAAATTCCGGCTCATAAGAAACGAAATCCGGGGGCTTTGTTCCCTTCAAGAAGAGATTTAATCTTCAAAAATTAGTCGAAATTTACCCCATAAGGTACATGGAAATTTTTTCTATGGCTATTTACTACAATGTACAGTTACAAAAAACAATGCGTAAGAAACCATATGTGGGGGCAAAAGTAGCTTAAGAAACCATTTTGCGGAAAACGGGACCAAAATTTACCTCATAACTTATGGGGCAAATTTCGACCAATTTTTGAAATTTAAATCTTTTCTTTAAGGGAACAAAGCCTCCGGATTTCGCCTCTTATGAGCCGGAATTCATTTATATAATACAATGCGGACCTATTTCAGTCGAAATTTTTCATGTGCCTTGTGAGTAGAGACCGGATTTTTATGCAGTAAAAACTGCCAAAATATGCCATAAAATATGCAGTTAAAATTGCTGAAAAATGCAACCAATGTGCAGAATAGGTTGAAATATGCAAATATATGCGGTTAAAGATGGCAAAAAATTAAAATTGAAAACAAAAAGACTTTTTAATTGAAGGACTGCTATGAAACAAATAAATCCATGTGTCAAATATGTACTTTTATTGCGTAAAAAATTGCATTAGGTAGGTAGTTATATATATATATATTTTTAAATTTATTTATTTATTGTCACCGGGTACACACCCCATTTAGACAGCACATCAGTTAAGTGTTAGTAGTGTTAGTGAGAAGCCGAGATTTAGCTGGTCCAAATTTTATATGCCAGCATGGCTCGAGCCCGTGCCTCCCGCTTGAACATCGTAAAAATCAACATAAATATAATAATGGTTCAAAAAATGAAGAAATAAAATAGGGGGACATTATTTTTTTTTTAAGGTCTTCGGCAATATAGCCGATTTTGGCCATTGAGTGTAGGTGTGTACACCCCCCCCCCTGTATTTTTTCGTTCACATTTTTTGAAACATTATTATATTTATGTTGATTTTTACGATGTTCAAGCGGGAGGCACGGGTTCGAGCCTTGCTTACATATAAAATTTCGTCCAGCTAAATCTCGGCTCCTCACTAACACTACCAACACTTAACTGATGTCTAAATGGGCTGCGTACCCGGTGTGGTGACAATAAATAAATTAAAAAAAAAATATACCTAATGCAATTTTTCACGAAATAAAAGTACATATTTGACACATGGATTGATTTGTTTCATAGCAGTCCTTCAATTATATAGTCTTTTTGTCTTCAATTTTAATTTTTTAGTGCAAAAAAAATTTATTTTGCCAACTTTCACTGCATATATTTGCATATTTCAACCTATTCTGCACATTAGTTGCATATTTCAGAAATTTTAACTGCATATTTTGGCAGTTTTTACTGCATAAAAATCCGGTCTCTACTTATGAGGTAAATTTTGACTTTTTTTAAAAATTTTTATCGCTTCCTACCGAAAAAAGCCCCCGGTCTCATTTGCAAGAAAAGGCTTTTTTCATATGAATATTTAATGTGATATTAAATTTACCTTCAAACCTTCTGTACCTTATGACATGATACCTCAGGTGGCAATATGTAGCCGGACTCCCGGACTATATGGATCTCTGAAGGGAAAATTGATCAAGCTCTCTAAAGCTGAAGCATTCGCTTCATTCTTCGCGACTAATGCCACCCTGGACGACAAGGGACTTGACCTCCCGCCTTACACCCCTAGCACCAATATTAAATTCAGAATACCAAAAATATTAAAGGTAATAAAAAACCTAAATGTTGATTCAGCCGGTGGCCCAGACAACATTCCCATCAGTATAATCAAAAATTGCGCGCCTGAACTTGCTCCTATTCTCTCAAAAATTTTCAAACTTTCATATACCACTGGCTCATTTCCGAGGAGCTGGAAAACAGCAAGAATTCAACCAATTAAAAATAAGGAGATTCTTCAAATGTAGCCAATTATCGTCCGATCGCCATAACTTTGGTTCTTTCTAAAATCATGGAAAAAATAATTAATGAGCAAGTTCATCACCATTTAGAATCTAATAAACTAATCCATGATAGTCAATACGGCTTTAGACAATTTCGGTCCACCGGCGATATTTTAGCATATATAACTCATATTTGGAATAAAGCACTAGAGACTGGTAAAGAGACTTTCGTAATAGGCTTAGACATTTCAAAGGCCTTCGATCAAGTCTGGCACAAAAATCTCCTTGCCAAATTACCTGCATTTGGCCTCCCCCCGAGCCTCTGCAAGTTGATTGAGAGCTTTCTCTCAAACCGCTCTATTAAAGTCGAGGTAGACGGAATATCATCCTCGTCCTTTAATACTAATGCTGGAGTTCCTCAGGGCTAAGTCATTTCTCCCACGCTCTTTATTACCTATATTAATGACCAATTAAATCTGCCCTCCAATCCAATACATTGTTACGCTGACGATAGCACCCTCCACAACGCTCAATCCTTACTAGACAATCGCGCAAACATAGCCTCCTCAATAAATTCAGATTTAAGCATGCTTAAAAATGGCGATCTCACAACTTGGTAAACTTTAATGCTGGCAAAACACAATGCTGCCTAATTTCTAGGCGCGCAGATAGGAACCTTCCGGACATTTCCTTTGATTCGAGCTCATTGGAATTCCGTAATAAAATATCAATGTTAGGTGTCACCTTAGGTTCTGACCTCTCTTGGAATGACCATATTATCTCAGTAGCAAAAGCCGCAGCATGTAAGCTTGGCTTTCTTTTCCGAACCAAACGATTTTTCACCCCCACTCAACTCCTTATATTATACAAGGCTCAAATTCGCCCCTGTCTTGAATATTGCTCGCATTTGTGGAGAGGGGCCTCCAAATATTCTCTTAATCCTTAGATGCAATTCAGAGGCGAGCTATCAGACTGATAGGCGATCCTACATTAACTGACACTCTCGACTCCCTAGCCCATCGTAGATCTGTCTCGGCGCTTTCCCTTTTTTATAGATATTGCCATGGCTTTTGTTCTGACGAAATTAAATCGATAATCCCACCAAAGGCTTCATTTGCGCGAAATACACGATTTTCTAAAATTCAACACCCCTACGCGCTTAAACTAGATACTAATCGAACAAACGCATTCGCCAATTCATTTATCCCTATGACATCTAGAGACTGGAAGTCTCTTCCCCCGACCGTCTTTCCACCTAGTTATGACCTTCAATCTTTCAAGACCAGCATCCACAGATACCTTCGACTGCTACCCAATCCCTAAATCTCCCCTTATCTTCACGTTACAAGGGTCCACCACGGACTACAGAGGTTGTACCTTCTTGGTGCAACATCTTCTTCTATCAATATCATTATAAAAAAAAAGTTAAAGGGTGGAGGCATAGGTGTTTATGCACTCGGGTTTTGAAGAAAAGTGCCTGGAACGACCACACCCTGTATGGTAAGATCCATATTTACAGTAATTTTAATGTTAAATATTTACATGAATGTTGGCGGTGTATTCAGTAACGAATTTTCTTTTTCCAAAGCACCATAATCCATAACAAGAGGGCATATTGGCCTGGCATGTCCTAAGAGATCAGATCGAATGATTACAACTGTAATACCTGCAGGTCCAATATTCTTTTGTGCTCCAGCGAAGATAATAGCAAACTATAAAACAAAAAATAAATTTGTTTTGAGAGCTTATGTATCATGATTAATTTTAGATATCTAGTCAAATTTATCCTAATCTAATATAGTCCAAGAGCCCACGACCCATTTTTCATGAAGTGTTTGATTCAAGTAGATATTTCTCCTAGAAGTATTAACCCTTTGCACTCGTATTTATTTTTGAGAAGGCTACCATGCCAACCAACTCGGAATTTTCATGTCGCCGGAGCGGCGACATACGAGTGCAAAGGGTTAATAGTATCGATGAGTAGGGAATCGGGTGTTTGCCTGATCTACCTGGATACTGCTGCTGCTACTGCGCATAGGAGAAAGTTGTAAAAAAATGTTCGCCAAAAAAAGTGTTTGATTCAAAATCCAACAAATACTATTAGACAGTTTAGTTATTTAAAATTAAAAATTAACTAAGCCACACACTTTTAGGGGGAGGGGGGGGGGGGCAACACTGAGCCAGACAAGTCTAAAGTTGCATTTTTTTATTTGAAAAAAAAAGTGTTTGATTCACGCTGACATTTTAATAGAGTCTTATTTATATGTTTTTTAATAATACTTGCAAAAAGCCAGACACTTTTGTCGGAGCTTAACAATTGCCAAACGTCGAAATAAATCTTGTACGGATAGTCCAGTCAAACTGTGCTCAAATGGGGAAAGTTTTGGGGTAGTTCTGATTTTTTGCATATATATATGTTTTTTGGGGCGCTGAATTCAAATCTGAGGCCTCCCAGCCAAATTTCGTGACGCAACATTGTAGAAAATGCAAAAAAGGTGAAATTTCTATTTTTTGGCGGTTTTTGGCTTATAATTTGAAAACCATCAACTTTTCGTAAATAACCTATCTATTCAAAATGAAAGTTCCTAAAATTTCCTACAAATTTTATGATTTAGATTTTTTTCTCCGACCAACCGTTCGGGCTCAAGCGCAAAATCCAAGTTTTCGACCTGGGCAGCCCCCCCCCCCCCCCCCCCCCCCCCCGGATCACCCAAAAACTCGCACTTTTTTCGATATTTTCCCATTTTGACCATGAAGGAACACGTTTTTGACAAAGGCCGCTTCATACATTTTTAAACTAAATTAAATTGGCTACAATTCAAACAAAGTTTCATCTTAATTGAATAAATGGTAATCCGTCATCCAATGAGGTTGAAGTTTTGAAAAAGTGCAATTTTTTGCAAAAAATCGCAATTTTTCGTTCATAAAATGAAAACCACTTCACCTAGAAACCTAGGAAATTCTATTGACTTGAACGTTTACCTGTACCATATATATGCAAAAAATCAGAACTACCCCAAAACTTTCCCCATTTGAGCACAATTTGACTGGACTATCCGTACAAGAAATTTTGACGTCTGGCAATTGTTAAGCCCCGGCAAAAGTGTCTGGCTTTTTGCAAGTATTATTAAAAACATATAATTAAGACGCTATTAAAATGTCAGCGTGAATCAAACACTTTTTTTTCAAATAAAAAAAATGCAACTTTAGACTTGTCTGGCTCAGTGTTGCCCCCCTCCCCCCTAAAAGTGTGTGGCTTAGTTAATTTTTAATTTTAAATCAACTAAACTGTCTAATAGTATTTGTTGGATTTTGAATCAAACACTTTTTTTGGCGAACATTTTTTTACAACTTTCTCCTATGCGCAGTAGCAGCAGCAGTACCCAGGTAGATCAGGAAAACACCCGATTCCCTACTCATCGATACTATTAATACCTCTAGGTGAAATATTTACTTGAATCAAACACTTCATGAAAAATGGGTCGGGGCTCTTGGACTTATAGAATGTAAATTAAAATATAAATAATACAATACAGTATATATATCTGGGGCATTCCACGGCAAATCAGATGGTTTGAAAAATTGTAATTTTTTATTTCCTTCATTTTTTGACATTTTTTAGTACCCATCAAAAAATTCTTGCTGGTAAATTTTGAAATTTTTTTTGATCACCGGTTTAAAAGATATCGAATTGCGGTTTTTTCACTCATAACTTATTGGATAAAAAATACTTGGTAGGTTTCACATTAAGATATAAAAAATAAAACGAATTTATTTTTGGAGAATATTTAATCTCGATATATATATTTCGGGTGACTAACCTATCTTCAGGAGAAACAGAAAGTAACTGCCCTGGATAAGTCGAAATTGAATACAAGTCAATGGTAAAATTTATTTTTAAGATAACAAAAGAGTAAATATTTAAAATTAGTGGAGGGAGAAAGGTAGGAAGTCTATTTTGTTTAATTTTGAATGGGCTTCTGAGAAATGAGGATTTACACACAAAACAAATTTGCAAATATTTAAAGAATGTAATCAATGATTGTACTTTTCTTAACTAACTACTTAACCTACCAAGTATTTTTTATTCAATAATTTTAAAAAATGTTTCACCAAGTACGAACACCAAATTCCTTAAAAACCACTCATAACTTCTTCAAAAATGGTCTAAATTCAAAATTTTTGTTTTTTTACATACTTTTTAGAAAAAAATACAAAAAAAAACTATATAAAGTGTTTTTATAAACGATTTTTGAGTTTCAAAATTTAAATCTAGTTTTTGAATCTGTATGTACTCTTCGATTATCATCATTATCTTTTATTTTAAACTTCTATTCATTCTACAAATTTTAAGACCGAGTTGATTTTTTTTTTTTTATATTACATAAAATACTTATTATACCTTGGAAACGTCGAATCGTCTTGTGAGAATATTTGAAGACATGTCGCATACTAGGGGAATACCTTTCGTATCTGGGATTTCCGGAAATTCAATTCCTGAAAAATAATTATTTCTATCATCAGTGCTTATCAGTTTTATTAAGGGAAAGTAAGGGAACTGGAAGGACTATAAAGCCCCCCTTTTATTATACGTTGATAATACTATGACAGAAACCTTCACGCAAATGCCAACAACAACCAGGGCCGGATTAAGATTAAGTATAGGCCCCTAGGCAATGCAAGTCTCGGGGGATCTATCCCCTCATGTAGGTAGGTTTCTACATAGCCCCCGCATTTAATTTCGGGCCCAAAATCTGAAGCTGGCCCCTTATTATGGAATAAGTATGCGTTTTTTATGAAGTGGGATAATAAAAAAAAAATGTCACGGCCGGACCCAGGCCCGGGACCTATGGTTGCACCTGGATCCCCCTTGCGGGGTCTCTATGGGTCTCTAGGTATGTAAGTAGCATTTAAACCTTATAACAACACCAAATTTTAATATCTCAGTACTAATGAATGTATGTCATTTATTAAAACAAAAATATTTACATGTAATATAATGTTATTATTCATAGCCGTCGAGTGGGTTCTAGGCGCCCCCCCCCTCCCCTTACAGTACGTTTTTTATAATGTCATTCTTGGGGACTAGCACTATTCTTCATGAAAAAGTCAGTATTCTGTCGGTCAGTGCTTTGACAAAGAAAAGTGGTGTGTTCGTGAGTTCGTCGTTTGGGCGCCTTAACAAACGGTTTTTCTTGTAAAATAGGGGACATACTACATAAAACAGTATATTTTGCATCACGATGTTCTACAATCTAATTTGAAATTAGGTAGTTCGGAATCAAACAAGTACAAAAATCTATAAGATTCAAAATTTACAACTCTAACTTGTGTATTTGCAATTCTGTTATTACATTCAAAAATGTTGATTGAGTCCATATTGACAAAAATTAGTTTATATGATTTCTCTGCAGGCACTTTTTTTTCCATCTTCTAATTGTGAGATAAAGTACTTAAAGTGCACCATTTCATCTTTAAACTCGGGCCCAATGTCCTCGGTATATGGTAATGTTTCCTAAACATTCCAACCAGAACCAGGCTGGCAATACTAATTACTGATTGTTTTTGTGAAATTGTTTTACCTTTTAAAAAATGAGCCTAAAAACTTTGTAAAAAAGTGTTTTTTTCCTTCTTTTTTTTGAAATATCTCAAAAAACGGCTGAAACTATTTTGATTAAAAAAATTGAGCGAAACCATGGCAGTTTGCTATACAAAAAAGCTCTAAAAAGTGAACATTGAAAAAACTATATTTTTCGAAATAATAATTGTTTTGTCAAAATGTCTGTTAGTTACTAGACTGTCTTTCTGGTTGTCTGGTTGTTAGTTAGTTAGTTAGTTAGTTAGTTAGTCTGTGCGTTACCAAATTTTGTGGACGAGCTAGCTCAAAAACTAGCGTGAATATCGAATCCAAATTTCGAATCCAAATTTCACACGTAGATCTGGTCCATTGAGATTAAGAGCTGATTAGATTTTGGTGCATATCGACCCAAAATAAGGGGGGGTTAAAAATTAAAAATCTAGGCTATTTGACCAAACTCAACCAAATTTTGTATACATAATCAGTGGGACCCCAGAAAACTAAAAATGCAAAAACTAACCGCCCAAAGTGAGGGGGGGTGCAGGGTTAAAAAATTAAAATCTTGGCTCTTGTACCAAACTCAACCAAATTTTGTATTCATAATCAGTGGGCCCCCAGGAGTCTAAAAATGCAAAAACTAACCCTCCTCCACTACATGATTATAAATAATTTGATTAAATATTAAATATAAGTGAGGGGCCAGGTTGTATGGTAAAGTCAAGTGGATTGCTACATCAGAACACGTCAGCTTATTTCTCTCATGGGTTGGGGACCCATAACCGGCGCGGGTCCCATAGGCAGTGGCCTATATTGCCTTTTGAATAATCCGGCCCTGACAACAACTGTACAAAGTTTCAACTCATTCGGATGAACAATGCGTGAACGCATAAAACACACACACACACACACACACACACACACCTTACTTTTTAAATATAAGCTTAAATAATAAATCTTTACCATGAACAGTTTCATTATCACAATAGTATACATATGATGCATCTGGTGATAATTTCCATGATGATTTATCTGGTATTTCATAATGATCACCTTTGGGCAAAACTCGATTTACTTTAACGTATTTGGCTGCTTCTTTAGCTGCTTTTTCAGACCAAACTCCTGAAAAAATCATTTATGACAAAATATTGTATGAGAAAAAATTAATTAAAAGATTACATCATTCGTATCTTAAGTAAATTTATAACAGGAATAGTAGGGAACTCTGGATAAAATTAAAAACATGTTTAGACGGTTCGGATAGCTGACGCCAACCGAACCGGCTAAAAACAAGCCCGAAGAGGAGCTATACGAACCCAACCTAGCCGAACTGAATATATATTAACCGAACCTCCGAAAATTTCGTCCGGGCGGGGTGTGTTTGGGGCTCCCATTTTTTTTTCTAATCAAACACACGTTGAAAACCGAACCAGCCAATCGTCGGGCGGGGTGTGTTTGGGGCGCTATATTTTCGCCCAATATTATAATAATAATTAATAACGATAATGATTAATAACACTTTTAACAAACAATCAATAATTGTGTAATGTAAAACATAGACGATAAATAAGTAAATATAGATAATAAATACTATATTATAGATAGTAAAAATAATAAATTGTTAGCTAGAAAATTTAACGACAGACAGCAGCACTTTCAAACGGCTAATTAGCCGCCAAAATATGAAAGTCTGTTTATATTATTCAAAACTATGATTATAAGCTTCTCACTTAATCTCTCTTTATTTTCCCTTATACTGGGAAATATTTTGTCAGAAGTATATGCCGGGGGATATTTTGTCCTTGGGATATTTTGTTGAGGGATATTTTGTCTGGGGATGTTTTGTCGGGGGCTGAAATGTCGCGGTACCACCAAGAATACGAGTAGTGTTCAAATGAAAAGGTAAATTTTTATTTTTATTTTTTCACACGTTGCTTACCCGTGGTTTTTTCAAAAACAACACCGAACTTAGTCCCCTGCGACTTTTTCCTGCTTCTCAAAGCTCAAAAAACCCATGAAAGGACGGAGATTTGGCACAATCGAGGAGATTAAGACCGCATCGCTGGAAGGGCTCAAGGCCATACCAAAAAGGGCATATCAAAAGTGCTTCGAGGATTGGAAAAAGCGCTGACACAAGTGTATTATATCTAAGGAGGATTACTTTGAAGGGGACAAAATAAATATAGATGAATAAATAAATATTTTTCTAGAAAAATATATAAATTTTTCTAGAAAAATATTTATTTATTCATCTATATTTATTTTGTCCCCTTCAAAGTAATCCTCCTTAGATATAATACACTTGTGTCAGCGCTTTTTCCAATCCTCGAAGCACTTTTGATATGCCCTTTTTGGTATGGCCTTGAGCCCTTCCAGCGATGCGGTCTTAATCTCCTCGATTGTGCCAAATCTCCGTCCTTTCATGGGTTTTTTGAGCTTTGGAAACAGGAAAAAGTCGCAGGGGACTAAGTTCGGTGTTGTTTTTGGTAAAAAAACCACGGATAAGCAACGTGTGAGCAGGTGATGCAAAAGCCATGATTTGTTTTTCCACAAATCCGGGCGTTTTTTCCTATTGCTTCACGTAACCGATATACCAACATTCTCAGCAACTTCTCTAATAGTGATTCAACGATTATCCATTACAATTTTCTTCACTTCTTCCACGTTTTCATCGGGGATCGTAATTAACATCTTCTCTGCCTTCTGTCAAGCGCTTGTACAATTTATAAACATTTTTTTTGCTCAAAATAGACTCCCCAAATGCCACAGTCAACATTTCATTTACTTTGGAGCCCTTAATTTTATTTTTCTTACAAAATTTAATACAGATTCTTTGATCCATTTTTTACTTTACCATACAGGGTATGGTCAAGTATTGTAATCGTACATGAAAAAAGTAGTTTTTTTCCTTCTTTTTTTCGAAATATCTCAAAAACCATTTCGATTAAAAAAATTGAGCAAAACCAAGGCATTTCGCTCTACAAAAAAGCTCTAATAAGTGAACATAGAAAAATTATATTTTTCGAGATAATAATTGTTTTGTCAAAATGTCTGTTAGTCAGTTAGTTAGTCTGTGCGTTACCAACTTTTAAGTGGGAGATAAATTTAACCTAATTTATCGCGCGGAGAATTTACCACTGCTCGAAGCCCCTAAAAACTTAGTAAATTGGACTATATCTAACTTTCTGAGATTTGGCTCGTGATCCCGGCTTCTTTTCCTTCTACTCTGTTCTTTTCACGATGGAGGGGCCAGCCCATACAGGCCTTTAGTTTAGGGGATGGACCTTCTGGTGTATCTCCTTCTCACATCAATATCATTAAAAAAAAATTTGTGGACGAGTTAGCTCAAAAACTAGTTTGAATATCGAAACCAAATTTCACACGTAGTTTTGGTCCATTGAGATTAAGAGCTGATTAGATTTTGGTGGATATCGACCCACAATTAAGGGGGTGGACGGGGGGGGGTTAAAAATTAAAAATCTAGGCTATTTGAGCAAACTCAACCAAATTTTGTATACATAATCAGTGGACTCCCAGAAGTCTAAAAATGCAAAATCTAACCGCCCAAAATGGGGGGGGGAGGCGGAGGGTCAAAAAATGAAAATCTTGGCCATTTACCAAACTCAACCAAATTTTGTATACATAATCAGTGTGCCCCTAGGAGTCTAAAAATGCAAAAACTAACCCCTCCCCTACATTATTATAAATAATTTTATTAAATATTAATATAAGTGAGGAGCCAGGTTGTATGGTAAAGTCAAGTGGATGGCCACATCAGAACACGTCAGCTTATTTCGATAGCAAAAGATCACCAAGCCCCCCAAAACACGTCTAACCTTTATATCTGTCAAAAACAAACTAAATATGCAAGGTGGCTGATATTATCAACATATGTTGGGGACATGTCTAGCATGATAAAAAAAAAATTAATCGAAAAAAGAATGTACATACGTAGCCCGAGAAATTTGAAAATTTACCTTTTCATTTGAACACTCCTTTTATGTTAAAGAAAGATTAATGATGTTTTGTCTAATAGTAAAATTGTTTTTTGACAAAGAGTGATAAAATGAGCCACTGAGGAAGTCAAAATATATTGACGAAACGTCTGGTCCATTTAAAAATAAACTCTTATATTTTTAATTTTATCCAGTTCGCTACTATTCCTGTTATAAATTTAAACATTTTTTTTTTTAATAAACAGATTTACCGGTTACAAAGTAATCAGCTGTAGCCCCTTCTTTAGTTATATTAAGAGGAATAGAAGACATACATGATGTTGCTCCACCCTGAAGTAATAAAATTTTGTAGTTTGCTGGTACCTGCCTATCACAAAAGAACAAGAAAAGATTCAATAAATACAACTAATAAAAATTATTTTCATAAGAATTTTGCTGGTTTGGTGGGTACTGGATATATTAATTTTTTTATTGTTAAAGGATAAATAAATTGAATTGCTTCTTTCCAGCAATTTATTTTATTATTCAAATTGTTAATCCAAATATTTCGAGAGCGCTTGCGGCATCTCTTCCTCAGTGGAAACCACTCCCCCGCCAATGTGCCGACCCCATCAGTTTGTACAGAACATTGATAAAAGCTCGATCAAACATCATATATATATATACAAATTCACAAACTGAGATAACATACGAGTATATACAACTATCTACATCTATTCACAATGAAGTCTGAATGAAATTATATATATGGTGTTTAATCAAGCTTTTATCAATGTTCTGTACAAACTGATGGGGTCGGTTGGTGGGGGAGTGGATTCCACTGAGGAAGAGATGCCGCAAGCGCTCTCAAAATATTTGGATTAACCATTTGAATAATAAAATAAATTACTGGAAAGAAGCAATTCAATTTATTTATCCTTTAACAAAAAAAAAAAAAAAATATTTTATTTAAATATAAGTAAATGATGGGGTCGAATTTACTTAACATACAGGGTGTCCCGTATCACAACGATAAACCGTAAACAGGAGATAGGGCAATTTACGACAGTCCAAAACGTAATTTTTTTTTAAATAAAAATCTTATAGTTTTCGAGTTATAGGCATTTTTTTGAAAATGGTGAAATTCTCAACCCTTCCCTAAATAATGATATGCTGTGGCTACAAATTGACATATTTTATTATTCTAATTTTAATCAATTATGTTGCATCTTAATTGAACTAATCTTTGTCTATTACTGACATTATTATTAGCTATTATAGCATTAATATCATGAATAGCCAAGTTAAATTATGATGCGACATAATTGATGATAAAGTTGGCTATTTAAAATTTTTTAAAAACATAAGTCCTGGAAAAATATTTTTTCTCCAAAAGTATAGTACTTATGGTTTTATTTTGAATTCTGGTCAATAGCAGGATTATTCAGGATTGCGTAACAATAATTACAATCATAAAATTTGTAGCCACAGTATCTTGATATTTAGGGCAGGGTAGCGATTTTTACCATTTTCAAAAATATGCCTATAACTAGAAAATGGGCCGTCCATAAATTACGTCAGACGAATTTCCCGATTTTTAGACTCCTCTCCCCTGTGTCACATTCTGCTCATTTTTATTGAGCCCTCTGTATTGTGGCGTCACACTATCACTTTTATACATTATAATTTTTGAAATTTTTTAATTTGAATTTTGTGATATCACAATTGTTAAGACCTCCCCCCCCCCCTTTAATGTGTGACGTGATTTATGGACGGCCCCAAACTATGATACTTTTTTCTTCATATTTTTCGGTGAGTTCAGACTTCGTTAAAACATTAAATGTTAACATATTTGGTTGTCATCTTGTACCTACTGTGAAATTGTATATACTTATGTATATAGTGTGTTATCAATTGTGTATGCTGATGGGATCGGTTTATTGGTGAATGGGTGGTTTCCACTGATGAAGAGATGCCGTAGTGCTTTCGTAATATTTATATAAACGAATTGTAAAAATAAAAATTACTTGAAAGAAGCAATTGAATTCCATTCATCCTCCTATCAAAAAAGTGGTTCAAATAAATAAAATTTCCTAGAGAATGAGATAGAAATGAAGTTTCTAGGATGAGTGGTTTTCATTTTATGAAGGAAAAACTGCGATCAACCACATTATGGCACTGGTTACCATTATCCAATTAAGATGGAACTTTAAATTATAGAAAATTTAATCTAGTTTAAAAATGTATAGAATGGTCTTTGTCGAAAACGTGATCCTTTATGGTCAAAATGGGGAAAAATCCTAAAAAAGTATGGATTTTAGGGATATTTAAAAGTGATCCCGGGGGAGGAGGGGGGGGTTCGACTGAACCTAAATAGATGAAATTCTTATCATTTTACGTGTAGTTTAAAGAGCTTTAATTTATCTGAAAAATATCTTTTTGATTTTATAAGCGGTTTTAGAGTTATTAAAGAAAAACATTTTGAAGCGCGTAGAAGAATTTTCACAACACAGATTTGGGGGAAAACTTAGGGTAGTAATATTAGAGTACCAATAAAGGTATTCCAGCAATAAAATCTTTACCGGGAATTATTTCCTGTTAAAATCGTAATTTGCCTGGACTAAGTACGCCTCAAGCCTTTTAAATTTCTTATGATACTTTTATTAAATAAATTTTTTAGGTTTCTAAACCGTTAAACTGGCCTGTTCACGTTGTGATACGGGAGACATTGTATAATAGAATTGTAATGAGATACAATTAACATCTATATCAGAAACAATCATAGACTGGAAGTGTAGTTGCATTAATAATATATTAAACTAGCTGCAAGGCCCTCTTGCAGCCACCGGGGGGCGCCCCACACACCCCGAACCCCACCCACCACCTCCCACCCCCCAGCACCATGCACCTGTGCCCAACCACCGCCCCCACCCCACTAGGCCTCTGGACCCTCACCTGAACCCCCCACCACCCCCGCACCCACCCACCACGGACCCCACCCCGCACCGCCCCACTACGCCTCTGGACCCTCACCTAAACCATCCACTACACCCTGCACCCCCCGGACCCCACCCCCGCACCCAGGTTTTTCATGTCTAGCCTTCTAGTGACACACAGATTATTTATACAAAATTTGGTTTGGTCCAAGAGCAAGAATTTTCATATTTTGACCTCCCCCCCCTTTTGGGGGGAATTTTTTAAACAAAAGTTGTCAGAAATCACATCCCCCTACAACATTGCTCTTAATAAAATTTGCTGTAGAGTTAATAGTTTAGGAGTTATTTGATAATTTTAATTCGTGCGCCCCCCCAAACCCCCTTCTGGGGTCAAAATATCAAAACGTTATATAGCTAAAAACGTAAGTTAGAAGACATCTGATCCAAATATGAAATTTCATAATAATCCCTTCAGCCGTTTTTACGTGAATCGTGAGCAACTTTTCGGAAACGACGGAAACATACATACATACATACAGGAATTTTGTTGGGGATGTTTTCGTTCATAACTTTGCTTGAAACATGTGCAATCAAAATTTGGGGTGATTTGGAGCAATGTACAAACAAAACCTTAATTTTATATATAGAGATTGAAGACAGAGTGTATTTGTAATAAATTATAGAAAATTCAATTTGAAAAATATATCTTACAGCAATTCCCGAAGATTATCCATGGCATTTTGGTTGAGGTTCATGTATTCTTCCCCTCGATGGCTGATTTCCATGATACTCATTCCAGTATTTGCATAATCACGAAGTTCTTTCTGTACTTCCACTAAGACCTAACAAAAACAAAATAAAAGTTTATTATATTAACGTTAAATAGATTTTTTTCTTGTAGTTTATCTTAAATTTTGTGAACATAGTATATATTAAACATATTGAATCTGATTGATACATACTTCGCTCAGTCTCTTTTATATGTAACTTAGCTGCGACGCCCGCCTTCGGCTTTCTAGGGCAAATATCAGATTTTTGTAATTATTGTTTTTACTTTACCATACAGGGTATGGTCAAGTATTGTAATCCTGCATGAAAAAAGTGGTTTTTTTCCTTCTTTTTTTGAAATATCTCAAAAACGGCTGAAACTATTTTGATTAAAAAAAATTGAGCGAAACCATGGCATTTCGGTCTCCAAAAAAGCTCTAATAAGGGAACATTGAAAAAATTTATAATTTTCGACATAATAATTGTTTTGTCAAAATGTCTCTTAGTTAGTCTGGGCGTTACCAAATTTTTGTGGACGAGCTAGCTCAAAAACTAGTGTGAATATCAAAACCAAATTTCACACGTAGTTTTGGTTCATTGAGATTAAGAGCTGATAAGATTTTGGTGTATATCGACACAAAATTAAAGCGGGTGGAGGGGGGGTTAAAAATTAAAAATCTAGTTTGTTTGGGCAAACTCAACAAAAGTTTGTATACATAATCAGTAGACTCCCTGAAGTCTAAAAATGCAAAAACTAACCGCCCAAAATGGGGGGGGGGGGTTGGAGATTCAAAAAATGAAAATCTTGGCCATTCATCAAACTCAACCAAATTTTGTATACATAATCACTGGGCCCCCAGGTGTCTAAAACTGCAATAACTAATTCTCCTCCCCTACATGATTATAAATAATTTTATTAAATATCAATGTAAGTGAGGGGCTGGGTTGTATGGTAAAGTCAAGTGGATGGCCACATCAGAACACGTCAGCTTATTTAGTTTACATTAGTTTTGTTGTTTTCAATTTTGTTTGTTAATCATTTGCAAAATAAATGTACAAGAACAAAAACGCTTTTCTAATTTGTTTGTGGTTTACGTAAATCTACTAGGTATGATACTATTTAATCTGTCAAAACTGATTTATTAAAACAACGTACCACCGTCAAAACCCGTTTGAATGAGAATTTATAAGTTTAATGTATAACACAAATAATTACAAACATTCAATTTTGCAATATTCAAAGTCGCCTAAATTGGCAACACAGCACTCAAATTTAAATAAGCTGACGTGTTCTGATTGTGGCCATCCACTTGACTTTACCAGACAACCTGGCCTCTCACTTATATTTAATATTTAATAAAATTATTTATAATCATGTAGGGGGGGTTAGTTTTTGCATTTTTAGACTCCTGGGGTCCCACTGATTATGTATACAAAATTTGGTTTAGTTTGGTACAAGGGCCTAAATTTTCATTTTTTGACCCTACACCCCCCTCCATTTTGGGCGGTTAGTTTTTGCATTTTTAGACTCCTCGGGTCTCACTGATTATGTATAAGAAATTTGGTTGAGTTTGGTCAAATGGCCTAGATTTTTAATTTTTAACCCCCCCCTCCACTCCCCTTAATTTTGGTTCGATATGCACCAAAATCTAATCAGCTCTTAATCTCATTGGACCAAAACTACGTGTTAAATTTGGTTTTGATATTCAAACTTGTTTTTGAGCTAGTGAGTCCACAAATATTTGGTAATGCACTAACAGACATTTTGACAAAACAATTATTATCTCGAAAAATATAATTTTTAAGATGTTCACTTATTAGGCTTTTTTGTAGACCGAAATGCCATGGTTTCGCTCAATTTTTTAATCAAAATCGTTTCAGCCGTTTTTAAGATATTTCGAAAAAAAGAAGGAAAAAAACCACTTTTTTCATGCACGATTACAATATTTGACCATACCCTGTATGGTAAAGTAAAAATAGAACACCAAAATGAGGAGAATAAAAATCCCTTCAAAACGATGTCTTACTCGACCCCCCTTTCCCATTTAAGATTTTTAGGGGCTGGCTCTGGGGGCAGGGGTGATGAAGGGGGCGATCTAATTTATACGTCAAAAATCTTCCCCCTCGAATACAACTTTGGCGTGTCTCAGCGATTTTTGAAATAATTTGCCAGTTTAGCGATACTAGGGGTGACTAGTTTTTAAATTCACACACTGTATATATTTATCAGTTTTTGTTAATTTCCGATTTCGATGATTCTTTTTTTATTTGAAAGAGGGTTCCATATTAATTTGGTCAAGTTCTGATGATATGATCAATGACGAAATAACGTAAAACTCTTCTTCTTCTTATGAGCAAATAATCGAAATTATAATAAATAAAATCTTTTATAAAAAAATCTTAAAACATTCATTTAAAACCCGCAAACGTTTCGAGAGAATTTCTATATTTATGAATTGAATTTTATTATCATTTTCTGATTCATTCACCCGACACTTTCTCTTACGAGATGCATAGAAGGTATTATATTAAGTCACTATTATAATAATAACATCACTAAAAAGAGAAAAATAAAAATAATTTTTATAAAAAAAAAAATAAAACCGACTTCAAATAAATTAAATGCAACAAATAAAATAATCCGAACTAAAAAATCAAATAAAACGCACTAAAAGGTATAAAATAATTATCTAATTTAGTTACAACTAAACGACGAAATATTAACATGAAATCACTTTTTGAAGTCGGTACCACACAAATTATATAAGCGAGCGTATCCGCCAAACGTACTCAAAGTAAGATCCGTCGAGTGCGATTCATAAAATGTGTATTTTTGGCACCGACTTCAAAAAGTGATTTCATGTTAATATTTCGTCGTTTAGTTGTAACTAAATAATATAATAATTATTTTATACCTTTTAGTGTATTTTATTTGATTTTTTAAGTTATTATTTTTTACTTTATCCAATGTGAAGCATGGAGAAAGTATTGTAATCGGTCTCGCGGCAAGCGCGAATTCAAAGGGTCCTCAGGTAAAGACTACGGAACCCATGGTCTCAATTAAGGTCACAAATTGTAGTATTCAATTAGGTTGAATTTTAGTACGTGACGGTTTTGCCAAAAATTACACGGGGTCTCGTCGAGAGGCCAAAAAGTGCCATTTTTTTGGAAGTGCGTGCTGATGGATGGATGTATGTATGTTATCGTTTTTTCGGTCCACGATTTTTTCCACATCGTTCCACCGATTGAAATGAAATTGAAATCCTACCATTATTTCAACAAAATGAAGCGCTGATTAGTTTTTAGTACATATAGGCTCACAAATATTAGTACTTTATTTCGGTACTTTTTTTAGTTTTTTCTAAATATCTTGAAAATGACTTAACCAATTTTGATCAAATTTAATATCCTAATTAAATATCTTGGGGACAACAAAAAAGGTTAAATAAAGTTTTTAGTAAAAGTATATTTTAAAGTACTTTACTCTAGAGTAAGATAGTTTTTTTTTAAATATTTCTTATTTTACTAAAAATTCTATAAAATTTATTCATTTGATCGGTAATATAGCTCATTTAAACTTGCTTAAGTAAGAATGGATAGGCTTCTCGCTGTGAAATGATACAAATTTGGGAGGAAATTTTATAAGAACCTAACCATAGCAACTGCGTTGTTTTTTTATCAGTTACCTTTGCTAAAGACATAGAGGAATCGACTTAAAATCAAAAATAACGATCGATTCTTATCTAATACTAGCGGAATAACCTTATTGCATTCCATTTTTGATGTTTTGACTATTAATGGCAACCTCTACTGACTACGTGGAAGATTCGACTTAAAATCAAAAAGACTAAATTTTTGGTAAACAACTCAAGCTTGCCATAAAAGAATTTAGTCTTTTTGATTTTAAGTCGATTCTTCCACGTTATCAGTAGAGGCTGCCATTAATATTCAAAACATAAAAAATGTAATGCAATAAGGTTATTCCGCTAGTATTAGATAAGTATAAACTTCAAAATTCCAATGTAGAATGGTTATTCCTCGACTTTTAAATAAGAATCGATCATTATTTTTGATTTAAAGTCAACATGAACTGCAAATTGCAAGTGATATCTGATTAATAATAAAGGAATAAACATATTAATATTTCAAGTGAATTTGGATAAAGTTTAGCAACGATCCGTTGCATTTAAGTTTTTTGAAGTCGGTTTTATTATTTTTTTTATAAAAAATATTTTTCTAAAAAAGAAACGAAAAATGTAATACTTTTTATAAACAAATTGTTATTGTCTTGTCACTTATTTTAGTGTATCTTATCCAGTGTCCAGATTGCCTCTGAGGGCCAAGGCCAGCATATCAAAATATATAATTTTGAAATCGGTAATCTTTCATAATTCATAACAAATATATGATGTAAATTAATCCTTGTGATAAGGCTATCTTTTTAAATGAGAAATTTTAATAGTATATACATTATACATATATTATACAATATGACACTTATTTAAAACAAAAATAAGCTGACGTCTTCTGTTGTGGTCATCCACTTGACTTTACCATACAACCTTGCCCCTAAAATTATTTATAATCATATAGGGGGGGAGGGTTAGTTTTTGCATTTTTAGACATTTGGGGTCCCACTGATTATGTATACAAAATTTGGTTGAGTTTGATAAACGGGCAATATTTTCATTTTTTGACCCCCCCCCCTTTTTGGGCGGTAAGTTTTTGCATTTTTAGACTCCTAGGGGCACACTGATTATGTATACAAAATTTGGTTGAGTTTGCTCATATGGCCTAGATTTTTAATTTTTAACCCCCTCCACCCCCTTTAATTTTGGGTTGATATCCACCAAAATCTAATCAGCTCTTAATCTCAATGGACCAAAACTACGTGTGAAATTCGGTTTCGATATTCACACTAGTTTTTGAGCTAGCTCGTCCACAAAAATTTGGTAACGCACAGACTAACTAACAGACTAATAGACATTTTTACAAAACAATTATTATCTCGAAAAATATAATTTTTTCAATGTTCACTTATTAGAGCTTTTTTGTAGAGCGAAATGCCATTGTTTGACTCAATTTTTTTTAATCAAAATAGTTTGAGCCGTTTTTGAGATATTTCGAAAAAAAGAAGGAAAAACCACTTTTTTCATGCACGATTACAATACTTGAACATACCCTGTATGGTTAAAAAAAAGGAGGAAAAAACCCAACTTTTTTCATGCACAATTACAATACTTGACCATACCCTGTATGGTAAAGTAATAATAGAGGGGGAAATTGTATTTGAAATAATTATTATTCAGTTATAATTTTTTGACCAGTAAAAATACTATAAATTAAGAAAAAAGTATCTATCTTGATCAGTGTTTCTCAACATTTTTTAGTTGACTGCACACTAAAAATATCTTGAATCATTTGCGGCACACCTAAATATATATATATATATATATATATATATATATATATATATATATATATATATATAAAAGTAAAAGTTGTATGATACAAAAAAAAATGAAGTAATTACAAATACTATTCAAAGTTCCAAAACCCATGCGATTTTAATTATTTGTCAAAAATGCTCGCGGCACATTTGACAATCTCTCGCGGCAGACAGATTGAGAAACAATGGCTTAGAGAGCCCAAAATCTAAACAGTTCTCCGTATTGAAAATATAAAAATTTTTCTACAGAACAAACTTTCTAAGACGATATCTTTTTATGAATTTAATTTTTCTATTGAATGATAAAAATGAAGAAAAAAGTAAAAGCTTTTTCACGACCCCCTACGTTCGCCAGTTAGAACAAGTACACTACGGTTCAAAAAAATCGACCCACCAATCAAAACTTTATTAAATAGTAAATCATTTTTAATTTTTTTACAAGTAACCATACATTTACTGAAAAACGGCTTATTGCAAGTGTAATTGCCACTTGTTGTTGACTTAGCCCTTGATTAATTATTAGGCACACATAATTTGAACTGCTTGAACTTGAGAAATATCCATTTTGTATATTTTATCTTACTATCAATGATGCTTTATTCAAAATTATTCAATTTATTGATATTTTAAATGGAATTTGATCTTTTATTAAAACTTTATTTAAATTTAAAATGATATTGAAAAAGTATGATAATTTGTAATTGTATCTTTTAATTTAATTTTACTTATTTTTACTATGAAATTCAAAAATTATCACCCATATTTATTGAATACGTTAGTTTAGAGTTAATAGAACAAATTATATGGTTATTTGTAGCAATTTTAAAAATAATTTCTTATTTAATAAAGTTTTTATTGGTGGGTTGATTTTTTTGCACCGTAGTGTATTTTTTTCACTTTTTATTATTCAAGTTAAATTAAATATTTGCGCTCTCTATAACGAGTATTATATTTTGATCCAAGAGCAAAAGGACATTCCTAGAATAATAGAAATTAAAAATTGAATCTTTAATAGTCTGAACAGGTCTCGACTTGTAATATGTGTTCCTACTTTATAATTTATTTATAATATATTGCATATTAAAAGTTACATCAACAAATCAACATGTGTGGAATCATTAAAGAGTGTATTTTCTCTCCCTGAAGATGTATTCTACAACCAATTCTGTCATCTTAAAGATATAACGAGTAAAATAGCTGCTAACAAAGATACATGGAAATCTCAAGAGCACCGTAGAAAAATGGATGGGTATATTTGAAAAAATAATTTTTATAAAAAAAAATAAAACCGACTTCAAAAAAATTAAATGCAACAAGTAAAATAATTATAACTTAAAAATAAAACAAAATACACCAAAAGGTATAAAATAATTATTATCTTATTTAGTTACTTACAACGAAACGACGAAATATTAACATGAAATTACTTTTTGAAGTCGGTGCCAAACAAACTATACCTATAAGCGAGCGTACCCGCCAAACGTACTAAGTGAGATCCGTCAAGTGCGATTCATAAAATGTATATGTTTGGCACCGACTTCAAAAAGTAATTTCATGTTAATATTTCGTCGTTTAGTTGTAACTAAATAAGATAATAATTATTTTATACCTTTTAGTGGATTTTGTTTGATTTTTAAGTTATTATTATTTTATTTGTTGCATTTAATTTTTTATAAAAATTATTTTTATTTTTCTCTTTTTAGTGATGTTATTAATATTGACTTAATATAATATTTTGTATGCATCTAGGAAAGCGTCGGGCGAATGAATCAGAAAATGATAATAAAATTCAATTCATAAATATAGAAATTCTCTCGAAACGTTTGCGGGTTTTAAATGGATATATAAGATTTTTTTTATAAAAGATTTTATTTATTATAATTTCAATTATTTGGTCATAAGAATTGGAGATATACGTTATTTCGTCATTGATCATATCTTCAGAACTTGACCAAATTAATATGGTACCACCCCTAAGGTACCCCCTTTCAAATAAAAAAAAAGAATCATTAAAATCGGTTCATAAACAAAGAAGTTATGCCTGAACAAACATCTCAAAAAAGGGCCAATACCAATGAAATAAAAAACGGGACCAATCGGAAGCTAGACTGAACCCAATGCAAAAAATCATCAAAATCGGTTCACAATTGGCGGAGATATGAGGTAACATAGACACAAAAAAAATCAGTCGAATTGAGAACCTCCTCCTTTTTTGAAGTCGGTTAAAAAGTTGAATATTTGGACTAAAAAAAAAACACGAAGTTGTTCGCTTGTATAGTTAAAGCCTATTTTTTATTTCTTGGTCACAATTCAGGCTGTGAAAGTACGTTTTCACTGATAATATTCACTGGTCATATCAGAGAAATAGATTAGAAATTAGTACCGTAAATGCTTTAAAATTCATGTATTTAACTACAAATATTGTACTGACTTTTTAAAAGAAATAGATAAGTGTTTATAAATTATTGAAATATCCATGTTACTAATTTAAAAATGAGTTATGTATGCAAAAATTGACAAATTCAAAATCTTGAACATAATTCTATGTATTAATTAATATTAGCCCAGTAAATAGGGGGTTTCAGCTTACATTAATTGAGGGAAAATATTTTTTTTAGGATCATTTGCTATAAGTTTGCGACCTCGAAAGTGTGGGGGACAGCTTTTGCTCGAAATTTTCGGACTTTTTCCAGTTTTAAGCTTATAACTCGAAAAAAATTTACATTTTTTGAATAACAGTTCTATAGTAAATTAAAGAGGATAAAATTTCGCGTTTATTAGAAAAAAACCAAAATTGGTCAAGTAGTTCGATTTTAAATGGGCATCCAAAAAACAGCCCCCGGGATCACTTTTGAATATCCCTAAAACTCGCACTTTTTTCAAATTTTTCCCATTTTGATCATGAAAGAGAACGTTTTCGACAAAGACCACTCTGTATATTTTTAAACTAGATTAAATTTTCTACAATTGAAACAAAGTTTCATCTTAATTGGATAATAGTAACCCGTGCCGCAATGAGGTTGAAGTTTTGAAAAACAACAATTTTTTGCAGATTTTCCTTCATAAAATGAAAACCACTCATCCTAGAAACTTGATTCCTATTTCATTCTCCAGGAAATTTTGTTGACTTGACCGTTTACTTGGACCACTTTTTTGTTAAAAGTCTTAAATTTATAGATATCCAGCATTTTCCGGACAGGATATGATCCGATTCCTCAAAAGTGTCATGGAAAATGCCGGATATCTACACATCCAAGAGTTTTAACAAAAAGTGGTCCACTTCAACAAAATTTCCAAGAGAATGAGATAGGAATCAAGTTTCTAGAATGAGTGGTTTCCATTTTATGAAGGAAAAATTGCAAAAAATTGCAGTTTTTCAAATCTTCAACCTCATTGCGGCACGGGTTACTATTATCCAAGTAAGATGAAACTTTGTTTCAATTGTAGAAAATTTAATCTAGTTTAAAAATGTGTAGAATGGTCTTTGTTAGAAACGTGCTCCTTCATGGTCAAAATTGGAAAAAATCAAAAAAAGTAAGAGTTTTTGGGATATTCTAAAGTGATCTGGGGGGTTGTTTATTGGATCCCCATTTAAAATCGAACTACTAATATACTTTTTTATGTTCGCGGAACATATTAAAGTATAACAATTATAAAACACTAGTGTGTTTATTTTAAAAAATTTTACCTAACTAATAAAAAAAAATTTAAAAATATCATGATTTTTTGCAAATTTTCATAAGTTTCAAGTTCGTTGCGCGAGCGGAACATGTTAACCGATTTTAAATTTTTTATTCAATTTTTCTTCTTATTACAATAGGCAACTTTTCGGTATTAAAGCGTTTTCGAAAAAATAAATTCAGTTTTTTCCACCCACCCTATTGTGCAGTGGCGTACCTAGAACTTTTTCCGCCCTTTCTAAGTCAATCAAATGGTGGTTTTTATAAATTAATAAACATAAATAAATAATTGTAATTGAGACAAACTATGGTTTAAGAACTATAACTAACTATACTATAGGAACTTTTTTACCATTGGATTTCCATATTTAAATTAGGCAGTAATAAAATTTTTAGAGATAATATTATCTACTTTACATTGACTTGACGACGAGGAAAAATATTTGAAATCATATAGTAATTCATAATTCGTGGAAATCGAATAGTAAACTTATGAAGTGAACAAGTTGTTTTTTACAACTATAACTAAATAAATAAAAACGCCGCCCCAAAATATGTGCCGCCCGGTGCGGGCCACCCCTTAGTTACGCCACTGCCACTGTGTGTAGTTGTATAAAAAATCTGTATTTAATTATTTTATGTGACTATAAAAAAATATTTTATTTTATAAAATTAAAAGAAATAAAACGTAATTATAGAACTGTTAATTGCGGCAGATGGTTCTGAAAAGTACTCGTGGTACAAAAAAAAGTTTTCTTTACTTAACTTTATAGATATCTATTTAATAATTTTCTTTACCATTATTTACTATATATAAAAAATAAATATACGTCTAGTTTTGTTATTTTTACATTATCTTATCACGTAATGATATACAGGGTGTCCCGTATCACAACTATAAACCGTGAACAGGAGATAGGGCAATTTACGATGATCTTGAACATAAAATTTTTTTCAATAAAAAAACACGCTTCTAAAGAGTATAAAATAATGTAATACTTAATCAAAAAGCGTGGGACACTTTGTCGAAATTAATTAAAAGTACATGTTTCTGCCCCCCACGCTTTTTTATTAAGAACTAGTTGCAAGGCCCGCCTTCGGCGGCCCTCTTGCTAGCCAGGAGGCACGCCCCCTGGACCCCCAACCCACAAACCCCACCCTCACACTCCACTCCCACCCACCATACCCCCCGAAACCCACCCAGAAGCCCTACCCCCCGCACCATGCACCCGTGCCCAACCCCCGCCCCCATACCAGCACCCCAACACTCCACCCCGAAATCCACCCAGCACCCCCGCACCATACACCCGTGCTCAACCCCCGCCCCCACACCACCACCCTAACACTCCATCTTGCACCCCCACCTCGGACCTCCACCCCCGTACCACCCCACTACGCCACTGGACCCTCATCTGAACTCCCCACTTCACCAACCCTGCCTCCCCCCGCCCCCGTGCCCTCCACCTCCAACTACGCCCCCTGGACTTCCCGATCGATCCCCCTGCACCCCGTATTCCGCCTTACTCCCTCACTCCACCCCCAATCCACCCCACGCACCCCATGCCCTAACCCACTCTTACTCCACCCCACTCCACCCCCGCACCCACCTTATGCACCCAGTTTTTGCATTTCTAACCTTCTAGTGACCCACAGATTATGTATAGAAAATTTGGTTGAGTTTGGACCAAGAGCAAGAATTTCCATTTTTTGACCCTCACCTCCATTTTGGGTGGCTAGTTTTTGCATTTCTAGCTCTCTAGAGGCCCACAGATTATGTATACAAAATTTGGTTGAGTTTGCTCCAAGGGCAAGAATTTAAATACTTTTCACCCTCCTCCCCTTTTTTTGGGTGGTGGGGAATTTTTTAAACAAAAGTTGTCAAAAATTATATCCTCTACAAATTTGCTTATTATAAAATTTGACTTAGAGTTAATAATTTAGGAGTTATTTGATAATTTTCATTCGTGCGCCCTCCTAAACCTCATTTTGGGGTCAAAATATCAAAACGTTATATAGCTAAAAACGTAAGATAGAAGACATCTGATACAAATATGAAGTTTCATAACAATCCCTTAAGCCGTTTTGACGTGAATCGTGAGCAACTTTTCGCGGAAACCACGGAAACATACAGACAGAAATTTTGTTGAGGGTGTTTTCGTTCATAACTTTGCTTGAAACGTGTGCAATCAAAATTTGGCGTGATTTGGAGCAATGTACAGACAAAACCTTAATTTTATATATATAGATTACATTATTTTGTACTTTTTAGAAAGGTGTTTTTTTTTTATATAATTTTTAAGACTCGTTTCGGAATTTTTTAAGGAAAATTATTCTGACGAAATTAAATGCTATCTTTATTTTCATTGATAGAGATCTTACAATTGAAATCAATTTAGATTCGTTTACTTTAGATGTTTCTTCAAGGTTATATATCGTAACTTGAAACCATATACAGGGTGATTCACGGTCGATGGCACGTTAGACGTTTATGGAAAACGGAACGCAGGATTTTTCTGAAAATTTAGCACCTTACATTTTCTTACCTGTTCTATCGACCTAAAATATTTTCAGCATTGCGACGTTTCGACTTCCATCAAAAACTCGTAGCAACTTTATTTTTTAAATGGAACACCCGGTATATTAACACGTTTTTAGAGCCGCCTTTTTATTAAAATACTTTTTTGTTAATTTTGTCCTATACCCATCTCTATCGGGTTTCGAGATAAAAAATATATCATGTACCTATACCTAAAACATCAAGTTTTCTTAATAAAGCCGCTTTTTCGTAAAAAATCACATTTTAATTAGTTTAATTTTAACTAACCATGGAAATATCAAGCTTATGACAGTTTGTTGACTATTTATAAGTAACTTATAAACAGTTTATTGACGATGTTCAAAAAATCTCCCAAAATGATCGCAAATTTGATTATTCAAACGAAGTTCTTATAGTAGAAAATAAATAATTTCAAACGAAGTTCTTCTGGCACAAAATAAATAATTTCATAAGAACTTCGTTTGAATAATCCATATTTACAATCAATTTGGGAATTTTTTTTGAACACCGTCAATAAACTCTTTATAAGTTTCTTATAAATAGTCAACAAACTGTCATAAGCTTGATATTTCCATGGTTAGTTAAAATTAAATTCATTAAAATGTAATTGTTTACGAAAAGGTGTCTTTAGTAAGAAAACTTGATGTTTTAGGTATAGGTACATGATATATCGTCTTAAAGCATTTTTCTTCGTCTTTCAATTTATTGAGTAATATATGGGGAGTCTCATTTGAAAAAACGAACTTTTGACCCCTTTTATGAATACCGAAAATAATAGTAATCTTAGCACGCCCTGTATAATATGGAGTCGATTTTTCGTCGTAAATTAAATACTTCGGGTGCGTCTAAACTACCACCAAAATATCAACTTTCCATGAATTGAGAGCACTAATTTATTTAAGTTTAATTAGGGCCATGTTTTGGACCATATTTAACACAAATGATTTTTTATCTCGAAAACCGATAGAGATAGGTATAGGACAATATTAACAAAAAAGTATTTTAATAAAAGGGCGGTTCTAAAAACGTGTTAATATACGGGGTGTTCCATTTAAAAAAATAAAGTTGCTACGAGTTTTTGATGGAAGCCGAAACGTCGCAATGGTGAAAATATTTTAGATCGATAGAACAGGTAAGAAAATGTAAGGTGCTAAATTTTCAGAAAAATCCTGCCTTCCGTTTTCCATAAACGTCTAACGTGCCATCGACCGTGAATCACCCTGTATATCAACATAAATAAATATATTATTATGGAGTTTGAATAAATGTGAATAAGACGCAAGCAAGCCTGTTATTATTCTCACGCTTCTTAAGCTACTTTCGTTAATTTATACATTTTCCTTAAAGGGTTGTAAATTAGTTTTTAGGCTCAGGGTATAGAATTTTTTTTTTTTAGTTCGGAATCAATTAAAGGCTATTTAGTTTCCCTCCGATATGATAATATTATTTCATTTTGATTCATGTGTGTAGGGGTCAGATTAAAGCAGCCTGTCAAATGTTGATAGCGAGTCGGGCTTGAACCCGTATCTCCTCTTCAATAAGCTAGTACTTTTGACCCATTCTGATCGACTTTAGAGGAATTTTATATAGGAATAGTAAGATATTAAAAATTGTTTTAATACATATTTTATTTTAAAATTAACTTTTTCAAGAGTAATTGAATATTTCCATATTTATCATTATTTATTAATAAATATGATAAAAAGAAACTGTGGTGGCCATCCAAATGACTTTACCATACCCTTGGCTTTGGCTCCTCTCTTATATTGTATCCACAGCATCTCATTATTTAAGAGAAGATGGTGATTTTCACCATTTTCAAAAAAATGCCTAAGAGCCCCGTCCCATCTCAATTGGCCCACCAATATTTTTTCTTTTTTAAATAAAATTATGCTAATTCACGGTAAATTTAATTTAAATATTTATTTTTATTATCATTTGGAACAACATTTTAAACAATTTAAAACATTTTATTGTAACATTTAACTTAAAAATTAGGGGGTCGCAGGGCTAGGCGGTACGCATGCCTAGCCAGCTAACCAAGAGGACCCGAGTTCGATTCCGGCTCGAGGCATCCGGCTAAAATCTGACCCTTCGAGGTAGAGACAAATTTAAAAATAAAAATAAATAGTAACGTAAATCATATGGCTAACAGCTAATGAAAAGCCAAAAAAAAAAAAAAAAAAAAAACCTTAAAATTATTTTTTAATTGTTAAAAACATATTTTTATATAAAAATAATTCTCTGCTTTTCACGATTTTTACTTTATCCAATGAGAAGCATGGGAGAAAGTATTGGAATCGCTTCACGGCAAGCGCGACTTCAAAGGGTCCTCAGGTAAAGACTACGGAACCCATAGACTCAATTAAGGTCACAAATTGAAGTATTCAATTAGGTTGAATTTTAGCACGTGACGATTTTGCCAAAAATTACATGGGGTCTCGTCGAGAGGCCAAAAAGTGCCATTTTTTTGGAAGTGCGTGGGGATGTATGTATGTATGTATGTATGTATGTGTGTGTGTGTGTTATCGTTTTTTTCGTCCACGATTTTTTCCACACCTTTGCGTCGATTGAAATGAAATTGAAAACCTACCATTAGTTTAACAAAATGAAGCGCTGATTAGTTTTTGGTACATATCGGCCCACAAACATTAGTACTTTATTTCGGTACTTTTTTAGTTTTTTCTAAATATCTTGAAAATGACTTAACCAATTTTGATGAAATTTAATATCCTAATTAAGTATCTTGGGGACAACAAAAAAGGTTAAATAAAGTTTTTAGTAAAAGTATATTTTAAAGTACTTTACTCTAGAGAAAGATTGTACTTTTTTTAAAAATTCCTTATTTTACCAAAATTTAAAAAAAAAAACTTTAAAATTTATTCATTTGATCGGTAATATAGCTCATTTAAACTTGTTTAAGTAAGAATGGTTAGGCTTCTCGCTGTGAAATGATAACTATTTGGGAGGAAATTTTATAAGTAACCATAGCAACTGCGTTGTTTTTTTATCCGTTACCTTTGCTGAAGACATGTAGTTAAAATCAAAAATAGTGATTGATTCTGATCTAATACTTGAGGAATAACCATTCTATATTGGATTTTTGACGTTGAAGAAAGTAAAATTTCCTGCTTCAGTTATGGTATGGAGTTCAATGTCTGCTAGAGGTATTGGAAAACTTCACTTCATTGATGGAATTGTAAACACCAATAAATATTTAGAGATTTAAAAAAAATCGTTACTTCCAACAATGGCAGATGCATTGCAGAATAATAATAATTTTGTGTTCCAACAAGGGGCGGCCTGCCATACATCAAGAAAATCTTTAAAATTGATTTCTGATCATAATGTTTCACTTTTGGAGTGGGTGGCAAACCGTCCCGACTTGTCACCAATAGAAACTCTTTGGCACACAATGAAAAAGCTATTACGAATACAACTAGCTAGAAACGTAGTCGAATTAAAACACAAAATTCAAAATATTTGGGATACTTTCACTCAAGATGAGTGTCAAAACTTAATAAGTACGTTGCCCAAAAGAATTCAAGACGTAATTAAAAATAAAGGCGACGTCACACAGTGGTAAAGGTTTATTTTGTTTGTTTTCCTTGTTTTTAACAATTAAAAAATAATTTTAAGTTAAATGTTACAATAAATTGTTTTAAATTGTTTAAAATGTTGTTCCAAATGATAATAAAAATAAATATTTAAATTAAATTTACCGTGAATTAGCATAATTTTATTTAAAAAGATAAAATATTGGTGGGCCAATTGAGATGGTACGGGGCTCCTATTTAATTGATTAAAAAATTCGATAAATTGTTATTTAATTAAGAAAAATAATTATACGGAATTTACTTATATGACTTATATACACATAATCTGTGGACCACTAGAAAGCTAGAAATGCAAAACTGGGTGCGGGGTGGGGATGGATGTGTGGGGTAAAGGATGTGGGGGTGCAGTTGTGGGGAATCCGGGGGTGGGGTGGGGTTTGGGTGGAATGGGGCGGAGTGAGGGTGGCGGTGGAGGCGAGGTGCGTGGTTTCACGTGGGGGGGGGGGGGGGGGTCCAGAGGGCGTTTACTATATATTTGTACTTTTTTTTTAATTTGGTTACCGTGCATCGCTCGGTGGCTCCAGGTACTATTATTCAAAATAGAAAATTTATCTTATAATTGGAAAAAAAAAAACCTAGTGGACTTTAGAATGCAAAATATATTATATTAGATTTGCTCATATATTTATTAATAAAATTCTCTTTTTTTTATAATTTGATAAATTATATTTATGATATTTATGTTATAATATAATCCTAAACAATTATTAGGTAAAAGACTTGCCTCTTCTGGTAACTTTGCTGGTCCAGCGCCGAAGTTGATCACTTTTGTGGAATCAGACATCTTTATAGAGGAATCGTTCGTTTAAGAAAAATGCAAGAAAATTGAGATCTCTTGAATTATTCAGGCAGATGACTTGGCAACAGGCTAGTGAGTTAACGAGGAACGAGGGCCTCTCCAAGTTGAACCGCTCAGCTTAATAGGCAGAAGAGCAGTGGAAACCCATCAACTCGCGACTGATGTCGCGGTGATGTTCAGGGTCAATTCCACTACGTCACTCTCCCCCCCCCCCCACACACACACACACATCAGCGCACATTTCAAATGTATTTAAAATAAATATTTCGAATAATGAATATACAGAGTGTCGCGTGTCACAAGGATTAACCTTGAACAGGGGATAGGGCAATGTTCGACAGTCTAGAACAGTGTTCCCCAAAGTGGGTGCCGTTGCACACTGGTGTACCGTGGTCATTATTTGGTGGGCCGCGGAAAAAGGTCAAGTTTTGTCAAGATAATACACATAGCTGAGAGCTATCAACGTTTGCTCCAAATTTGGATGGACTATGCTCATTTAAGCAGGCTCACATTTCTCATTAAATATCTTTTCATTTTATAATGAAAACCCGTGAATTTATTATTAAAATGTATATGAACCAACTAAATTTTTCATATTATATTGATTTTAATAATAAATAAATATTAAATAAACATTGGTTTTTTTCTTTGGTGTACCTCTAAAACAGAGGTGTCCAACCTTTTAGCTTCCCTGGGCCACATCATTAGAAGAATATGAGCTGTTTTGGGCCACACATAAAATACACTAACGCCTATAATAGCTGGTGAGCAAATAAATTGACACGTTCTGATGTGGCCATCCACTTGACTTTACCATACACTTTTCTGGTTTAGTTTGGTAGAAGGGCCTAGATTTCCATTTTTGCCCTCCCCTCCACCTAATTTTGGCCCCAGAAAAAAATATTTTCGTTATTATAGGTTCATTCTATAGTATATTTCATTGTTCTTGTTTTTTTAGTTTGAAAACATTATAAAAACATTATAATTTTAAATTTTAACCCCCCCCCCCACTTAATTTTGGGTCGATATGTACCAAAATCTAATCTGCTCTTAATCTCAATGGACCAAAACTATGTGTGAAATTTGGTTTCGATATTCACACTAGTTTTTGAGGTAGCTCGGTAACACACAGACTAACAGACATTTTGACAAAACAATTATCTCGAAAAATGTAATTTTTTCGATGTTCACTTATTAGGCTTTTTGTAGTTCGAAATGCCATGGGTTCGCCCAATTTTTTTAATTAGAATAGTTTCAGCCGTTTTTGAGATATTTCGAAAAAAGAAGCAAAAAAAAACACTTTTTTCATGCTCGATTACTAACTTGACCATACCCTTTATGGTAAAGTAAAAAAATATGTACTTAATATTCTTAAGAAATTAAGATTTGTTACTTTATAATTTTTTTATTATAAAAGTAAGAGACAAATCAGCAACATAAAATTATAGTGGGAAGTGTGTCATTGTTTCTGGGACATTGATCCGTCGATATTTGGCTCAAAGGAATTCTCAGTGAATTCTCAAAAAGCTCATCAAATATTTTAGATCTAACTTCATTCTTTGCGTGCTTCATATTTGAAAATAGATGATTGTATAAATAAAATTATTTAAGAATCTCTTTATGAATATCTCATTGTGAAATAACGTGTTAAATTGAAAAATTCATAAATTAATAGCAAGTTTAAAATATTGTATTTTTAGTAATATCACTGGAATTTTTAGTCTGAATACCATAAAGTTTGTAAGTTTGCGATTTTTGTCGGGCCACACTGATAGACATCTTGGGCCGCAGGTTGGACAACCCTGCTCTAAAATTTCTTGATTTGGTAGGTGTACCTTGAACACAAGAAGTTTACGGAACACTGGTCTAGAACAGTGATTCTCAACCTGGGTTCCACACAGGGAGGTTTGGGCTTCCCCGCGCCTAGAGGTCAATAAAAGAAAAAATTGAAAAACAAAATTAAAAGTTAATAGTATCACCCTTCAAAAAATTTGTCATGTAAAGGAAAAAATACTAAATTTAGAGTCTAAGTATTACCTTATAGTCAAATAAAACCATTGATACTTAAGAATGCGATTATTGTCTCAGTGATACCATTTTTGTTGCTCTAAAGTTCCTTAACTTTCATATAATACAACGATTACTTTACATTAGTAACAACATGAAAACATCGTTTAAATTGTTTTATTATTATTTTGTTATTAATGACGTTTGAAATAATATTACTTTTCAAATAGATGAGAATACTTTATTTATGAGTATACATTGAGTATTCAGTAGATTGTGGTGTTGGTGCAAGGTGAAACATCTTTAATAAAGATAAGAGTAAATAAAATATTTATTTACTCTTACTTTACATTGAGTATGTAAAAAAAAACCTGTCCGATCTGAAAAGGGCATATAGTAGGTATCCCAATGACATTACAAAAAAAGGTGTGGAAAAAATCGTGGACGAAAAAAACGATAACACACACACATACATACATACATTCATTCATCCATCCCCACGCACAACCAAAAAAATGGCACTTTTTGGCCTCTCGACGAGATTCCAGGTAATTTTTGGCAAAACCGTCACGTGCTAAAATTCAATCTCATTGAATACTTCAATTTGTGACCTTAATTGAGTCTATGGGTTCCGTAGTCTTTACCTGAGGACCCTTTGAAGTCGCTCTTGCCGCGAGAGCGATTCCAATACTTTCTCCCATGCTTCGCATTGGATAAAGTAAAAATCGTGAAAAGCAAAGAATTATTTTTTATATAAAAATATGTTTTTAACAATTAAAAAATAATTTTAAGTTGAATGTTACAATAAAATGTTTTAAATTGTTTAAAATGTTGTTCCAAATGATAATAAAAATAAATATTTAAATTAAATTTACCGTGAATTAGCATAATTTTATTTAAAAAGAAAAAATATTGGTGGGCCAATTGAGATAGGACGGGGCTCTTAGGCATTTTTTTGAAAATGGTGAAAATCACTATCTTCTCTTAAATAATGAGATGCTGTGGATACAAATTTACCTATTTTATTATTCTAATTTTTGTCACGCATTCCTGAATAATTCTGCTATTGATCAGAATTCAAAATAAAACAATAAGTACTATACTTTGGGAGAAAAAAAAATATTTTTGCTGGACTTAAGTTTTAAAAAATTTTCATCAGCTAACTTTGAATCATCTTTAATGTAAAAAAAGTCTAGTTAACAAGGAGTTCGGTGTTCGTTCTAGGTGAAACATTTTAATACAATAATAAAACTTGAGTAAGATACGAGGTAGGTTTCACAAAAAAGAAATAAAACAAAATTGAGTTTTGAATTCGATATATTTGGTGATATTGGTACAAATAATACTCTCGCTTTCTTGGACCTTCAAATAACTATTTCACATCAAAAATTACACTATGAAATATATAGAAAACCCACTTTCACGGACACAGACATTCCCTTCTCATCTAATCACCCCATTAATACAAAATTTGCAGAATTCTATTCAATGATTCATAGACTCCTCAGTATACCCATGAATACTATAAATTTCAATAAAGAGCTTAACGTCATTCAGAATATAGCCCTGAATAATGGATATAACATTTCGACTATCAACAAAATTTATAATAAAATCAAACGTAAATTCACTATTTCACACTTACACTCATTAGAATCGGGAACTGAAAAAATATATAGAAGAATACCCTTCATTTCTAATCATCTGACTTCTCCATTAGCTTATACCCTTAGATCATATGGAATCACTCCTGCTTTATACAACAACAACAATTTAGGCTGCCAATTAATTAACAATAAAATAGACAAAATTGATAAATTAGACAAATCAGGAGTGTATAAATTAACTTGTCAAGATTGTGATGCTTTTTATATAGGGCAGACCGGCCGCTCATTCAAAATACGTTATTCCGAGCGTGTAAGAGCTCTTAATCATCTCAATAAATCCGATAACATTAATTTAGATTCGACCTCAGCCTTCGCAATTCACTTACATGAATCCAACCATTCAACCTCTAATAATAACCCTATCCCCATTCATTTCGAAAGAAAAGGCCTTAAATTGGACCTCTTGGAATCCACCGAGATAAAAATAGCCCTCTCTAATAATTCAAATATTTTAAATAATCAATTGGAAGTGTATAAAAATACAATTATTGATTATATGTTATAATAAATTAACTAAACATTCCTTCCACATTGAACAATGCACATTGAATATAATTGTACTCTCTCATGTACCTTTCCAGTTGTACCTTCTCAGGTACTTGTCCATTCGTTATTATAATAGCAGGTATATCTTCCTTTCAGCCAGTTCAAATCTCAATAGAAAATATTAATTCTTAGAACAACTTCTCCTCTTCCCCTACTTTCCCCTCACCACATACAGTTAAAATTTTTTTAAAAATTGTTACTTGTAAAACTATTTTTTCAATATATAATCAGTTTTCTTAGACTCATGAGCTAACCCCCGAAATATATAGAATTCAAAACTCAATTTTGTTTTATTTCTTTTTTGTGGAACCTACCTCGTATCTTACTCAAGTTTTATTATTATATCTAGTTAACAAGCTTGGCAAGCTATTTAAAAAATTGGCCCATTTAATCAAGATTTCAAAATGATACAGCACTTTATATTTACTTCTGTTGAAAAAAAATATTTGTATTTTTTTGGCAAAATTAGCCAATTTAAAAACATATTTTGATAGTTTGGTTATTTATTTAATATGTCAATCAATCATGTCGCATCTTAATTGAACTATTCTTTGGCTATTATTGACTTTAATATTATAATAGCTATTAACTTAGACCATGAAATATATAGACACGCCCTCTGCTAGTCTCCACACAGAGTGAAGTGAGGCCAACATCGCCTACAGATGACGTCACGTTCTTGCATAAATATTTTGGTTATATTAATTTCATATTAATTTGCGATTATTGGAATCCAAAATAAATAATCTAAATTACGATAAATTTATCTCAATGTATAATAATAATTCCTATAGTAGCCATGCTATTTTTGGGTGTTCCTACCTACAGATGACGTCAAGTTCTATAGGAGATGTTGGCCTCACCAAATCGACACCAGCGCGTGTCTATATATTTCATGGTCTAAGGCTATTAATAATGCAGTCAATAGTCAAAGATTAGTTCATTTAAGATGCGACACAATTGATTAACATATTAAATAAAAAACACTATCAAAATATGATATTAAATTAGCTAATTTTGCCAAAAAAATTATCAATATTTTTTTTCTAAAGAAGGAAGTTCAAAGGGCTGTATCATTTTGAAATATTGATTAAATGGGCCAATTTTTAAAATAACTTGCAATTACTAGACTTTTTTTTACATTTAAAGCTAATTAAAAGTTAGCTGATAAAATTTTTTTAAAACATAAGTCCGACAAAAATATTATTTTTCTCCAAAAGTATAGTACTTATTGTTTTATTTTGAATTCTGATAAATAGCAGGATTATTCAGGATTGCGTAACAAAAATTATAATAATTAAATAAGTAACTTTGTAGCCACAGCATATCGATATTTAGGGCAGGGTAGCGATTTTCACCGTTTTCAAAAAAATGCCTATAACTCGAAAACTATGAGACTTTTATTAAAAAAAATTTTATGTTCAGGACTGACTTAATCACCCTACACCCTGCATATATATATGTTCAGTGAGGCTTCCGCGGATAGGTTCTATGTCATTAGAGGTTTTTCGGGTTTCTCCGCGTGGGTTTGAGAGTTTCACTCGACGTTTCGGCTCTCCTTTTGGAGCCATTTTCAAGAGAGGGGGTGGGTGGTCTACGTGGTCTTAACCTTGTAGTCCAAGGTTCGTTTTGGAGGGTGTCTTCCGAGTGAATTTCTTCAGTCGGAAGGTTGGGTAGATTTGGATATTTAGGAAGTTTTGGGTGTTTTGTGGTACATTTGCCTACAAACAGTGACAGTGAACGTATCGAGTGTAGTGCCCAACATTCTCAAGACAGCAACAGCCGAGACGTCAGCCACCATAATGTAAGTAATACACCTTCAACCACAAAACACCCAAAACTTCCTAAATATCCAAATCTACCCAACCTTCCGACTGAAGAAATTCACTTGGAAGACACCCTCCAAAACGAACCTTGGACTACAAGGTTAAGACCACGTAGACCACCCACCCCCTCTCTTGAAAATGGCTCCAAAAGGAGAGCCGAAACGTCGAGTAAAACTCTCAAACCCACGCGGAGAAACCCGAAAAACCTCTAATGACATATATATATATATATAGTTAACATTGAATGAAAGCGAAAGTTAAAACTTTATCCGGTCACTGCCCTATTTTGGTGCACTTGGGACCAGACTCGTTTTGATAGTGAACCAAGAGTTGAAAAAAGATAAAAGTTTAACTTTCGCTTTCATTCAATGTTAACATATAAACATTCTAAATAAAATTTATTATTGAAAAACTGAACAAAATTCATCTGTTTCGATTCCCCAAAGAATCAGACAGATGAGAATTGTAGTAAATATATATATATACAAGAATTGTTCGTTTAATAAGATAACAAAATTTATGAGAATTTCATGAAAGGTTCAAAAAATAAGGAAAATATTATTTCTGGAAAGTACGTATTATCCTGTGGATTAAAAAAATCGATTACCAACTGATAACTTTAGTTATTAATTCGACTCTGACTTGGATAAAATTAAACTCCAAGATTAGATATCAATAGTGTGTGTGTAATAGAAAAGGGAAAAAATATTTATAAAGAAATCATTGAAAATTTAAATAAAATAATAATTGATAAGTGATGGAAAGACAGCCCAAGGATTGTTATCTATTAGATACATGATTCCAAAACCAACGTTTCGGAGGATTTACCCTCCTTCTCCAGGGCTTAAAAGGGGTGATTGTAAGGAGAAAAATCTTTTACTTGTAAGTTAGGGTTATGTGAAGCAACATGTGTACAGTAAACGTATCAACGACATTAATAATTTAAAACATAGAATCACAGACAGACGTTATTCACTCTGTTACACCTGACTTCTATATTCAAAAATATTATTTTGTGCCATCTGCGCCTGCGGGGCTGTTATTTACGCTACCGCTATGGGCAAATGGGCCGGCCATAGAGTGGGGTTGGATACTTACCTATCTCTATTCTAAAGTGATTAATTAGGTACTACTTATTTAAGTGATTTGGGGTATTTAACAATTGAAAGTATGAAATACCTTGTATACTAAGGTGAATTTTATTCAATGGGTAATTTGGATACATTTTTTAGTATACACCTATAAATGATTTAAATACAAAAGCTTAGTTACCCCATATTTCCATTACCATAATATTGATGTACACCAATACCTCACTTTGCGTCGGGGTTACGTTCCAAAAAAGCACGACGCAAAGTGAATTTAGATTTTCTATAGCAAACCATGTAAAGATCGAAGATAGGTTCCAGGGTTACGAAAATACTACTTTTTAAAAAGAAAATTGAACAAAGTAAACATTTAAAAAACAAAAATAATATAAAATTTTATTACATACATACAAAAAACAAAAAAAAAAAACGTATTCAATTAAAACAAAATAAACTATTCAATTAATTAATGAAAAACAAAATTAAAATTAATCACTGTCTGATGAGTCCATAGTGTAAAATTACAAGTGTGCAGTGGGTAATAAGTATTTTGGATGTTGGTTTGTGATTGAAAATGGTGGTGGGTGTATCTCAGGGTATTCTCTCTTAGTGCTTTCTTTCTGAAATTGATTGAATTTTACTGTGAATTTACGTTACTGATTTTAGTGTGAAAATTAATAAAAAAATTGATTAAGAATAATAAAAAAACAAAATAAAATAATATTAAAAGGAGGGATGTGAAGTTTTCAATGATAATAAAGATTTTTATTAGAGTTATTTAATATTTAATAATGTGAATTTATTTTTATCATTTCTTGAATTTAACAGAACTAGAATGGGTTATTATAGAAATTGGATTATTAATGTAAGATTTGTTACACTCCTTTGGTGGGCTGAGCCGTTAGAATCGCTTCTTGATCTTCTCACTGTAGTAATTTCCTCTTTTGATAATAATTCCCTCTTCTTGGAATGGTCCTATCTTCCTGCCGTCTTCTTTGAGACCGAATTATAGCTTCGGCACCGATTATTTGATATGCAGGTGCGCTTTGAAAGAAGGAATTCTAGGTGTCTCGTAGAAATAGCCGGTGTTTAATGGACTCCAATTCAGATATATTTATATATCGAGTGGAATATAGGAAATATTGTGAGAGAAGTATGTGCGAAGTAGAAGGATGGATAGATTGAGAAAAATGGAGTGGATTAGTTTGGAAGGTGGAAGCTCTGTCTAGAATGATCTCTCTAGAATGATGTGTGGAGAGTGAGTCTCCTGCTTCGAATGTTAACTATAGAAAAGGAAGTTTGCATAGGATGTTTTGAGTTCTCTTACTATATTATGAATGATCTCCCGTCGTCTTGTTCAGACTCCAGGGGCGTGCTGGCCCGCCGGGACACCGGGCAAATGCCCGGTGGCCCTGCCCGCCACATTAAAAATTAAGAATATTTTAAAAGAACAAGATCGTTGACGCCGATTCATTTTCAAGGGCCACTTGCCTATTCGATGATTATAGCAAAAACCTTCCTTTTAGTTTTAAAGTTCCTCTCCTTCGTAATTCATGCCCTTCGGTCTCCATCTCGATCACTTGCGAGAGCCCTTTGGTTCTCCTTTTTATCTATTCCTTTATTTTTCGCCGGTGGTCCTGCTATATTCGGTGATATTGTCAGTTGCAAAAAACAGGAGGGGGTGGAAGGTCTTTTACAATGTCTGGATCCCCCCCCCCCCAAAGCTCTAAGAATTTTTTATTTGTTATTTGAAATATATAAATATATGGTAGGTAATATTGTATTTTATTATTATATTTTTCCACTTTTTTAATTACTCTTATTATATGTTTATGCTAAGATGTCATCCGAAATTGGTCCACCAGGATACACCACCTACACGGAGTCGCGGCGGCCATTTGGCTGAAATTATATTCCAAACATAATGTCATCGAATATTCTTTAAAATAAAATAAAAATTGTGGCAATATCACTTAAAGAGGTTTTTTTTTTTATTTTATTTTAAAGTTCGACCGCTCTTAATGAAAAAACCTGTATAATGTATATTAAAAAAAAAATATAAGATATATTAAATTTTTGTATTTTTTCAATAATAGACCCCTCCCAGAAGAAAATTGTAAATACGCCACTGAATGTAAGTAACATTTACCTACTGTGTTAGATCTTACATAGATTTATGTCGCTATTAAATAACACGTTTGCTCAATGTTGATTATTAAATTTTGATTATAGAATCGACCGCCTATACATAGCATCTAATTGAAATAATCTTTCGTCTGATATTTTCAAAACACAGATTTTCTTTTAACGACTAGTTTACAAACACCAATACTGTTTCTGTGGTATTTCATGAAATCAATAAATAAGCATTATTAACAAATTAAAAAAAAATAAGTGGGCTGAAATTGTGTCGCATATCCAGGGCCGCCCCTGGCCAGCCAGCACCGCCCCTGTCAGACTCTCTCTCTCTTTTTCTTCTTCTATTCCCTTTTTGTGATTCTATTTCTCCAATTTCTCCTGTTCTTGTTCGTTCCGTGTTAGTTTCAAGTAATGGTTTTTTTTTAAGTAAAATTTTATATTATTATTTATTTTTCCACTGAAACAGAGAGATTATTAAATAATTCTTAAAGGTTCACCCAAAGTAACGCATTAATTCTCATTTTCTATGTAAATTCAAATCTTAATTTATTTTTACTATTAAAATTTGCTAAATAATTTATATTTAGACTAATCTATTTGAAAAGAAATTATTATCAAGTTATTTATTTAATAAATTATATTTAAATAAAAAATTTTATATAAAAAACTAAAAATGAATAAAATATTATTTCTACCCTTATTCTCCAATTCGTCTCTCTCTGCAATTTCATTATACAATATACCGATGGGTATATTGTAATGTTTTTTTTTTACTTACGGAAGTTTTGATTTAGTTACTGTTTAATATAGATATAGTGGGTGATTGTATAAATAAAAAAATAAAAATATAAAACAATAAAATTAGTGTTTCTTAATTAATTCACTCCATATAACTATATTTCAAAATAAAAAATAAAAAATAATAAAAATAAAGTAATAATAATAAAAATAATAATAAAAATAATAAAATAATAATAATTATAATAATAATAATAATAATAATAATTTTAATAATAATAAAAACCTTATTGCATTCCATTTTTGATGTTTTGACTAATAATGGCAACTCAAGCTTGAGTTGTTTACCAAAAAAGAATTTAGTCTTTTTGATTTTAAGTCTATTCTTCCACGTTTTCAGTAGAGGTTGCCATTAATAGTCAAAACATCAAAATTGGAATGCAATAAGGTTATTCCTCTAGTATTAGATAAGAATCGATCGTTATTTTTGATTTTAAGTCGATTCCTCCATGTCTTCAGCAATGGTTACCAATAATAATCTAAACGTCAAAAACCTAATGTAGAATTGTTATTCCTCAAGTATTAGATGAGAATCGATGACTATTTTTGATTTTAAGTCGATTCCTCCATGACTTCAGCAATGGTTACCAATAAAAACCGAAACGTCAAAAATCCAATATCGAATGGTTATTCCTCAAGTACTAGATGAGAATCAATCGCTATTTTTGGTTTAAAGTCGATTCCTCTATGTCTTCAGCAATGGTTACCAATAAAAACCGAAACGTCAAAAATCCAATATAGAATGGTTATTCCTCAAGTATTTGATGAGAATCAATCGCTATTTTTGGTTTAAAGTCGATTCCTCTATGTCTTCAGAAATGGTCAACAATAAAAACCGAAACGTCAAAAATCCAATATAGAATGGTTATTCCTCAAGTACTAGATGAGAATCAATCGCTATTTTTGGTTTAAAGTCGATTTCTCTATGTCTTCAGCAATGGTTACTAATAAAAACCGAAACGTCAAAAATCCAATATAGAATGGTTATTCCTCAAGTATTTGATGAGAATCAATCGCTATTTTTGGTTTAAAGTCGATTCCTCTATGTCTTCAGAAATGGTCACCAATAAAAACCGAAACGTCAAAAATCCAATATAGAATGGTTATTCCTCAAGTACTAGATGAGAATCAATCGCTATTTTTGGTTTAAAGTCGATTCCTCTATGTCCTCAGCAATGGTCACCAATAAAAACCGAAACGTCAAAAATCCAATATAGAATGGTTATTCCTCAAGTATTTGATGAGAATCAATCGCTATTTTTGGTTTAAAGTCGATTCCTCTATGTCTTCAGAAATGGTCACCAATAAAAACCGAAACGTCAAAAATCCAATATAGAATGGTTATTCCTCAAGTACTAGATGAGAATCAATCGCTATTTTTGGTTTAAAGTCGATTCCTCTATGTCTTCAGCAATGGTTACCAATAAAAACCGAAACGTCAAAAATCCAATATAGAATGGTTATTCCTCAAGTATTTGATGAGAATCAATCGCTATTTTTGGTTTAAAGTCGATTCCTCTATGTCTTCAGAAATGGTCACCAATAAAAACCGAAACGTCAAAAATCCAATATAGAATGGTTATTCCTCAAGTACTAGATGAGAATCAATCGCTATTTTTGGTTTAAAGTCGATTCCTCTATGTCTTCAGCAATGGTCACCAATAAAAACCGAAACGTCAAAAATCCAATATAGAATGGTTATTCCTCAAGTATTTGATGAGAATCAATCGCTATTTTTGGTTTAAAGTCGATTCCTCTATGTCTTCAGAAATGGTCACCAATAAAAACCGAAACGTCAAAAATCCAATATAGAATGGTTATTCCTCAAGTACTAGATGAGAATCAATCGCTATTTTTGGTTTAAAGTCGATTCCTCTATGTCTTCAGCAATGGTTACCAATAAAAACCGAAACGTCAAAAATCCAATATAGAATGGTTATTCCTCAAGTATTTGATGAGAATCAATCGCTATTTTTGGTTTAAAGTCGATTCCTCTATGTCTTCAGAAATGGTCACCAATAAAAACCGAAACGTCAAAAATCCAATATAGAATGGTTATTCCTCAAGTACTAGATGAGAATCAATCGCTATTTTTGGTTTAAAGTCGATTCCTCTATGTCTTCAGCAATGGTTACCAATAAAAACCGAAACGTCAAAAATCCAATATAGAATGGTTATTCCTCAAGTATTTGATGAGAATCAATCGCTATTTTTGGTTTAAAGTCGATTCCTCTATGTCTTCAGAAATGGTCACCAATAAAAACCGAAACGTCAAAAATCCAATATAGAATGGTTATTCCTCAAGTACTAGATGAGAATCAATCGCTATTTTTGGTTTAAAGTCGATTCCTCTATGTCTTCAGCAATGGTTACCAATAAAAACCGAAACGTCAAAAATCCAATATAGAATGGTTATTCCTCAAGTATTTGATGAGAATCAATCGCTATTTTTGGTTTAAAGTCGATTCCTCTATGTCTTCAGAAATGGTCACCAATAAAAACCGAAACGTCAAAAATCCAATATAGAATGGTTATTCCTCAAGTACTAGATGAGAATCAATCGCTATTTTTGGTTTAAAGTCGATTCCTCTATGTCTTCAGCAATGGTTACCAATAAAAACCGAAACGTCAAAAATCCAATATAGAATGGTTATTCCTCAAGTATTTGATGAGAATCAATCGCTATTTTTGGTTTAAAGTCGATTCCTCTATGTCTTCAGCAATGGTCACCAATAAAAACCGAAACGTCAAAAATCCAATATAGAATGGTTATTCCTCAAGTATTTGATGAGAATCAATCGCTATTTTTGGTTTAAAGTCGATTCCTCTATGTCTTCAGAAATGGTCACCAATAAAAACCGAAACGTCAAAAATCCAATATAGAATGGTTATTCCTCAAGTATTTGATGAGAATCAATCGCTATTTTTGGTTTAAAGTCGATTCCTCTATGTCTTCAGAAATGGTCACCAATAAAAACCGAAACGTCAAAAATCCAATATAGAATGGTTATTCCTCAAGTATTAGATGAGAATCAATCGCTATTTTTGGTTTAAAGTCGATTCCTCTATGTCTTCAGAAATGGTCACCAATAAAAACCGAAACGTCAAAAATCCAATATAGAATGGTTATTCCTCAAGTATTTGATGAGAATCAATCGCTATTTTTGGTTTAAAGTCGATTCCTCTATGTCTTCAGAAATGGTCACCAATAAAAACCGAAACGTCAAAAATCCAATATAGAATGGTTATTCCTCAAGTATTAGATGAGAATCAATCGCTATTTTTGGTTTAAAGTCGATTCCTCTATGTCTTCAGCAATGGTCACCAATAAAAACCGAAACGTCAAAAATCCAATATAGAATGGTTATTCCTCAAGTATTTGATGAGAATCAATCGCTATTTTTGGTTTAAAGTCGATTCCTCTATGTCTTCAGAAATGGTCACCAATAAAAACCGAAACGTCAAAAATCCAATATAGAATGGTTATTCCTCAAGTATTAGATGAGAATCAATCGCTATTTTTGGTTTAAAGTCGATTCCTCTATGTCTTCAGCAATGGTCACCAATAAAAACCGAAACGTCAAAAATCCAATATAGAATGGTTATTCCTCAAGTATTAGATGAGAATCAATCGCTATTTTTGGTTTAAAGTCGATTCCTCTATGTCTTCAGAAATGGTCACCAATAAAAACCGAAACGTCAAAAATCCAATATAGAATGGTTATTCCTCAAGTATTTGATGAGAATCAATCGCTATTTTTGGTTTAAAGTCGATTCCTCTATGTCTTCAGAAATGGTCACCAATAAAAACCGAAACGTCAAAAATCCAATATAGAATGGTTATTCCTCAAGTATTAGATGAGAATCAATCGCTATTTTTGGTTTAAAGTCGATTCCTCTATGTCTTCAGCAATGGTCACCAATAAAAACCGAAACGTCAAAAATCCAATATAGAATGGTTATTCCTCAAGTATTTGATGAGAATCAATCGCTATTTTTGGTTTAAAGTCGATTCCTCTATGTCTTCAGAAATGGTCACCAATAAAAACCGAAACGTCAAAAATCCAATATAGAATGGTTATTCCTCAAGTACTAGATGAGAATCAATCGCTATTTTTGGTTTAAAGTCGATTCCTCTATGTCTTCAGCAATGGTCACCAATAAAAACCGAAACGTCAAAAATCCAATATAGAATGGTTATTCCTCAAGTATTTGATGAGAATCAATCGCTATTTTTGGTTTAAAGTCGATTCCTCTATGTCTTCAGAAATGGTCACCAATAAAAACCGAAACGTCAAAAATCCAATATAGAATGGTTATTCCTCAAGTACTAGATGAGAATCAATCGCTATTTTTGGTTTAAAGTCGATTCCTCTATGTCTTCAGCAATGGTCACCAATAAAAACCGAAACGTCAAAAATCCAATATAGAATGGTTATTCCTCAAGTATTTGATGAGAATCAATCGCTATTTTTGGTTTAAAGTCGATTCCTCTATGTCTTCAGAAATGGTCACCAATAAAAACCGAAACGTCAAAAATCCAATATAGAATGGTTATTCCTCAAGTACTAGATGAGAATCAATCGCTATTTTTGGTTTAAAGTCGATTCCTCTATGTCTTCAGCAATGGTCACCAATAAAAACCGAAACGTCAAAAATCCAATATAGAATGGTTATTCCTCAAGTATTTGATGAGAATCAATCGCTATTTTTGGTTTAAAGTCGATTCCTCTATGTCTTCAGAAATGGTCACCAATAAAAACCGAAACGTCAAAAATCCAATATAGAATGGTTATTCCTCAAGTACTAGATGAGAATCAATCGCTATTTTTGGTTTAAAGTCGATTCCTCTATGTCTTCAGCAATGGTCACCAATAAAAACCGAAACGTCAAAAATCCAATATAGAATGGTTTATTCCTCAAGTATTTGATGAGAATCAATCGCTATTTTTGGTTTAAAGTCGATTCCTCTATGTCTTCAGCAATGGTCACCAATAAAAACCGAAACGTCAAAAATCCAATATAGAATGGTTATTCCTCAAGTATTTGATGAGAATCAATCGCTATTTTTGGTTTAAAGTCGATTTCTCTATGTCTTCAGCAATGGTTACTAATAAAAACCGAAACGTCAAAAATCCAATATAGAATGGTTATTCCTCAAGTATTTGATGAGAATCAATCGCTATTTTTGGTTTAAAGTCGATTCCTCTATGTCTTCAGCTGAAATGGTCACCAATAAAAACCGAAACGTCAAAAAATCCAATATAGAATGGTTATTCCTCAAGTATTTGATGAGAATCAATCGCTATTTTTGGTTTAAAGTCGATTTCTCTATGTCTTCAGCAATGGTTACTAATAAAAACCGAAACGTCAAAAATCCTAATATAGAATGGTTATTCCTCAAGTATTTGATGAGAATCAATCGCTATTTTTGGTTTAAAGTCGATTCCTCTATGTCTTCAGCAATGGTCACCAATAAAAGCCGAAACGTCAAAAATCCAATATAGAATGGTTATTCCTCAAGTATTTGATGAGAATCAATCGCTATTTTTGGTTTAAAGTCGATTCCTCTATGTCTTCAGCAATGGTCACCAATAAAAGCCGAAACGTCAAAAATCCAATATAGAATGGTTATTCCTCAAGTATTTGATGAGAATCAATCGCTATTTTTGGTTTAAAGTCGATTCCTCTATGTCTTCAGCAATGGTCACCAATAAAAACCGAAACGTCAAAAATCCAATATAGAATGGTTATTCCTCAAGTATTTGATGAGAATCAATCGCTATTTTTGGTTTAAAGTCGATTTCTCTATGTCTTCAGCAATGGTTACTAATAAAAACCGAAACGTCAAAAATCCAATATAGAATGGTTATTCCTCAAGTATTTGATGAGAATCAATCGCTATTTTTGGTTTAAAGTCGATTCCTCTATGTCTTCAGCAATGGTCACCAATAAAAACCGAAACGTCAAAAATCCAATATAGAATGGTTATTCCTCAAGTATTTGATGAGAATCAATCGCTATTTTTGGTTTAAAGTCGATTTCTCTATGTCTTCAGCAATGGTTACCAATAAAACCGAAACGTCAAAAATCCAATATAGAATGGTTATTCCTCAAGTATTTGATGAGAATCAATCGCTATTTTTGGCTTTAAAAGTCGATTCCTCTATGTCTTCAGAAATGGTCACCAATAAAGACCGAAACGTCAAAAATCCAATATAGAATGGTTATTCCTCAAGTACTAGATGAGAATCAATCGCTATTTTTGGTTTAAAGTCGATTCCTCTATGTCTTCAGCAATGGTCACCAATAAAAACCGAAACGTCAAAAATCCAATATAGAATGGTTATTCCTCAAGTATTTGATGAGAATCAATCGCTATTTTTGGTTTAAAGTCGATTCCTCTATGTCTTCAGCAATGGTCACCAATAAAAACCGAAACGTCAAAAATCCAATATAGAATGGTTATTCCTCAAGTACTAGATGAGAATCAATCGCTATTTTTGGTTTAAAGTCGATTCCTCTATGTCTTCAGCAATGGTCACCAATAAAAACCGAAACGTCAAAAATCCAATATAGAATGGTTATTCCTCAAATATTTGATGAGAATCAATCGCTATTTTTGGTTTAAAGTCGATTCCTCTATGTCTTCAGAAATGGTCACCAATAAAAACCGAAACGTCAAAAATCCAATATAGAATGGTTATTCCTCAAGTACTAGATGAGAATCAATCGCTATTTTTGGTTTAAAGTCGATTTCTCTATGTCTTCAGCAATGGTTACTAATAAAAACCGAAACGTCAAAAATCCAATATAGAATGGTTATTCCTCAAGTATTTGATGAGAATCAATCGCTATTTTTGGTTTAAAGTCGATTCCTCTATGTCTTCAGCAATGGTCACCAATAAAAACCGAAACGTCAAAAATCCAATATAGAATGGTTATTCCTCAAGTACTTGATGAGAATCAATCGCTATTTTTGGTTTAAAGTCGATTTCTCTATGTCTTCAGCAATGGTTACTAATAAAAACCGAAACGTCAAAAATCCAATATAGAATGGTTATTCCTCAAGTATTTGATGAGAATCAATCGCTATTTTTTGGTTTAAAGTCGATTCCTCTATGTCTTCAGCAATGGTCACCAATAAAAACCGAAACGTCAAAAATCCAATATAGAATGGTTATTCCTCAAGTATTTGATGAGAATCAATCGCTATTTTTGGTTTAAAGTCGATTCCTCTATGTCTTCAGAAATGGTCACCAATAAAAACCGAAACGTCAAAAATCCAATATAGAATGGTTATTCCTCAAGTACTAGATGAGAATCAATCGCTATTTTTGGTTTAAAGTCGATTCCTCTATGTCTTCAGCAATGGTTACTAATAAAAACCGAAACGTCAAAAAATCCAATATAGAATGGTTATTCCTCAAGTATTTGATGAGAATCAATCGCTATTTTTGGTTTAAAGTCGATTCCTCTATGTCTTCAGCAATGGTCACTAATAAAAACCGAAACGTCAAAAATCCAATATAGAATGGTTATTCCTCAAGTATTTGATGAGAATCAATCGCTATTTTTGGTTTAAAGTCGATTTCTCTATGTCTTCAGCAATGGTTACCAATAAAAACCGAAACGTCAAAAATCCAATATAGAATGGTTATTCCTCAAGTATTTGATGAGAATCAATCGCTATTTTTGGTTTAAAGTCGATTCCTCTATGTCTTCAGCAATGGTTACCAATAAAAACCGAAACGTCAAAAATCCAATATAGAATGGTTATTCCTCAAGTATTTGATGAGAATCAATCGCTATTTTTGGTTTAAAGTCGATTCCTCCTATGTCTTCAGCAATGGTCACCAATAAAAACCGAAACGTCAAAAATCCAATATAGAATGGTTATTCCTCAAGTACTTGATGAGAATCAATCGCTATTTTTGGTTTAAAGTCGATTTCTCTATGTCTTCAGCAATGGTTACTAATAAAAACCGAAACGTCAAAAATCCAATATAGAATGGTTATTCCTCAAGTATTTGATGAGAATCAATCGCTATTTTTGGTTTAAAGTCGATTCCTCTAATGTCTTCAGAAATGGTCACCAATAAAAACCGAAACGTCAAAAATCCAATATAGAATGGTTATTCCTCAAGTATTTGATGAGAATCAATCGCTATTTTTGGTTTAAAGTCGATTCCTCTATGTCTTCTGCAAAGGTAAGGGAAAGAAAACAACGCAGTTGCTATGGTTACTTATAAAATTTCCTCCCAAATTTTTAGAATTTCACAGAGAGAAGCCTATTCATTCTTATTTAAGCAAGGCTAAATGAGCTATATTAAAAGGTTCAAATGAATAAATTTTAAAGAATTTAAAAATTAAAAAGTACTCTCTTACTCTAGAGTAAAGTACTTTAAAATATAATTTTACTAAAAACTTTATTTAACCTTTTTTGTGGTCCCCAAGGTACTTAATTAGGATATTAAATTTCATCAAAATTGGTTATGTCATTTTCAAGATATTTAGAAAAAACTAAAAAAGTACTGAAATAAAGTACTAATGTTTGTGGGTCGATATGTACCAAAAACTAATCAGCGCTTCATTTGGTTAAACTAATGGTAGGTTTTCAATTTCATTTCAATCGGTGCAACGGTGTGGAAAAAATCGTGGGCCAAAAAAACGATAACATACATCCATACATCCATCCATCCATCCGCACGCACTAAATGAAAAAATGGCACTTTTTGGCCTCTCGACGAGACCCCATGTAATTTTTGGGAAAACCGTCACGTGCTAAAATTCAACCTAATTGAATACTACAATTTGTGACTTTAATTGAGACCATGGGTTCCGTAGTCTTTACCTGAGGACCCTTTGAAGCCACGCTTGCCCCGAGAGCGATTGCAATACTTTACCCATGCTTTGCATTGGATAAAGTAAAAATGTTCCCATAACAAACGCTTTAATCACAATATTATCGGGTTCCATGCTTACCTTCCAAACGGAAAAGGGATCCACATTCGAAAAAGTTTGAGAAACACTGATATAGTATATTCTTTAATTTCAATGATTTATTTATACGAATTATTTAGAAATTAGTAATTATATTTGAAAGGAATTCTTAACACGAATGAGGATTATTAATATTTTGGCCCGAAAATTTCCAAATAACAGCTTTGTTGCGTAAGCCCTTGATAACTGAAAGTTACTCAGGTTATGCTATCTATCGATCAAAAAAATGGTTATCCAGGTCTGTCGTCTGTTTTTATATTAATTCTCCCGGGACTGTAACGGGTAAGATCTCAGGTAAACAAATCGCAATATCAACGGTTAACGTAATTAAATAAAAGGTATACAAATGTGTTTTAGAGAAAAGATTATAATTGTTTTGAATTATAATTTTTTTTTCGGTTTATTTATAAACATTATGCCTAGATGGATTAAAAATATAATGAAATTAACAAAAACAAAAAAAGTATTTGAAGTTATTCTAAATTATTATAAAACTTTAATTAATACATTTATAATTTTAATATATAAATGATAGAAGTTTAAAATAACTGGATACTTGTGCGCAAGTTATAGTTTTCTTATTTAGATTCTTAAATCTATATATTTATTTGAATATATATATTAATAATATTTTGGCCCGAAAATTTAAAAATAACAGCTTTGTTGTGTATAGCCCTTGATAACTGAAAGTTACTCAGGGTTATGCTATCTTATCGATAAAAAAATGGTTATCCATAGGTCTGTTTTTATATTAATTCTACCGGGACTGTAACGGGTAAGATCTCAACTAATTAAAAATTAGTTCTATGTGTGTGTGTGTGTTGGGGGCGTCTCTGACCCCCCCCCCCCCCCCCCCCCCCCACCCCGCCTGGACAATTCGATCGCGACACACTTTCGAGATAAAAAGTAGATCTTATATACAACGGGCACCTTATATACATACTCCCGCCCCCCCCCCCCCCCCCCCATAACAATTCCTGGATCCGCCCTATATATATATATATATTTTTATTGTTATACAATAATTAGTTTAATTTTTAATAAAAGTCATGTTGATACTATGTTTTTGTTTGTATTTTTACCTAATAAATTTAAGTGGTCCGCAAATTTTTCATGTAGTCAAAAGTGGTCCCTGACTCTAAAAAGGTTAAGAACCACTGATCTAGAAACTAGCCGGCAAAAAACCATCCCCAGATCATAAGAAGAAAAACAACCCCCCGGGGACCTATAAATGATGAGTAGAGCAAGAAGGTTATGAGTTGAGGATGAATCAAGAAGAGTGTTCAGAAGTCTCGATGCATTTACATCTATCAGATTGAATCAAATTATTGTTATGGAGGTTAAAAAGGCCGGAGCCGATAGAGGGCTTGAGCCAAGTTGCACAGACAGATATTATATTAAACTCATTGGCAGAAAACTGTTTGTTGAAATTGTCAAAGTGGGCATGAATAATGGATTGAGCATTAACAGTTCAGCCATCAGGAAAAAAGAAATAGTTTGAATAGAGTGAAAAATAGATAAGTTAAATTAGGTACATAAAGGCATTACGATGGCTAAAATTGAAAGATCGAGGGAAAAACACAAGCCTTGGGTAAGAAAAATAAAATTAATAAATATTATAAAAGGAATAAAGTAGATGAAAATATAATAAATCATAAATTATAAAGATAAAATAAAAAGAGAGTTTATGGGGAACAAAGTAAAAGTGGGGAAAAATAGATCAGAAAATATAAGTAAAAATATTTAAATAATTTACTAAAAGAGTAATAGAGAAAGTAACAAAAAAAAATAATTAAATGTAAGTAGAAAAATAATTTGAAAAATAAAAGGGGTGGATTGAAAATTCGTGAGGTCTTCGATACTGTTTAGAAGAACGACTCGTTCGTGGGTTACATAATAAATGAAATAGATTATTGAGATTCTCTATGAATTATGCACCTTGCGTTTATTCCATAAAATCTATAATTATTTCCCATTACAGAGTCAAAAAGGGTAAAATTTAAAAAATTAAGACCGTCATTGGGTCATTTCTAAAAATATATTCATACAAACAACAGGATTTTTTACATTTATTTCAAAGTAGGCCATGAGGGTCTTAAGTGATGAATTTGGCACGGTGCGACGTTGTCGACGAAAAACATATAATATAAAGAAAAATGTAATAATAGTTGAACAAATATACTACAAGTGACAAATCTAATATTCTATTCAGAATAACATCTTCAATATTAAGACTGTCAAATAATATAACACCCGTGGAGAAATTGAATGATTTGGAATGCTATTTGTGAATTTAAAATGAAACTGAAAATTGATCAAGGATTTATAAAATGTTTTTTTAAATGGGTTATAAGACTTGGCCTTTGTGTGAAGGCCTTTGTGCAATGAGCACACTTGAAAGGCCTCTCCCCCGTATGTATCATTAAATGCCTTGTGAGATGAGATTTATTTGTGAAGCGTTTTTGACAGTAGTTACAGATAAAGGGCTTTTCCCCGGAATGTGTCCTTGAATGCTCTGTGAGATTATATTTATTTGAGAAGGGTTTTTGACAGTGGTTACAGACGAAGGGGTTTTCCCCGGAATGTGTCCTTGAATGCTCTGTGAGATTACCTTTATTTGAGAATCGTTTTTGACAATGGTTACATACAAAGGGGGTTTCGCCGGTATGTATCCTTGAATGATCTGTGAGATTACCTTTATTTGAGAATCGTTTTTGACAGTGGTTACAGGCAAAGGGCTTTTCACCGGAATGTATTCTTAAATGCGTATTGAGATGAGATTTAACTGAGAAGCGTTTTTGACAGTGGTTACAGACAAAGGGCTTTTCACCGGTATGTATTCTTAAATGCGTAATGAGATGAGATTTATGGGAGAAGCCATTTTGACAGTGCTTACATACAAAGGGCTTTTCACCGGTATGTATTCTTAAATGGCTTGTGAGTTGAGATTTATATAAAAAGTTTTTTTCACATTGATCACAGGCAAAGGGCTTTATCAGCAAATCTTGATTGAGCTTTGATTTCGATTTGAATCTCTCTTGACATTGTGTATCACTGCCGAATTTTTGACCTGAATGAAGTTAAAAATGTTAAATATTTTTCGAAATGGATTTCAATGGATATTAAGGATAAAATTTACCTTTATTTAATAAAGTGATATTCAAGTGTTTCTTGAATAGAGTTGATATCTTCATACTAATGCATTTCTTCATATGTTTTTCAAGGAATGCTTCGCTAATGAACATCATGGTACAATAGCAGCAAGGATGAAGTGGCCCTGAAATAAACAATAATAAAAAAGTCAATTAAAATTATAAATTCCTGTTTATATTCTAGAATTCCAAACAAACATCTATTGATTAATAGGAACACTAATTTCACATAAATCTGACAGAAAAAAAACTAAATTAATAGTTAATATTGAAAGAAATTCGTAATATTATAGTAGGCCTTAATATGGACCCGCCTTCCCTCTTATACATAGATCAAGGTCCATCTATGATTTATTATACATGAAGAGAATGTACAATTTATTAATTTGAAAATCACAAGAGGTTGTCATCTACTAGATCCGAGATGAGAAAGAGAGAGAGATATGTCGCCTCGAGACAGAGGTTGACGGGTACTCGTTAAAGGTCTATCTAGACAGTTCCGCCGCGTGTCAGTTTAGTGGTTCCGTATCAGTGAAAAATAATATTCTTCTGTGGAATCTAATGGAGGGGATCCCCACTCGTCCGGCGCAGTTCAGTGTCAGTTCCGTCATTTTTAAATTCGTTGCCAACGATATTTTTACAATTTGACGGACGACATTTTTGTGAGTTGCAATGGACGACGAACAACTAATCGAGTTTGTGAGGAAGTATCCGGTTTTGTACGATCTATCCAACCCAAAATATATGAATATCTTGTTTAAAAACGAAATATGGATTATGGTTGGAGAGTAAATAGAAAAAGATCGCAAGTACAAAATTGTAATTTTACACTAACATAGCTAACTTTTTACTTTTTTTTACTTATTTGTTTATTTATTTATTTTACTCAACACTTAACCATTTGAGTGAATCTGTAAATTTTTTAATACTTTTAATAAGACTGAACTGTGACTGAACTGACACGCGACGGACTTAAGGGAGTAATTTTAGGGTGAGGAACAATATTTGGTTGAGAGGGTGAGAGTGGAAGGAATAGTTGAGCGTGAGAGTGGAGGGCGGAAATTGATATACAAATCTTGGGTCAATTAAATATTATTATTAAATTATAAGTTTAAATATTTTGCTATTAAGAGAGTGTATTAAGTGGTTGTTGAGAGGCTGATCAGCCTATCCTATTGTGAATACAATAATTCATTGATATTTTATTAGTTACTTAATTACTTATTCCTGGGCGCTACATTCCATCGTGAGTGTTGGCCTCAGGGACCATCCTCCTCCATACAGTCCTATTCTGGGCTGCCCTTTCTATATTTTGGATTCCGATTGTGTTGCTTTTTGAGCCGTAGCAAATATTTTTTACCTTTTATTTTCCATTGATAAAGGAAGAAATTCGCCCTAAACATTTGGGTTTAATTAAACGTTTAAACATTGTATTATAAAAGATTTGTATTTATTTCAAGCATATAAAAATCAATGAAAAATTATTTCTTTTATATATACTAGGCAGATCAAAAAGTCTGGAATAAGTGAAAGAAGAAAACATTTTTCTAGCCAAATTCGGTTTTCTTTTTCAAAATACATTCATTTTAAGTCAATACAGCGAGTCCAACGTTTTACTAACTTTTTTATCCCGTGCAAAAAGTAATTTTTCGGAAGTTCTCCAAAATAGGCCTCAGTTTCAGCTATGACTTCTCCATTTGACTGAAATCGCTTACCGGTGAGCCATCTCTTAAGGTTTGGAAACAGGTAAAAGTCGCTTGGGGCCAGGTCTGGCTGAGGAACCAGTTCAAATCCGATTTCGTGCAATTTTGCTTACGCAACTGATGATGAATGAGCAGCTGCATTGTCCATAACCTTTCCGGTCCATTGCTGAGTTTTTGGACGCTTCGGAGCACTTTCACCCGGAGTAACCCATTGTTTTGACCCTGGTGTGTAGAAATGGATCCATGTTTCATCCATGGTTATGAATCGGCGCAAAAACTCCTTTGAATTTCGCGTAAACATTGCCAAATTCTGCTAGGAAGTCGTAACAAGAATTCGTTTTTGGTCCACTGTATGATATTGAACACACTGCCATACGACATCTTTGTGGTCTCAGCTAGCTCTCTCAATTTCACTTTGGGGTCGTTCAATATAATTTCATGGATTTTTTGGGCGTTTTCTGGTGTCAGACCTCTTTTGGGCGTCCAGATCGTTCAGCATCATTTGTGCTTGGTCGAACCCAACAAAAGTCAGAAAACCACTTTTGAATCATCTTCATCGACGGTGCAGTGCCCGGATAATACTTATCTAGCTTGGTTTTGGTCTCGGTTATCGTTTTTTTGCGTAAATAATACCTAGTGTTTAATCAGAACACGAAACTCAGATTTTTTCATTTTCAAAAAAACATCGAGGTTGGTTGTTTCTCACTGTTGTAATTTGTAAATGCGAAAACAGGATTAGTTGAAATTTTGACAGACGTCTAATGAAGAATGAAGTTAGTTATGAATGGTTCATACTGGTGCATAACTAGCCCTATTTCTTAGGATTATTCCAGACTTTTTGATCTGCCTAGTATATATATCCACTATGAATATAAAACCTTATTGATTTCTCTTTATGATAAATATCTCTTTGAATATCCCTTCTACACAGATAAGTAACTTAGAAATTTATTATTTGAATAAATAGTAATTATTCTATAGATCAGTGTTTTTCAACCTGTAGGACGCGCAGCCTCAGTAAAAGAAGAAAAAAAAACAAAGTTTAAATAATATATTCCACGCCTAATCGGACGGTTTGAAAAATTTTAATTTTTGATTTTCTAAATTTTTTGACATTTTTTAGTACCAATCAAAAAACTCTTCCTGGTAAATTTAGAAATTTTTTTGATCACCTGTTTAAAAGATTAATTTGGCTTAATTTCGTTTTTTCACTCATAACTTCTTCAAAAATAGTCCAAATCCATTTTTTTTTTTTGAAATCTTTGTTTTTTACATAATTTTTAGAAAAAAATATTAAAAAAATTTTTAAAGTGTTTTTATATTCGATTTTTGAGTTTGAAAATTTTAATCTTGTTTTTAAATTGTACTTTTCATTTTTTTTTTATAATTTCTCCATCATCATCATTGAGTATACAGTCCTAAGACTGGTTTGATGCAACAATCCGTCTCCACTCGACTCTGTCCCCCGCCAGCTGTTTGACCTCTCTAAATGTCTGGCATCCCATATCCCCAATTATTTGGTTGAAATATTCTAATCTGGGTCTTCCCCTTCCCCTTTTCTTCCCCCCCCCCTCCAAGATATCCCTAAGCAGTCCCCCATGTCTCAGTGTGTGCCCCATCATCTGACCTCTTCTCTTCTTCAGACTCTTCCACAAGGTTCTTCTTTCTCCGATTCTTCCAAGAACTTCTTCATTTGTAATTTTATCCATCCATTTGATATTCATCATTCTTCTGTAGCACCACATTTCGAAAGCCTCTAATCTCTTTCTCTCCGCTTTTCTAATTGTCCAGGTTTCACATCCCGTACATGGCTATGCTCCATACATATATGTCTTCAATAGCAGCTTCCTGTTTTCTAAGCTGATTTCTCCAATAAAAGAATAAATCGATGAAAACAAATCGAAGAAAAATATGTCTGTTATAGGTACTTAATTGTGTATTTAGCTGATACCTAATAATTATAAAAAATAATAAAAATGTTAGACGGATTTGATATTTGTAACATAATAAAATACAGGTTACAAACACAGAGGGAAAATTTCCTAGAGAATGAGCTAGAAATCAAGTTTCTGGGATGAGTGGTTTTCATTTTATGAAGGAAAAACTGCGATTTTTTGAAACAATGGATCCCTGTCATGGAAAATGCTGAATATCTATAAATTTAAGAATTTGAACAAAAAAGTGGTCCAAGTAAACGTTCAGATCAACAAAATTTCCTACAAAATGAAATAGGAATCAAGTTTCTCCGATGAGTGGTTTTCATTTTATGAAGGAAAAACTGCGCTTTTTTTGCAAAAAATTACAATCTTTCAAAACTCCAACCACATTGCGGCACGAGTTACTATTATCCAATTAAGATGAAACTTTGTTTCAATTGTATCAAATTTAATCTAGTTTAAAAGTGTATAGAGTGGTCTTTGTCGAAAACGTGCTCCTTCATGGTCAAAATGGGAAAATCGAAAAAAGTGCGAGTTTTTGGGATAGGTATTCAAAAGTGATCCCGGGGGGCTGTTTTTTGAATCCCCATAAAAAATCAAACTACTGGACTAATTTTCTATTTTTTATAATCTACGTAAAATTTTGTCCCCTTTAATTTACTATAAGACGGTTATTTACAAAATATGGACCGTTTTTAAGTTATAAGTGAAAAACTAGAAAAAGTCCGAAAATTTCGATGTTTATCGTCCACCAAAAGTTGTCCCCCACATTTTCGAGGTTGCAAACTTAGATTTGGCATACCCACACCATACCAAACGATCCTAGAAAAAATATTTTCCCGCAATTAATGTAAGCTGAGCCACTTTTTGGACCCTCTATTTACTGGGCTATAAAATAGTCTGTATGTTTATTTATTTATTTAGAGAAAACAACAGTCATAGTTAAAAAAAATACACAATACAAAACAAACACAACATAGATCAGAAAAAATAAAAAACTATGACTTATTACACAATTTCTCACTGAGAGATATAGTACAAAACAAAGTTGGAATCTAGGGACAGAGCCCGAAATACAAATTTTAGCATGATGAATGATTCTTATCCATTTTCAAACTCAATAGAAGGAATCGCATGAAACTGGACAATTACACCCAAATTAAATTAACAAAAAACAAAACAATAACTTAGAACAGAGCCTCTCTCAAACAAACCAAAAGGCTCGCCGGCTCACCCGCCCCCCCCCCCCCCCAGTGGCTCACTCTCACCCAACCTAAAATGACTCAAACAGCCAAAAAGTTAAATCAATCAAAGTTTAATTCTATAGTCACCAAAATTAAAATCAAAAAGTAAATAAATTAAATCAGGTTGTGCAATTATCAATCAAAATACTGTATATAAGTATAGATTAATAGACCAACTTTCCATTTTCACATGTGAGGCCACTGCAATATTGGAAGCACTAGAAATGATTAAAAAAGACAGGGCCAATGATAAAACAGTTATCTATTCGGACTCCAAAAGCTGCCTCATAGCTATTAAAAACTCCACAAATAAAAATCTACTTATCAAAAAAATACAAGAAACACTGCTTGAGCTATCGAAAAATAAACATACAATAATGTTGGTATGGATCCCAAGTCACCAAGGCATCATGGGAAACGAACAAGCAGATAGAGAGGCGAAGGAGGCAGTAAAAAAGGAAAAACCGGACGGAACGAAAAACACAACACCAGAAGATATAAAAAAAGTAGTCCGATGTAAAATAAAAGAAAAGTGGGAAAAAGATTGGAAGGAGAACAACACCTCCAAATTAAAAACAGTAAGGCAATCCACGTACCAAGCATCACCGAGTGACCATTTCGATCGTAAAACTCAAGTAATCATCGATAGGCTCAGGATAGGCCATACTAAACTAACCCACGGACACTTAATGAACAAAGAAGATAAACCAATATGCGAAAAATGTAAAGTACAATTAACAGTGCAACATATTTTAATTGAGTGTATGTCCCTAAATAAAGAACGAATAAAAACCGCCCTCCCTAATGATATAAAAGAATGTTTAGACACTAAGGCTGGTGTGGAAAGAACAATAGAGTTTCTCAAAGAAACAGTGTTATATAATTGTATATAAGTAATAACAAAAAAATGTAAAATTATAATATATAAATAATGTACACAAAGTGGTCGTTGATGAGCCTTGTAGCTAAAAAACGACCTAAAATAAAATAAATAAAAAAAAAAAATAAATTAAATCGTATGAGTCAAAAAGCTAAAAACCAAATAAATTAAGTCAGTTAAGTTTAAAATTGAATAGTCATAAATAATTAAAAATTAAAAACCAAAACAAACCCAAAACAACCAAATTATATCAGTATAGTCAAAAATTTAAAATCAAAAACTGAATAAAATAATAAATTAACCCACCCAAAAATGAAAAGTCATGAATGTTAAAACAAAAATAAATTAAATAAATAAATAAAATCAACGCAGTCAAACAAACAAATTAAACAAATAAAAATTGAAAAGTCATAAATAGTAAAATTCAAATAAATTAAACAAATATACAAGCAAAATCAAAGTAGTTAAAATGTCAAAGCTGAATGAATCAAAATAGATCAGGCGAGTTACATCCGCCACACACCAGATCAGGAGAGTAAATTTTACCGAACAATGATCAACCGAAGCAAATCAAAACACTCAAATGTGAATCATGTAAAAATCAATCTAATTTCGTTCTTGAAAGCCCGCCCGCTTGTATTATAAAAATCACAGCCACAAAAATAATAGTTTTTAAGGAATTTGGTGTTGGTACTTGAAACATTTTTTAAAATTATTGGATAAAAATACTTGGTAGGTTTCACATTAAGATATAAAAAATAAAGCGAATTTATTTTTGGAGAATCTTTAATCTCGATATATATATTTCGGGTGACTAAAGTCAATGGTAAAATTTATTTTTAAGATAACAAAAGGGTAAATATTTGAAATTAGTGGAGGGAGAAGGTTAGGAAATCTATTTTGTTTAATTTTGAATGGTCTTCTGAGAAATGAGAATTTACACACAAAACAAATTTGCAAATATTTAAAGAATGTAATCAATGATTGTACTTTTCTTAACTTCTAATTGATTATTTAGTATATTCGTTTTATTTGAGAGAGCTAATTTTATTTCGGTTGACTCTAAAAAAATCTAAACGTAAGCCCTTTCTTTCGAAATGTAACGGAACTAGGTGGCTAATAGAAGAGTGTGTTTATTCAAATGTAGATGATTGGCGAAGGTAAAAGTAGATTCCATATTAATATCATCTGATCTGCTAAGACTATTAAAGGCTCTTTCATGTTCCGAGTAGCGAGTTCTAAAAGAGCGTCCAGTTTGTCCTATGTAGATTGCGTCGCAATTATCACAAGTCAATTTATAAATGTATAAAAAAATAGTTCTTATGAAAGTTGTTCAGTTTTTTTTGTAAATTTAGGCAATGTAAAGAAAAATATAGGTTTCTATTTAAAAAACAGAACTTGACCTCAAAATACCCTTGATAGTCCAAGAGCTGGTGACACATTTTGACTACGGATTTGACCCAACTAGAAATAATGCGTAATAGTACCGTCTATGATAGTTGTACAGGGAATGGCCAGTCTGGCTGGCTGTAGCAGGTGGACCAGGTACTGCGCATGGTGTGAGTGCGGTAAAAAATACATATGTGTTAAAAAATATTTTTGACCCAACAATGAAATTATAAAAATTATAATTTATAGTCAATTATAAACATAATATATTCACTCCAGACCATTTGAGTGGTGGAACGTGGAACCAGACCACCCCAAAGTGTATTTTTACAACATGAAAAAATAGCATCAAATATTATTTTTCATTTAAGAACATGAATTTAGGTCATTTATCAAAGATATTAATAGATAAGTTTATATTGCATGTAGGAGGGTTTTCTTCCCCTCTGGAGTCGAACCCAAGCACTAGTACGCTTTCCGGGCAACTAGTCTAGACCCTTGAGACACTCACCTCCAAACATGCAATATATAACGAAAGCCACTTATTTTCACTCCATTCAACTCGATTGGAATAGTAAAAATCAAATTTTTTCTATTTCTTTCTCAAATAGATACTCAATTCTTTACATAAATCTGCCTTCGCATTGGTCCGATGCTGAATCTTTATTTCAGTTAAGCATTGATTTTTACTATTCCAATCGAGTTGAATTGAGTGAAAATAAGTAGCTTTCGTTTGTTATATATTGCATGTTTGGAGGTGAGTGTCTCAAGGGTCTAGACCAGAGAGTATGTCTAGACTAGTTGCCCGGAAAGCGTACTAGTGCTTGGGTTCGACTCCCGAGGGGAAAAACTCTCCTACATGCAATATAAACTTATCTATTAATATCTTTGATAAATGACCCAAATTCATGTTCTTAAATGAAAAATAATATTTGATGCTATTTTTTCATGTTGTAAAAATACACTGGTTCCACGTTCCACCACTCAAATGGTCTGGAGTGAATATATTATGTTTATAATTGACTATAAATTATAATTTTTATAATTTCATTGTTGGTCAAAAATATTTTTTACCACACTCACACCATGCGCAGTACCTGGTCCACCTGCTACAGCCAGCCAGACTGGCCATTCCCTGTACAACTATCATAGACGGTACTATTACGCATTATTTCTAGTTGGGTCAAATCCGTAGTCAAAATGTGTCACCAGCTGTTGGACTATGAAAGCTTGTTCTAGGTCGACAAACAATAGTGTAGTTTAGTTTCCCCCTCGATATAAATAAACTTTTATTTGAAACTTTTTTTCATATAATGCAGTTTTTGAGTTATAAGAAAGTCTCAAGATAAAAAACTCACCCGGTATATACAGATATATGTGTGTATGTTTATTTGCATCAAGCAGAGGATAACCTCTTTGTGAATCAACAACTCTGCTTCTCTCGGCAAAATAAAAACTTTTCATTTAATACAGATAACAACGTGGCGATTTCTCTTTATGATAAATATCTTTTTGAATATTATTTCTAAACGGATAAGTAACTTAACTATACATTATTTATATTTAAATAAATAGTAATTATTCTCTAGATGGATATTTAAGATATACTAACCTGTATAAATAGGGTAATTTTTGGGATTATTCAGAATCTTATTGATATCAATAATCCGATAAGTTTCCATTATGGTTATATAGTATATTGAATAATTATTATTTAATAAAGAAATAATTTTAATATCAAAATCTACCAAATGACAGGACGATGTAAATTCGAAGATGGAGGAATAGTAAATTTTTAATCGAAAGATGGCAGCACTGTGACCAATTTTAAAGAATATACATGTATATATAATAAAATAAATAAAAATTATTTAAAAAAAAAATAAAAAAAAATAAAACCCATTTCAAAAAAATTAAATGCAACAAATAAAATAATAAGAACTCAAAAATAAAATAAAATGCACTAAAAGGTATAAAATAATTATCTTATTTAGTTACAACTAATCGACGAAATATTAACATGAAATTACTTTTTGAAGTCGGTGCCAAACATATACATTTTATGAATCTAACTCGACGGATCTTATTTAGTACGTTTGGCGAGTAATCTTGCTTATATAGTTTGTTTAGCACCGACTTCAAAAAGTGATTTTATGTAACAATTTCGTCATGTTTAGCTGCAACTTTCACAGCTAGAATGTGACCGAGCTGCATTTACCAAGTCGCGAAACTCATGCAAAAAAATCATCTCTGAGGCAAAGAAATCATTCGACCAGAGGATAGCTGACCGTCTCGCATCTTGCCCCAATGGAAAACGGGCCTTTTTCTCGTTACACAAGGCAATAAATAGAAATTTCGCGTCCCCCTCACTTCCGCCCCTCTTTCACCCAAATGGTTCAGTAGCCACGACCCCGCTGAAAAAGCCGAATCACTAGCATCCTATTTCGCAACTAACTCCACTTTAGATGACAAAGGGCTTAACCCGCCCACTTATACCCCCCAAACCAACCTCATGGGCAAAATAATTTTCAGGCCCCAAATAATCATAAAAGCCATTAATAAATTAAATTCCAAATCCGCCGCAGGCCCCGATAACATCCCACCAATTCTCATTAAAAAATGCGCCCCTGAACTTGCCCCTATCTTATCCAAGCTATTCCAACTCTCTTACGAGTCGGGCATATTCCCCAAAAGCTGGAAAATAGCCAGAGTAACACCTATTCCTAAAAAAGGAGACACATCACAAATCTCTAATTACAGGCCTATCTCGATCACCTCTGTTCTTTCCAAATTAATGGAATTAGTCATAAACCAACACGTCCTTCATCACTTAGAAAACAATAAATTAATTCACGATAGGCAATATGGATTCAGACAAAATCGTTCCACAGGCGACATCTTAACCTATGTCACCCACACCTTGAACAATACTCTAGAGGCCGGAAAAGAAACCCTCGCTGTAGCCCTTGATATCTCCAAAGCTTTTGACCAGGTTTGGCACAAAAATCTTCTTGCCAAACTACCAGCCTTTGGATTCACACCAACACTTCGCAAATGGATTGAAAGCTTTCTGACAAACCGAAGTATAAAAGTTGTGGTGGATGGAACATCTTCTGAATCGTTCTCCACAAACTCTGGTGTTCCCCAAGGCTCTGTAATCTCCTCCACACTCTTCCTTATTTATATAAACGACCTTATTGATCAAACGGCAAACCCCACTCATTGTTACGCCGACGATAGCACTCTACACGGCAAACCCTCTCTCCCGAATAATCGAATCAATATTGCCTCCTCAATTACTCTCGACCTAGACAAACTGAATAAATGGGGCTCTCAAAATTTAGTTAACTTCAATTCAAACAAGACTCAATGTTGTCTAATTTCTAGGCGCGAAAATAGAGATTTCCCTGATATTCACTTCGATTCGAATACCCTGAAAATGTGTGACAGCCTATCCATGTTGGGCGTCTCTGTCGCATCTGACCTGTCTTGGAATGAACACATCTCCTCTGTGGCGAAATCTGCAGCAAGGAAGATTGGCTTCTTATTCAGGTCCAAGCGATTTTACAAACCCCCACAACTTCTCACCATCTACAAGGCCCAAATCCGCCCCTATCTCGAATACGGCTCTCATCTGTGGAGAGGAGCCTCAAAATATTCTCTTGCTACCCTTGATGCAATTCAGAAACGAGCCGTCAGGCTAATTGACGATTCTACCCTCACCGACTCCCTCGACTCGCTGGCTCATCGAAGAGATGTCTCCGCCCTTTCCCTTTTCTATAGATACTATCACGGCAGGTGCTCTGATGAGATAAAATCAATAATTCCCCCCAAAGCATGCTTTGCACGCAGCACACGTTTTGCCGACTCCCAACACTCTTTCGCGGTCAAATTAGAAAAGTGCCGGACCACTTCATTCGCGAATTCATATATCCCCATGACTTCAAGGAACTGGAACTCTCTCCCAGCCTCTATCTTTCCCAGCACCTATGATCTTCAAACCTTCAAAACCAGGGTGCATAGACACCTACGTCTACACCCTCTCACTTAAACAACTTTCCCTTCTCTTCGGTAATGCAAGGGTCTTTCGAGATCCATAGGGGCTACATCTTTACTGGTGCACCCCTTCTTGCATTCGATTGCATTAAAAAAAAAAAAAAAAAAAAAACAAAACTAAATTAGATAATTATTTTATGCCATTTAGTGGATTTTATTTGATGTTTAAGTTCTTATTATTTTATTTGTTGAATTTAATTTTTTTGAAGTCGGTTTTATTTTTTTTTTTATAAAAATTATTTTTATTTTTCTCTTGTTATTGATGTTATTAATAGTGACTTAATATAATACCTTGCATGCATCTCGTATGAGAAAGCTTCGGGCGAATGAATCAGAAAATGATAATAAAATTCAATTCATAAATATAGAAATTTTTTTTATAAAAATTTTTATTTATTATAATTTCGATTATTCGCTCATAAGAAATGGAGATTTACGTTATTTTGTCATTGATCATATCATCAGAACTTGACCAAATTAATATGGGACCACCCTTAAGGTACCCCCTTTCCAATAAAAAAAGAATCATCGAACTCGGTCCACGTGTCAAAAAGTTCTAGGTATCTTGACTATTCTGGAGTTATACTGATTCAAATGCAGAAAGAATAATTAAAATCGGTTCATTAACAAAGAAGTTATGCCTGAATAAACATATAAAAAAGGTCCAATACCAATGAAAAAAAAACCCCCATCAAAATCGGTTCACAATTGGCGAAGATATCAGGTAACATAGACACAAAAAATTTCAGTCGAATTGAGAACATCCTCCTTTTTTGAAGAAGGTTAAAAATTAAACTAAAAAGTAGAAAATCATTTATTCTAGAGTAACTGAAAAATTCATATATGAAAATAAAAGCACATGTGCCTTGTGATTTTAATTTTACAAAGTTTTCATAATTATTTTAGAAATTATGTTTAATAAAAAATGCAATTAAAAAAATTGTTATTTCATATTTTTATTAAGAAAATCTCAGTATATTGTTTAAGTTAAATGTTATATTTATACGAATTATTTAGAAATTAAAAATTATATTTGAAATTAAATTTTTAACACCAATCTGGATTATTAATATGTTTGCCAGAACATTTCAAATTAAAAGCTTATTTTTCAGAGCTGGCCTTAGAAAATGGAGAGTGTTCAGAAGACTCCAAGCATTTACATCTATCTGATTGAAACAAATTATAGTTATGGAGGTTAAAAAGGCCGGAGCCGATAGAGGGCTTGAGCCAAGTGTTATAATATACTAGGGGTGAGGGGTGTAGTAAATTCTCGCTGAATATACATAAATTAAATAAATAGGTATCTTGACTATTCTGGAGTTATACTGATCCAAATGCAGAAAGAATAATTAAAATCGGTTGATTAACAAATAAGTTATGCCTGAACAAACGTATAAAAAAGTTCCAATACCAATGAAAAAAAAACGACCTCTCTCTCCATTCAAGAAGTGGGGTAATAATAAGACGAGAACAAGTCTTCGCGCAGCCAGACAGGTGTTGCGTGCGCTATTCTTCGGAGAGGATACAAAGAGCCATATACTCTTTTACAAATCAGACTAAGATGGTCACCTCATGTTAATCTAGAGTTAATGACCATGCCAAGATCTCCGACATGTTCGGAGTAGGGGATGTCGGTGCCACAGACATTCACCGCAGGAATCACTCCCTGATCGCGGGAGAATAATACAATCGCCTGTGTCTTCGCGGGGTTGAGCATCAATCCATTCAAGGAAGACCAATGGGAAATCGATTCAATGTCGGTATTAATTTTTTCAACAGAAAGCCTCCTGTCGACGTGTCCTAGGTGGGAATAGATCTGAAGATCATCGGCGAAGAGATGGTATCTACAATGGCGAAGAACTTCAGGAAGATCATTGATAAATAGGGAGAAAAGCAGGGGAGATAAAACCCCGCCCTGGGAGATGCCGCGTGTCAGAAGTCTAGAGGAGGAGGCCTCACCACCCGTCTCGACCCACTGGCTTCGCCCTGACATATAAGAGAAAATCAGTCTACAAGCATAACTGGCTGGCGACCCGGAGGTCTCGGGTTCGATTCCCGGCTATACAGAGATATTTTTTCTGTAAGTATAGGGTCTGGTAATAAAAATTAAGTGGGAGATAAAGTTAACCTAATTTATGGCGCGGAGAATTTACCACTGCTCGAAGCCCCTAAAAACTTAGTAAATTGGACTATATCTAACTTTCTGATATTTGGCTAGTGATCCCGGCTTCTTTTCCTTCTACTCTGTTCTTTTCACGATTGAGGGGCCAGCCCATACAGGTCTTTAGGGGATGGACCTTCTGGTGTATCTCCTTCTCACATCAATATTAAAAAAAAAAAAATGCAGCACCAGAGAACCTTGCTAGGTCATGCAGTTTACGAACTAGGATGCTATGGTCAACAGAGCCAAAATCATTTTTAAAATCAAGGTGCACCAAGATAGCGGATCCAGATTCTTCTATAATTGCTAAAAAAGTGAAGATTAAGTTCATCAAGATCAAAGATTCGTGATATCTTCGATAGAACGACTTGTTTGTGGGTTACATAATAAATAAAATAGATTATTAAGATTCTCTATGAATTATGCACCTTGCGTTTAATCCATGAAATCTATAGTTATTTCCCGTTACAGGGTCAAAAAGGGAAAAATTTTGCAAATTAGGACCGCCATTGGGTCATTTCTAAAAATATAATCATACAGACAACAGGATTTTTTACATTTATTTCAAAGTAGGCCATGAGGGTCTTGAGTGATGAATTTGACAGATTGCGACGTTGTAGACGAAAAACATATATTCAGAAAGAAAAATGTAGTAATAGTTGAACAAATACATATCTAATATTCAATTAAGAATTACAACTTCAATATTAAGACTGTCAAATAATATAACCCGTGGAGAAATTGAATGATTTGAAATGAGATTTAGGAATTTAAAATGAATTTGAAAATTGATCAAGGATTTCTAAAATGTATTTTTAAATGCCTTATGTGACTTGAACTTTGTCTGAAGGCCTTGGTGCAATGAGCACACTTGAAAGGCTTTTCTCCTGTATGTATCCTTAAATGCGTAATGAGATGAGATTTATGTGAGAAGCGTTTTTGACAGTGGTTACAGACAAAGGGCTTTTCACCGGTATGTGTTCTTGAATGTTTTGTGAGATTAGATTTATTTGAGAAGCGTTTTTGACAGTGGTTACAGACAAAGGGCTTTTCACCGGTATGTGTTCTTGAATGCTCTGTGAGATTAGATTTATCTGAGAAGCGTTTTTGACAGTGGTTACAGACAAAGGGCTTTTCACCGGTATGTGTTCTTGAATGTTTTGTGAGATGAGATGTATTTGAGAAGCGTTTTTGACAGTGCTTACAGACAAAGGGCTTTTCACCAGTATGTATTCTTAAATGCGTAATGAGATGAGATTTATGTGCGAAGCCTTTTTGACAGTGGATACAGATAAAGGGTTGTTGTTCACCGGAATGTATTCTTAAATGCGTAATGAGATGAGATTTATGTGCGAAGCCTTTTTGACAGTGCTTACAGACAAAGGGCTTTTCACCGGTATGTATTCTTAAATGGCTTGTGAGTTGAGATTTATATAAAAAGTTTTTTTCACATTGATCACAGGCAAAGGGCTTTATCAGCAAATCTTGATTGAGCTTTGATTTCGATTTGAATCTCTCTTGACATTGTGTATCACTGCCGAATTTTTGACCTGAATGAAGTTAAAAATGTTAAATATTTTTCGAAATGGATTTCAATGGATATTAAGGATAAAATTTACCTCTAATTAATAAAGTGATATTCAAGTGCTTCTTGAATAGAGTTGATATCTTCATACTAATGCATTTCTTCATATGTTTTTCAAGGAATGCTTCGCTAATGAACATCATCGTACAATAGCAGCAAGGATGAAGTGGCCCTGAAATAAACCATAATAAAAAAGTCACTTAAAATTATAAATTCATTGAAAAGTTTTTGTTTTGCCGAGAGTAGCAGAGTTGTTGATTTACAAAGAGAAACAAAGAGGTTGTCCTCTGCTTGATGCAAATAAACATACACACATATATATCGAGATGATATATCTGTGTATATATTATTTATTCATGTTTATAAATTCATGTTTATATTCTAGAATTCCAATCAAACATTTATGAATTAATAGGAACACTATTTTCACATAAATCTGACAAAAAAAAACTGAATTAATAGTTAATATTGAAAGAAATTCGTAATATTATAGTAGGCCTTAATATGGACCCGTCTTCCGTCTTATACATAGATCAATGTCTATCTATGATATACATGAAGAGAATGTACAATTTATTAATTTGAAAATTATATGCAATGTATTAAATATTAAATTAGACAAAAAATATACCAGTAGGAAAATTAAATTTTCATTATAATATATTTCAAAGACAAGAGGTTGTCATCTACTAGATCTGAGATGAGAAAGAGAGAGAGATATGTCGCCTCGAGACAGAGGTTGACGGGTCCTCGTTAAAGGTCTATCTAGACAGGTCAGTCGCGTGTCAGTTCAGTGGTTTTATATCAGTGAAAAATAATATTTTTCTGTGGAATCTAATGGAGGGGATCGTCCGGCGCAGTTCAGTGTCAGTTCGGTCATTTTTAAATTGGTTGCCAACGATATTTTTAAAATTTGACGGACGACATTTTTGTGAGTTACAATGGACGACGAACAGCTAATTGAATTTGTGAGGAAGTATCCGGTTTTGTACGATCTATCCAACCCAAAATATATGAATATCTTGTTTAAAAACGAAATATGGATTAAGCTAGGAGAGGAAATAGAAAAAGATGGTAAGTAGTAAATTGTAATTTTACACTTACATAAGTAACTTTTTAATTTTTTTTTAACTTATTTATTTATTTATTTTTTTACTCAACACTAAGCCATTTGAGTGAAGTGAGTATTTTATTAGTTACTTAATTACTTATTCCTGGGCGCTACATTCCTTCGTGAGTGATGGCCTCAGGGAACATCCTCCTCAATACAGTCCTATTCTGGGCTGCCCTTTCCATATTTTGGATTCCGATTGTGTTGCTAAAATTTTTTACCTTTTATTTTCCATTGATAAAGGGTGAAATTCGCCCGAAACATTTGGGCTTAATTAAACGTTTAAATATTGTATTATAAAAGATTTGTATTTATTTCAAGCATATAAAAATCAATAAAAAATTATTTCTTTTATATATGCTAGGCAGATCAAAAAGTCTGGAATAATAAAGATAAGAGTAAATAAATATTATATTTAATTCAAATTTAGGGAACGAAGAAAAGATTATTTTTATTACAGACAATAGGATCAGCCGGGATCTTTGCATATGTACTGAAATGCTTTGTCATAAGAGGTTTACCTCCCATATCCACTAAGCTACTCATCCCCGAACTCAAACTAATACCTTTTGTCTATATGAATTATGGAATTTCTTTTTTAATCCTCTCCTCGTTCATTTGTAGGCCTTGATTCATTAATTAAACAATTAATTATTCCAGCGCCTCCCAATCGGTCGCAGACCCCAAAGATCGAAAATAATTTTCTCTTCATTATAACACTATAATTATATTTAATATTGATTTACTATGAGTTAAGGATACTAGGTCACTTATTTCACATTAAACCACAACACCACAATCTCTACTAATTAGTCTGGAATAAGTGAAAGAAGAAAACATTTTTTTGGCCAAATTCGGTTTTATTTTTCAAAATACATTCATTTTAAGTCAATACAGCGAGTCCAACGTTTTACTAACTTTTTTATCCCGTGCAAAAAGTAATCTTTCGGAAGCTTTCCAAAATAGGCCTTAGTTTCAGCTATGACTTCGCCATTTAAAGCTCAAGCATTCGCTTCATTCTTCGCGACCAACGCCAGCCTAGACGACAAGGGACTTGACCCCACGCCCTATACCCCTAGCACCAATATTATGTCGGATATTAAATTCAGAATACCAAAAATATTAAAAGTAACAAAAAAACCTAAATGTTGATTCAGCCGCTGGCCCAGACAACATTCCCACCAGTATAATCAAAAATTGCGCGCCTGAACTTGCTCCTATTATCTCAAAAAATTTCAAATTTTCATATACCACTGGCTCATTTCCGGGGAGCTGAAAAACAGCAAGAATTCAACCAATTAAAAAAAAAGGAGAATCTTCAAATGTAGCCAATTATAGTCCGATCGCCATAACTTCAGCTCTTTCTAAAATCATGGAAAAATTAATTAATGAGCAAGTTCTTCATCATTTAGAATCTAATAAACTAATCCATGATAGTCAATACGGCTATAAACAATTTCGGTCCACCGGCGATATTTTAGCATATATAAATCATATTTGGAATAAAGCACTAGAGACTGGTAAAGAGACTTTCGTAATAGGCTTAGACATTTCAAAGGCCTTCGATCAAGTCTGGCACAAAAATCTTCTTGCCAAATTACCTGCATTTGGCCTCCCCACGAGCCTCTGCAAGTTGTTTGAGAGCTTTCTCTCAAACCGTTCTATTAAAGTCGAGGTTGACGGAATATTATCTTCATCCTTTAATACTAATGCTGGAGTTCCTCGGGGCTCAGTGATCCGGGGAGCTGTTTTTTTTTGAATCCCCATAAAAAATCGAACTACTGGACTAATTTTCTATTTTTTTAATCTACGTGAAATTTTGTCCCCTTTAATTTACTATAGGACGGTATTTACAAAATATGGACCGTTTTCAAGTTATAAGCGAAAAACTGGAAAAAGAGAATAATTTGGAATCATTTCGAAAACATTCTATTCTAATCTTCAAATCTATGTACGTATGACGATTCATTTTCATCCCCTTTATTTTAGCTCGCATGAAAAATATGTTGTGTTGATTTCTTTGCATAGATACATTTATAGTTGGTTTAGAATGGGGAAGATGTCTGCAAAGTAAGAAAGTTTTCCAATCCAATTTTTGTCATTGAGATAAATGACCAATTTTGATTTTTTAAAAATTCAGAAATATTTTTTTTTATTTATTTTTTTATTTGTAAAGATATAAAAACTTAAAAATTGTAATATTTTCGCGGCACCCATACAAACCTTCCGCGGCTCCCCGGTTAAGAATCGCTGATGTAAAGGGTAGTCTGGCAGTGCATGCACCCCCACTCGAATCGAACTTGGCTGGGGCACAGCCGTGCCCCCAGGTTTTTTGAAATTAAAACCTAATGATTTAGTAAAAGAACTTTCAGTTTCTTATTGCCGAAAAACATAGTATATTTAAAAAATAAATTTATAGTAAAAATATATTTTGAATACTTTTGAATTCAGATTAGTGTAAAAAGTGATTTCCAGAGGCTAAAAATTTCCGATTTTAACCCCCCCCCCCCCCTAGCGATCCGGAGCGGGGATGGATGTGGGGGTGCAGAAGGTAAGGCGCGTTGGTGGGGGATCCGGGGGGTAGGGCGAGGTTTCGGGGGTGGGGTCGAGCGGAGTGGAGGTGGGGGGTACAGTGGTCCAATACATTATATATATTTGTATTTTTTTTAATTTGAAAACGGCTCTCAAATAAAAACGACATTTTTATCAGAATTGTAAATTAAAAATATTATTAAAATAAATCTTTTAACTGAAGGAAGAAGTTACCGAGCATTGCTCGGTGCCTCCAAGTACTATAATTTATATTAAATAGATATTTTTGAATATTTGATCATTTAAGATATACGAACCTGTATAAATAGGGTAATTTTTGGGATTATTCAGAATCTTATTGATATCAATAATCCGATAGGTTTCCATTATGCTTATATATTGAATAAATACGAATTAACTCTTTAAAATAAAGAAATAATTAAAATATAAAGAACTCCCAAATGACAGATGATGATGTATATTCTAAGATGGCGGAATAAAAAGAATTTCAGTTTTTAATCGAAAGATGGCAGCACTGTGACGAATTTGAAAAATATACAAATGAAATTAAACTAAAAAGTAGAAAATAATTTATTTCTAGGGTAAGTAAAAAAATTCATATATTCTAGCGATGAAAAATAAAACCACAGGTGTTTAAGCATTTTAATCTTACGTAGTTTTAAATTGAAAGTTTTTGCCGAGAGTAGCAGAATTTTTATATATTGAAGGAGACAATAAAAGAGTGTGTCTTCTGCTGGAATTATAAATTTTATTTATTTATAACGAGACTATAGTTGAAGAGGGCTTTGCCCTTTGAAGATGAAGTTTTGTATTAGTTGTGTGAATCGCAGAGATCTCGAGTGTTTTCCAGCTATGAAGGGCATTTTGGAAGAAGATCTAAATACCAGTCAATATACCAAAATCGTTCATCACTTTAAAAAACTGGAAAACAATTCCTAGATGAAAAATCCTTTTGTTGTTAGTGAAAAGCCATCCTCCTTTTCACAACAAGATTATGAAAATTTTATCGAAATATCTTCAGATTCTTCACTGCAGACAGCCTATAAAACGATGCCTTTCTCAAAATGTTGGTGTAGTTTAACAGGCGAATATCCACAGTTGACCCAGAAAGCTGTTTTAATTCCCTTTTACCATTTGCTACAACTTATTTGTTTGTATCCGAGTCTGAATTCTCAACTTACTTATAATAAGTACCGCAATAAGCTGGATTTAGAGTCGAATATGAGATTACAACTTTCCTCAATAAGATATGATGAAAAGTTGAACTGTTAGAAAATGTTTTTTTTTTTTACTTACGGAAGTTTTGATTTAGTTACTGTTTAATGTAGATATAGTGGGTGATTGTATAAATAATATAATAAAAATATAAGACAATAAAATTAGTGTTTTTTAATTAATTCACTCCATATAACTATATTTCAAAATAAAAAATAAAAAATGTTCCCATAACAAACGCTTTAATCACAATATTATCGGGTTCCATGCTTACCTTCCAAACGGAAAAGGGATCCACATTCGAAAAAGTTTGAGAAACACTGATATAGTATATTCTTTAATTTCAATGATTTATTTAAACGAATTATTTAGAATTTACTAATTATATTTGAAAAGAATTCTTAACACGAATGGAGATTATTAATATTTTGGCCCGAAAATTTTAAAATAACAGCTTTGTTGCGTATAGTCCTTGATAACTGAAAGTTTCTCAGGTTTATGCTATCCTATCGATCAAAAAAAAAAATGGTTATCCATAGGTTTGTTCATAGGCGCCGACTTTTGAAAATTTCATGTGGGACTCAACTTGATGTTAAAATTTACGAAAGAGGGGGGGGGGGTTGTTAAAAAATTATTAGTGAAGAAAACAACAATTTTATTAACATCAAGATAAAACAAAAATATGCCATATATTTCATGTACCCAGGGGCGGATTTAAGAGACGCAGGGCCCCTAGGCACTTGACATTTGCAAAAAAATGGTTATCCATAGGTCTGTCGTCTGTTTTTATATTAATTCTCCCGGGACTGTAACGGGTAAGATCTCAGGTAAACCAATCTCAATATCAACGGTTAAGGTAATTAAATAAAGGAAAATGTTTTAGACAAAAGATTATAATTGTTTTGAATTATAATTTTTTTCGGTTTATTTATAAAAATTATGCCTAGATGGCTTAATGAAATTAACAAAAACAAAAAAAAAAGGATTTTAAGTTATTCTAAATTATTATAAAATTTTAATTAATACGTTTATAATTTTAATATATAAATGATAGAAGTCTAAAATAACTGGATATTTATCCTCAAGTTATAGTTTTCTTTTTATTATTTATTTATTTATTGTATATATAGAATTGGTAAATTCAATACAAGAATTAAGTACAAATAAACAGAATTGTGAACAAATATAACAATAAACCATTCCCTCCCCCCTCCCTCCCTCATTCATTTATAACAAATGAACGGAGACGTAGACCACCATCAATAAAATTATATATATTGCTTCTCAACTTTGTAAGCTCAAAGGCCTCAAAATATCCCAAAATCTTCAGCATTCTCAATAGAATCCCTTAGACTTCCCTCAACGCATTGTATATCGGGCATACATTTAAAATATAAAATAAATTTTCACTTTCATATTTGTTACAAATTTAAAATGAATAAATTTATAAAATTCATTTGAAACATTATCAACTCTTCGTGATCTATTTCTCTTGACAAGTAGCGGCACCTTCAAGTTACACCAATGATATATCTTTATCAACCAGATCGTGTATATCAATAACGCTGCAAGACCTACTTGCGTCCACCACACAAGCGTTGAAGGAAGAAAACTCTTCCAAATATCAAGGTTTATAGGGTTTTCATGTCTAGCCCCTTTGTCTGAATCTCAAATTAATTCCAAACTGAGCAGGGTGCTTTACGTCTGCGATACTTTCATATGTTATCATAGTATTTCTTCTTACTATTAACTATTAATTTTTATAGTCTTTTTTACATTTTAAATACACATTCAATTGTGCGGTTGTTCGAAATTATATCTTTCAATCTTTAAACAAAGATTTTAATGCAACGAAATTTTCTCGGAGAGACGGACTGGTAAAACTCTTAATTGAAAGTGGGCGGCAGCCCAGAGGTAGGTGAGGCACACCACATATAAAACCAAGGTGCAATTTATTGGAATCCTTCCTCCTTTCCAAACCGACGTTTCGGAGGATTTTCCTCCTCTTCAGGGTTTCAAAGGTCAATGAATGAAACAAATAAAATGTTTCCTTCTTCCAGCGTAGTGTTCAAAAACTTCTTCATTTGTAACAGTGCATAGAAATACAAAAATTTTTTTTCCTTCTTTTCTTAATTTTCCTAATTTTGTCTTTTCTATGCCTTTTGTTACAAATGAAGAAAGTTTTTGAACACTACTGTGGAGAGAAGAAGGAAACATTTTATTTGTTTCATTCATTGACCCTTTGAAACCCTGAAGAAGGAAGGAAAAACCTCCGAAACGTCGGTTTGAAAGGAAAGAGACATTCCACAAATTACACCTTATTTTATATGTGTTAATTTTTTCTTTTCTCACTACCTCTTGCTGCCTTCCATTACTTTCAATTAAAGAATTTAATTTATTTTTAAATAATTTGCAATTATTATCATACCATGACTTATTAGTTTTTGGTGAATTATACCTAATTATTTTTTTCTCAACAATACCTAAGTCCTCTGCAACTTCCCTGATACAATTAATCAAAGTTCCATATGTCTGATCACAAATCTGGGGGCACGGGGGGCAGTGCCCCAGCCAAGTTCGATTCGAACGGGGGTGTGTGCACGCCCAGACTACCCTTTACAGGAAACAACTCAGGCCATTTTGACGCCTCTGTAACTTCGTACTGGAAATCTCTACATGGCTGAAATTTTTCCACAATACTGGTCCATAAGCTTAACTAAATTGCAAAATTTCATATTTCTACTGCTTATACCGTCCAAGTTACAAGAAGCCAAAGATAGCTTTTTCGTCACTCACTCACTCATCAAAATTCTAGAGTACTTCCGCTGATCCTAGAATGCTGAAATTTAGCATCCTGGTAGAGTTTGGGGTACAATTAATGGGAAAACTAAAATCGAAACTTTCCCTTCAGACCTAAAATGAAGGGGTGAAAGTTATAGGCTAAATTAACATATAGTGAAAACAATATGAACTAGGAATGCTGAAATTTGGCAATAAATTCGGTAAAGATTGGCACATTAATAAAAAAGGAACTTGAAACATCGAAACTTTCACTTCATCGGGGTCCGAAATGAAGGGGTGAAATTTATAGCCTAAATTAACATAGAGTGAAAATATATTAATCCTAGACTGTTAAAACTTGGCATGCTGGTGCAAAATAGGTACAATTTAAGAAAAATCCAAAAAGAAACCTCCCCTTCTTCAGAATCTAAAAATGAAGGGGTGAGTTATAGACTTAATAAACATATACTAAAAATTCAATGAACCTAGAATGCTGAAATTTGACATACTGGTAAAGATTGACACATTAATTGAACTTGGAATACCGAAACTTTCACTTCTTCGGGGCTCGAAATAAAGGGGTGAAATTTATAGCCAAATTAACATGTTGAAAGAAATATAATGATCCTAGAATGCTAAAACTTGGCATATTGGTAGAATTTGGTAGGTACATTAATAAAAAATGAAATCACAAAACCGAAACATTTCCTTTTCAGGATATAAAATGAAGTGGTGATATTAGTGCGATAAATTTTCATTATTTTTGGGATGGTGGTAGAGTTTGGGGGTTTAATAATAAAGTGACATTGAAAAACCGAAACTTACTCCTCTTCAGGACATAAAATGAAGTGGTGATATTCGTGCTATAGATTTTTTTTTTATTTTATTCGATTTGCAAGAGGCCTTTACAAATGTTACATCTAAACATAATATTACATAATGTAGAAAGACAGAGAGATACAATAGGTAATATAATAAGTGAAGATAAATTCTGTAAATAACAAACAATGAACTTTGAACTTTAAAGCTTAATCATAACATAGCGTATTTTCTTTAATTGCTTTAGTCACTCTATTGGGATGAAGTCAAATCATTACACTAATTCTTGAGAAGGACGTTATAGCAAACACAGAGTCTATAAATTGGATTATTCTCAGCGTGACGCGTGATTGGTACTTTAAGGGTAGAAAGGCTGGTTGTGTCTAAGTACATATGGGATATTATTTAAAGTAAAGATTTTAATTATTTTTTCAGGATGGTAGAGTTTGGGGCAAGAGACAGGTGTAATATCTATATTTTAAATTCATTTAAAAAAAATTAAAAAATTGTGCATAAATTCCCTGACGATTTGTACTTGCGTTTTTAGCTCTGCGACGCACGTGTTGCACCTCCACCGGCACGGGCCTCTATGGGGTGGGGGGGGCGTCCCCCCCCTCCATCTCGAATAGAAATAAAGTAACAAGCAATTGATGATCAATATGTTAATGAGATATATATAAATGAACGAATATATAACATGTCCCCACCAATCATTGGATGCGCAGAATATATATATAGTATTTGCTGGGATGGCATAATTAAAAATCTAAAACTCATGTGACGAGTTTAATTAAAAAAAAAAAAAAAAAAAAATGAATAATATGTAAATATATTAATGACGTTTCGAACTATGTTTTTAAAAAGGAAAAAAAGAACTTTGTATATATTTTTTGTTGAATTTTGGGACTGATAATGACCATATTTATAAATTTGTAAATAATTGTAATATAAATTTAAAAAAAAAACCAACAACTATATATGCGCAACACGTGTTCTGCGCATCCAATGTTGGTGGGGACATGTTATACATTCATTCATTTATATATATCTCATTAACATATGGATCATCAATTGCTTTTTACTTTATTTCTATTCGAGATGAAAAATTTTTATAATGTTTTTGGCATTGTCAAAGGAGACAGAAAGTAATTATGTTTTAGAACTTCACTTTCATTGACTTTTTGTTGTAAGTAGATTTATGATTATTATTTTGTTTTGTGTATATTGTTTTTATATTATGAATGACTTGTGAAAATCCCAATACTAATTAATGTTCGTCTTCCCCTAAATTATATAGACCCTGAAGGAGAGAATAAATCTCGACGTCAGTTTTAACAAATAAATGTAAAATAATAAAACCTCTATAGTCTTATTTTTTACAACCACCCTGGACTGCTTTCATCAACATCCAGTTATAAATAATTTAGAAAATTTTAATATTTTTACTAGATAAAAAATTTGACTAGACAAATATTCAATTTGGAAAAGATTAGTATTCAAAACAAAGTAAATAAATTCAAAAAATAAATACAATTTAATAGTAATGATAAATACAGTAGAGCTTCGATAATCTGGATTAATTGTGACCGGGTCCTGTCCGGATTTTCGAAAAAAACCAAAAAAAAGGCCGTTTGAGTTCTTAACAAAAAGGTAACTTGCTAAAACCGTTAATAATTCACTTTAGTGGTTAAATAATTGGAGCAGATAAATAAAACCAATTAATTATATGAATTTTAATGAAATAATATATATACATATGTATTTGCAGAATACTGTACAGTTTATATACATTGTCAAATCTCTTAAAAAAATCTGTTATAGATTTTTAAACTGATCTCGTCAACGCTTTTGTTTGACAAATATGTATGTATGTATGTATGTATTCACTTTTTTCTGGAAAATTGACCATCAAAAGACACTCTTTTACTGTCTCCTTCAATTTATAAAAATTCTGCTACTCTCGACAAAAAGAAACTTTCAATTAATAATTTAAGAAATGATCTTATAAGTCCGAGTTTTGCATATATATATATATATGTAGGATGGGTGTGCGGTAGATGAAAATCGTGTTCCACTGAAATGTGAAGTGTTTATTAATATTTACAGATATTTACAATGAGTTTTATATTATTTACGCAACTGAAATGTGAAACTCGAAATTTCAGGTCCTTTTATTTAGTTTTAACAATGATGTTTATTAGAAGTGAATTTATATAATATCTAGTTCTTAAATATTGTATATTAACAATTGTGTTTGAAATGAGCGTTTTAAATTGACTCTCTGCTTGATGTCTCAATCTATTATGTCGCTTGCTTGTGCTTGTCTTCCCCTTCCACTCGTCTCCGTGTGTGGGTGTTTCAGTATATTTGTAACAGCCCGTAATTTTTGTTTTTTTTATATAAGTCAAAATTATTATAAATTTTCTGAAATCTTTTGTTTAATTGTTTATGTACTTGTGTTTATCTCCTTGCAGCAAAAGAGCTAAGCTAGGCGGGATTCCCCATTAGGCTATGTTCCTTTAAAAGAGACATTTTAGAGATAACAGGGAGAACACTAATAGGCCTGTAATCGGAGCAAGAACCGGGTTTATTGGTTTTAGGTATAGGGGTAATCTTGGCAGATTTCCAGCAGGAGAGAAAAAAGGAAGAGGTAATTAGTACGTTGAAGATTTTCGTGATAACTGGCAGGATGACAGGAAGAATAAGACGGGCGAAAGCAAGGGGAATACCGTCAGATCCAGGAGCCCCAGACTTCAAACTCGATAAGGCGCGGAGGACATCGTCTACAGATACGCAAGAATAGAAGAAGCCGTTTGAGAGGGTCTCATCGAGGCAATCAGGAGGGGAAGAATTACCACCGTCTGGGGAAGTAAAGTGACGATTAAGGAAATCAAGATCAAAAATTCGTGAGGTCTTCGATACTGTTTAGAAGAACGACTCGTTTGTGGGTTACATAATAAATGAAATAGATTATTAAGATTCTCTATGGATTATGCACATTGCGTTTATTCCATAAAATCTATAGTTATTTCCCGTTACAGCGTCAAAAAGGGAAAATTTTTAAAAATTAAGACCGCCATTGGGTCATATCTAAAAATATATTCATACAAACAGAATTTTTTACATTTATTTCAAAGTAGGCCATGAGGGTCTTAAGTGATGAATTTGGCACGATTGCGACGTTGTAGACGAAAAACATATAATCATAAAGAAAAATATAGTAATAGTTGAACAAATATACCACAAGTGACAAATCTAATATTCTATTAAAAATTACATCTTCAATATTAAGATTGTCAAATAATATAACACCAGTGGAGAAATTGAATGAATGGAATGAGATTTGTGAATTTAAAATGAATCTGAAAATTGATCAAGGATTTCTAAAATGTATTTTTAAATGGCTTATGAGATGTGACCTTTGTATGAAGGCCTTTGTGCAATGAGCACACTTGAAAGGCTTCTCTCCTGTATGTGTTCTTGAATGCCTTGTGAGCTCAGATTTATATAAAAAGTGTTTTTCACAATGATCACAGGCAACGTGCTTTTCACCGGAATGTGTTCTTGAATGCTTTGTGAAATTAGATTTATGTGAAAAGCGTTTTTGACAGTGGTTACAGACAAAGGGTTTTTCCCCTGTATGTATCCTTAAATGCGTAATGAGATGAGATTTATTTGAGAAGCGTTTTTGACAGTGGTTACAGACAAAGGGCTTTTCACCGGTATGTGTTCTTGAATGCTTTGTGAGATCAGATTTATGTGAGAAGCGTTTTTGACAGTGCTTACAGACAAAGGGCTTTTCACCGGTATGTATTCTTAAATGCCTTGTGAGCTCAGATTTATATAAAAAGTGTTTTTCACAATGATCACAGGCAAACGTGCTTTTCACCGGAATGTGTTCTTGAATGCTTTGTGAAATTAGATTTATCTGAGAAGCGTTTTTGACAGTGGTTACAGACAAAGGGTTTTTCCCCTGTATGTATCCTTAAATGCGTAATGAGATGAGATGTATTTGAGAAGCGTTTTTGACAGTGCTTACAGACAAAGGGCTTTTCACCGGTATGTATTCTTAAATGCCTTGTGAGTTGAGATTTATATAAAAAGTGTTTTTCACATTGATCACAAGCAAAGGGCTTTATCAGCAATTCTTGATTGAGCTTTGATTTTGATTTGCATGTCTCTTGACATTGTGTATCCCTGTCGAATTTTTGACCTGAATGAAGTAAAAAATGTTAAATATTTTTCATAATGGATTTCAATTGGTATTAAGGATTAAATTTACCTTTATTTAATAAAGTTATATTCAAGTGTTTCTTGAATAGAGTTGATATCTTCATACTAATGCATTTCTTCAGATGTTTTTCAAGGAATGCTTCGCTAATGAACATCATGGTACAATAGCAGCAAGGATGAAGTGGCCCTGAAATAAACCATAATAAAAAAGTCACTTAAAATTATAAATTCATGTTTATATTCTAGAATTCCAAACAAACATTTATGAATTAATAGGAACATTAATTTCACATAAATATGACAAAAAAAAACTGAATTAATAGTTAATATTGAAAGAAATTCGTAATATTATAGTAGGCCTCAATATGGACCCGCCTTCCCTCTTATACATAGATCAAGGTCCATCTATGATTTATACATGAAGAGAATGTACAATTTATTAATTTGAAAATTATATGCAATGTATTAAATATTAAATTAGACAATACACGCGTTTGAAAATTAAATTTTCATTATAATATATTTCAAAGAAAATCACAAGAGGTTGTCATCTACTAGATCCGAGATGAGAAAGAGTGAGAGATATGTCGCCTCGAGATAGAGGTTCACGGGTACTCGTTAAAGGTCTATCTAGACAGTTCCGCCGCGTGAAAATTTGATTACATATAAAGTAGAGAGTATAACATTAAGAATTTATTGAGAACAATGGAGTTTACAATTATGTATGGTTGTAAGGAAACTATCTGTAAAATAAAGTGTGAAATTTGTTGTTAACATTAATTTTGTCTAATTTATTTAATAAATTGCTTAAAAGTGTGGCCACATATATTATCAGTTGAACGAACAAAGTTGTGGGTCAAAAATATGTTATATATAAACAGATTTTCTGAAAATTGCAAAATGTTATAAAAGTTTTTAAATAGCTGTACCGGGTTGGAGATTGATTAGCATATGTATAAAGATGTATAGAGTAAGTAAAATTTGGGTTTAATTAAACGTTTAAACATTGTATTATAAAAGATTTGTATTTATTTCAAGCATATAAAAATCAATAAAAAATTATTTCTTTTATATCCAATATGAATGAATATACAGATGACAACCTTGGCGATTTCTCTTTATGATAAATATCTCTTTGAATATTCTTTCTACAGGGATAAGTAACTTAAAAATTATTATATTAATTATTCTCTAGATGGATATTTTTCAATATTTGAACATTTAAAATATACTAACCTGTATAAATAGGGTAATTCTTGGGATTATTCAGAATCTTATTGATATCAATAATCCGATAGGTTTCCATTATGCTTATATATTGAATAAATACGAATTAACTCTTCAAAATAAAGAAATAATTAAAATATAAAAATCTACCAAATGACAGATGGACGATGTATATTCTAAGATGGAGGAATAGTAAGAATTTCAGTTTTTAATCGAAAGATGGCAGCACTGTGACGAATTTGAAAAATATACAAATAAAATTAAACTAAAAAGTAGAAAATAGTTTATTTCTAGGGTAAGTAAAAAAATTCATATATTCTAGCGATGAAAAATAAAAGCACAGGTGTTTAAGCATTTTAATCTTACGTAGTTTTCATGATTAATTTAGAAATTGCATTTAAAAAGAACATGCAATTTTCAAATAGTAATTTCAATTTTTTATTAAAAATATCATATAGTAGTACAGTGTTTCTTAAAGTGTGTTCCGCGGAACCCTGGGGTTCCATGAAACCACGCCAAGGGTTCCGCAAAAAAATTCTAGCGTTCAAAAGGAAGATGAGGTTTTGTATTAGTTGTGTGAATCGCAGAGATCTCGAGTGTTTTCCAGCTATGAAGGACATTTTGGAAGAAGATCTAAATACCAGTCAATATACCAAAATCGTTCATCACTTTAAAAAACTGGAAAACAATTCCTAGATGAAAAATCCTTTTGTTGTTAGTGAAAAGCCATCCTCCTTTTCACAACAAGATTATGAAAATTTTATCGAAATATCTTCAGATTCTTCACTGCAGACAGCCTATAAAACGATGCCTTTCTCAAAATGTTGGTGTAGTTTAACAGGCGAATATCCACAGTTGACCCAGAAAGCTGTTTTAATTCTCTTTTACCATTTGCTACAACTTATTTGTTTGTATACGAGTCTGAATTCTCAACTTACTTATTAACAAAAAATAAGTACCGCAATAAGCTGGATTTAGAGTCGAATATGAGATTACAACTTTCCTCAATAAGATATGATGAAAAGTTGAACTGTTCGAAAATGTTTTTTTCTTTTACTTACGGAAGTTTTGATTTAGTTACTGTTTAATGTAGATATAGTGGGTGATTGTATAAATAATATAATAAAAATATAAGACAATAAAATTAGTGTTTTTTAATTAATTCACTCCATATAACTATATTTCAAAATAAAAATAAAAATGTTCCCATAACAAACGCTTTAATCACAATATTATCGGGTTCCATGCTTACCTTCCAAACGGAAAAGGGATCCACATTCGAAAAAGTTTGAGAAACACTGATATAGTATATTCTTTAATTTCAATGATTTATTTAAACGAATTATTTAGAATTTACTAATTATATTTGAAAAGAATTCTTAACACGAATGGATATTATTAATATTTTGGCCCGAAAATTTTAAAATAACAGCTTTGTTGCGTATAGTCCTTGATAACTGAAAGTTTCTCAGGTTTATGCTATCCTATCGATCAAAAAAAAATGGTTATCCATAGGTTTGTTCATAGGCGCCGACTTTTGAAAATTTCATGTGGGACTCAACTTGATGTTAAAATTTACGAAAGAGGGGGGGGGGGTTGTTAAAAAATTATTAGTGAAGAAAACAACAATTTTATTAACATCAAGATAAAACAAAAATATGCCATATATTTCATGTACTCAGGGGCGGATTTAAGAGACGCAGGGCCCCTAGGCACTTGACATTTGCAAAAAAAATGGTTATCCATAGGTCTGTCGTCTGTTTTTATATTAATTCTCCCGGGACTGTAACGGGTAAGATCTCAGGTAAACCAATCTCAATATCAACGGTTAAGGTAATTAAATAAAAGGTATACAAATGTATTTTAGACAAAAGATTATAATTGTTTTGAATTATAATTTTTTTTCGGTTTATTTATAAAAATTATGCCTAGATGGACTAATGAAATTAACAAAAACAAAAAAAAAGGATTTTAAGTTATTCTAAATTATTATAAAATTTTAATTAATACGTTTATAATTTTAATATATAAATGATAAAAGTCTAAAATAACTGGATACTTATCCTCAAGTTATACGAGGAGGAGTTGAGAAATAAGTTTCCCCTGTCGACTGTGGTCAGAGGTTGTGTATGAAAGTCAAAAAATAGAATGAGAAATTAAAGATATAACAAACCTTTTATTTTTCCACATAGGTACCAAGTACATTTTGAGACATTTGTCATATCGCTTAACTAAGCTTCAAAAGCCACTCCAGGAAAAAATCAGGGCTTTGCATACGGAAGAAGCGTTGAACGGCTTTGTTTTTCACTTCCGTATTGCTTCCAAAGCGCCTTCCCCCGAGATTTGTCTTCAAAGCCGGAAACAGATGGAAGTGCAGAGATCAGGACTGTATGGCGGATGGTGTAGGCGCTCCCAACCAAGAGTTGCAATATGGTTTTGCGTTGCCCTCGCCGAATGTGGTCTGGCATTGTCATCCAACAGCTGAAAGCCAGATGTGAGAAGGCCGAGGCCGCTTCTTCCGAATCGCCTCTTTCAATTTCGACAGGGTGTCACAGTAGCGCGTAGCATTGATGGTTCCAACCTCCAAAAAAGTCCAGCAACAAAACTCCTTGGGCACGTCCCAGAAAACTGTGAGGAGGCTTACTTTACCTGCAGGGGAGTTGTCTTGGGAACTCTGGAAGCTCAAATGAGAGGCTGGTCTCCGCTTTGCGCAGGCACTTCAACAGCGCCATCTGCTTGATTTGCAGCGACCTCTCACCCAATGGTGTATCGGTGACTTGCGCGTTTTTCCTGCTGTGTCGCCTTTCGCCCATAGCCGTTCAACGCTTCTTCCATATGCAAAGCCCTGAATTTTCTTGGAGGACTTTTTGAAGCTTATCAAGCGATATGACAAATGTCTCAACGTACTCGTACGAGAATAATAAAATAAAGGTATGTCATATCTTTAATGTCTCATTCTATTTTTTGACTTTCATACACAACTCTGACCACAGTCGACAGGGAAACTTATTTTTTCAACTTCTCCTCGTAGTTTTCTTTATTATTTATTTATTTATTGTATATATAGAATTGGTAAAATTCAATACAAGAATTAAGTACAAATAAACAGAATTGTGAACAAATATAACAATAAACCATTCCCTCCCCCTCCCTCCCTCATTCATTTATAACAAATGAACGGAGACGTAGACCACCATCAATAAAATTATATATATTGCTTCTCAACTTTGTAAGCTCAAAGGCCTCAAAATATCCCAAAAATCTTCAGCATTCTCAATAGAATCCCTTAGACTTCCCTCAACGCATTGTATATCGGGCATACATTTAAAATATAAAATAAATTTTCACTTTCATATTTGTTACAAATTTAAAGGAATACATTTATAAAATTCATTTGAAACATTATCAATCCCTGGGGATCTATTTCTCTTTGGACAAGTAAAGGGCACCTTCAAGTTACACCAATGATATATCTTTATCTAAATCAGGATTATGTATATCAATAACGCTAAAAGACCTACTTGCGTCCACCACACAAGCGTTGAAGGAAGAAAAAACTCTTCCAAATATCAAGGTTTATAGGGTTTTCATGTCTAGCCCTTTGTCTGAATCTCCTAATAATATCCCAAAACTGAGCAGGGTGCTTTACGTCTGCGAGCATTTCACATATGTTATCATAGTATTTCTTCTTACTATTAACTATTAATTTTTTATAGTCTTTTTTACATTTTAAATACACATTCAATTGTGGTTGTTCGAAATTACATATCTTCAATCTTTTAAACAAAGATTTTAATGCAACGAAATTTTCTCTGGAGAGAGACGGACTGGTAGAAATTTTAATTGAATGTAATGGAAGGCAGCCCAGAGGTAGTGAGGAAAGAAAAATTAACACATATAAAATAAAGTGTAATTTATTGGAATCCTTCCTCCTTTCCTTTCAAACCGACGTTTCGGAGGATTTTGCCCTCCTTCTTCAGGGTTTCAAAGGGTCAATGAATGAAACAAATAAAATGTTTCCTTCTTCTCTCCACAGTAGTGTTCAAAAACTTTCTTCATTTGTAACAAAAGGCATAGAAATACAAAAAAATTTTTTCCTTCTTTTCTTAATTTTCCTAATTTTGTCTTTCTATGCCTTTTGTTACAAATGAAGAAAGTTTTTGAACACTACTGTGGAGAGAAGAAGGAAACATTTTATTTGTTTCATTCATTGATTCTTTGAAACCCTGAAGAAGGAAGGAAAATCCTCCGAAACGTCGGTTTGAAAGGAAGGAGGAAGGATTCCAATAAATTACACCTTATTTTATATGTGTTAATTTTTCTTTTCTCACTACCTCTGGGCTGCCTTCCATTACTTTCAATTAAAGAATTTAATTTATTTTTAAATAATTTGCAATTATTATCATACCATGACTTATTAGTTTTTGGTGAATTATACCTAATTATTTTTTTCTCAACAATACCTAAGTCCTCTGCAACTTCCCTGATACAATTAATCAAAGTTCCATATGTCTGATCACAAATCTGGGGGCACGGGGGGCAGTGCCCCAGCCAAGTTCGATTCGAACGGGGGTGTGTGCACGCCCAGACTACCCTTTACAGGAAACAACTCAGGCCATTTTGACGCCTCTGTAACTTCGTACTGGAAATCTCTACATGGCTGAAATTTTTTCCACAATACTGGTCCATAAGCTTAACTAAATTGCAAAATTTCATATTTCTACTGCTTATACCGTCCAAGTTACAAGAAGCCAAAGATAGGCTTTTTCGTCACTCACTCACTCATCAAAATTCTAGAGTACTTCCGCTGATCCTAGAATGCTGAAATTTAGCATCCTGGTAGAGTTTGGGGTACAATTAATGGGAAAAATCCAAAAAATCGAAACTTTCCCTTCTTCAGGACCTAAAATGAAGGGGTGAAAGTTATAGGCTAAATTAACATATAGTGAAAACAATATGAACTTAGAATGCTGAAATTTGGCACACTGGTAAAGATTGGCACATTAATAAAAAAGGAACTTGAAACATCGAAACTTTCACTTCATCGGGGTCCGAAATGAAGGGGTGAAATTTATAGCCTAAATTAACATAGAGTGAAAATATATTAATCCTAGACTGTTAAAACTTGGCATGCTGGTACAGTTTGGGGTACACTTAATGGAAAAATCCAAAAAAAAGAAACCTCCCCTTCTTCAGAATCTAAAATGAAGGGGTGAAAGTTATAGACTTAATAAACATATACTAAAAATTCAATGAACCTAGAATGCTGAAATTTGACATACTGGTAAAGATTGACACATTAATTGAACTTGGAATACCGAAACTTTCACTTCTTCGGGGCTCGAAATAAAGGGGTGAAATTTATAGAATAAATTAACATACAGTGAAAATATAATGATCCTAGAATGCTAAAACTTGGCATATTGGTAGAATTTGGTAGGTACATTAATAAAAAATGAAATCACAAAACCGAAACATTTCCTTTTTCAGGATATAAAATGAAGTGGTGATATTAGTGCGATAAATTTTCATTATTTTTGGGATGGTGGTAGAGTTTGGGGGTTTAATAATAAAGTGACATTGAAAAACCGAAACTTTCCCTTCTTCAGGACACAAAATGAAGTGGTGATATTCGTGCTATAGATTTTTTTTATTTTATTTTCGACGGCAAGAGGCCTTTACAAATTGGTTACATTTAAACATAATATTACATAATGTAGAAAGACAGAGAGATACAATAGGTAATATAATAAGTGAAGATAAATTCTGTAAATAACAAACAAATGAACTTTGAACTTTAAAGCTTAATCATAACATAGCGTATTTTCTTTAATTGCTTTAGTCACTCTATTGGGATGAGAAGCCAAATCTATTACACTAATTCTTGAGGAAAGAGCGTTATAGCAAACACAGAGTCTATAAATTGGATTATTCTCAGCGTGACGCGTGATTGGTACTTTAGGGTAGAAAGGCTGGTTGTGTCTAAGTACATTTGTGGGATTATTTAAAGTAAAGATTTTAATTATTTTCGGGATGGTGGTAGAGTTTGGGGCAAGGGGCAAGGGCGGTCCCAGGAATTTTTTATGGGGGGGGGGGGGAGAATGTATATGAGGTGCCCGATCTACTTTTTATCTCGAAAGTGTGTATTTCATATCTCATATTTTAAGTTCATTAAAATAAAAAAAATAAAAAAATTGTTATAAATTCCCTGACGATTTGGCCGCCGTTTTTTGGCCTCTGCGTGCGACGCACGTGTTGCACTCCCGCCAGGCACGGGCCTCTATGGGGTGGGGGTGGGGCAGTCCCCCCTCCCCCTGGATCCGCCCTTGGTTTGGGGGAGTTAATAAAGGGTGAAATCGAAAAACCGAAACTTTCCTTTCTTCAGGACATAAAATGAAGGGGTGAAATTTATAGGCTAAATTAATATATAGTGTAAATACAATGACTCTAGAATGATGAAATTTGACATACTGGTAGAGCTTGGCTTGATAAAGAAGAAAATCGAAAAACGAAACGTTTCCTTCCTCAGCATCTTAAAAGTAGGTGTGAAGTTTATAATATAAATTCTCATCAAGAAAAAATTCAAAGGCTATAAAATGCTAAAATTTGGCATGTTAGTAGATTTTGGGGCATTAATAATGGGGGAATACGAAAAACTGTAAGTTTCCCTTCTTCAGCATCTAAAATGAAGGAGAGAAACTTATGAGCTAAATTAACTAATAATGAAAATTCAACGACACTAGAATGCTAAAATTTTTACATATTGTAATAACTTGAATCACTAATAAAGTGAGAAATCGTAAAAGATCTCATCAGCCTTTAAAATAAATGCGTGAATCTTGCAGGCTAAATTCCCATCCAACTTACAAAAAGAAGTGAAATCTCAACAAAAAGACTTCTGTAAAAAAAAGCCAAGTTCGATTAATAAAATCCGTTTGCCAAAATAAGTAGTGAGATCTAATGTGCTGCTAAGTTCAACATCATCAATTTATGAAATGAGCAGAGAATATATTAGGAACTTCAATTAAAACGAAAGTTTTTCTTTTCACATGTCCAACTATATTTTTTATTGATTTCACATTTTTAGTTGAAATTATTTTCCTAAAACTTGGCTTTTACGCATTGTTATGTATGTCACGAATTATGTTACCATATAATGAGATCTTAATAAGAGGGGATGGATGGAAGGCCTAAAAGGAAGGGGTGGAGGCCCTATCAAATAATAATAATAATAATTTAATGCGTAAAAGCGATGTTTTAGGAAAATAATTTCAACTTAAAATGTGAAATCAATAAAAAATATAGTTGACATGTGAAATGAAAAACTTTCGTTTTAAATGAAGTTTCTAATATATTCTCTGCTCATTTAACAAATTGATGATGTTGAAATTGGGAGCACATTAGATCTCACTACTTTTTGGGCAAACGGATTTTATTAATCGAAAGAATTTAAATTAATCATATTCAACTTAGTATCCAGAAGGGAGTTATACAAAGAGCCAAAGTCATCATTCCATACAATTTTGTCGACTTTGATACTATTGTCATTATTAGCACTATTGAAAGAACCAGAATTGCTACGAAAAGGCAACGAATCGCTTTTCACCTCTAACCGTTTTTTGGGGCAAGTTGTCTCCGCCCACCAACTCGAATTGGTGGACTATACCCTCGATTTTAATTTTATCGCCCAGTATTTGGTAGTGCCTTCCTTCTTCTCTCAACTCAGAGGCCCTTTTAAATAATTTTCTTCTTCTTTCTCGTGTTTCCGGGGAATAATCATCGTCTATAAAAATATTTGTTCCCTTCAAATCATTGGTGGTTGACTGACCCTAAAAAGGTTAAGAAACTAGCCGGCAAAAAACCATCCCCAGATCATAAGAAGAAAAACAACCCCCCGGGGACCTATAATAAATGATGAGTAGAGCAAGAAGGTTATGAGTTGAGGATGAATCAAGAAGAGTGTGCAGAAGTCTCGATGCATTTACATCTATCAGATTGAAACAAATTATTGTTATGGAGGTTAAAAAGGCCGGAGCCGATAGAGGGCTTGACCCAGATTGCACAGACAGATATTATATTAAACTCATTGGCAGAAAACTATTTGTTGAAATTGTCAAAGTGGGCATGAATAATGGATTGAACATTAACAGTTCCTTCATCGGAAAAAGTAGTTTAAATAGAATGAAAAATAGATAAAAATCCAATAAATCATAAATTAGAAAGATTAAATAAAAAGAGAGTTTGTGAGGAACAAAATAAGAAAATAGATTCGAAAAATTAAGTGAAAAATGTAA
>JALMQS010000187.1:24521135-24565148 GCA_024734495.1 Forficula auricularia
GTGGACAGCTCTAAAAGGCGCAGGTGGGGACGGAATGTTGACAGATGATCTTGGCTACACTGAGGTGAAGAAGTTGGCATTTGAAGTGCTGACGAACTTCGGGTCAAGCATGTTGATACGAGCAAAGTTTATCAAAGTTTATTTTATTAAAGACAATTCAATTAATAGTAATAATATAATAGAATAATAATATACTATACTAGATGAGGAGGAGGTATCAGCCAAAGATAGAATCACTGGGTTCAATAAAACACCTTAATGAGACGTTTCGGCCTGAATTTTATTTAGCCATCTTCAGTCAATTAGTAGTTATACACAAAATGGGTACACATATGTGATCGAACCAACCTTGTCAAAAATATAAATTTTTTAGCTAATAACAGATTTATGAAGTGCCTGGACTCAAAAGTTTCAGAATGAAAGTTATAAATTGAAGCTAAAGAATTTATGACTTGGTCTATATGTATACATTTTATGTATAATACAATTGATAACCAAATAAAATTTCAGGCCAGCTAAAATCAATTTTATTGAACCCAAATGATTATCTTTTACTATATAAATATTCGTTTCATCATGCGACTCTAGAATAGTATATGTAAATACTTCTTATTATAATTATGTAATGTGTTCAGAAATAATTATTAATAATCTTCAGATTCTGAAAAATTTTATTTGAAATAAAATTTGATTACTTATTGGTTTAATTTAAAGCAAATTAAGAAAATCAAATGTTAAATATAGATATAAATTACTTAATTAATAAATAAACAAAATATTTTTTGTTTTATATTCAATGAGAAAGAAAACCGCCTGTATAAAATCGGATAATTATATTCGTTTAAAAGCAACCATTATGGATATATATTTTAAATTTATATAAACAAATAATTTATTGATTAAACAATTGAAAAAAATCCAAATTTATAAATTAACAAATATATTATATTAGAATATTAGTATACTGAAATGAATTCAATGTTTTTTTATTTTGACAATAGAGTAAATCGTTTTATCGTAAATCCGCCAGATGTCAGAACTTGTTTAAAACTTCCCGTAATTTTTAAATCCAATCTACACAGGTTCTGAAAGCTAGATGGAATTAAAAATTTATTTCCCAATATAACTCCGGGACTATATTGGAGCCCGAGGCGTAGCCATGGGGGTGGTTTTGGGAGTCAGAACCCCCGGCCAAGGAGCCGGGTTCCATGGGATGATAACGGCAACGATAAATCGTTTCTTATTGCAAATGACACCATAATTAAATATATTGCGTATGTTTAATCAAGATTTATTCTTTTTTAATTTCTTAGTACCTTTTAGTCCAGTTAAATTGTTCACTATAAAGGCCTAACAGTAAATTTATGGGGTAGTTTTGATTTTTGATCCTATATTGTTTTTGGTGTGCGAGTAAAATCGAGGCGTACAAACAAAATTTCGTGACGTAACATTGTCAAAAATGATAAAATTGCCTTTAGCTCGAAAAATATCAAATTTTCATGTAATAACACAGTTCCTTAATAAAATGAAAACCACTCATCTTAGAAACTTGATTCCTATCTTTCATTTCTCTACAGGAAATTGTGTTCCTTGAATGAGCCACTTTTTTGATAAAACACTTATTAGATTTTAAGATAATAGCATTTTCCGGATGGATATGATCCGAATCCTCAAAAGTGCCATGGAAATGCTGGATTAATATGAAAATAAGATAAAAAAGTTGTCAAGTATTGTTCTAGTCAACAAAATCTCCAAGAGAGATCAGCTAGCAATCGGATTTCTAGGACAAATCAGTTTTTTATGAAAAACTACGATTTTTTACAAAAATTGCAGTTTTTCAAAAGTTCATTCTGATTGCGGCACGGGTTAATATTATCCAATTAAGATGAAACTTCGTTTGAATTGTGTGCAAATTTATTCTAGTTTAAAAAATGTATAGAGTGGTCTTGTCGAAAAAGTGCTCCTCTGCTCATGGCCAAATTCGGAAAAAAAAATCGAAAAAAGTGCGAGTTTTTTGGGATTTGCGGAAACAAAAAAAAAATATTCAAATTTTCAAATAACGCTTGAGCCCGAACAGCTGGTCGGTGAAAAACTTAAACAATGAAATTTGTAGGAAATTTTATCAACTTTCATTTTGAATATGAAGATTATTTTCGAAAAGGTGATATAATTACATTTTACTACATAATTACAATTAAGTTGTTCTAACTTATCTTCTAATGTCTATGTAACATTTTTTCAATTATCACTAATATGTTTCCTTAATTTTATTTTAAATAAAGTTAAATTAGTTGAATTTTAGCAGAGGGCAGAGAATTGAATTCCTCAAGCCCTAAAATACAGTGAGTTTTTCTTTCAATACTCTATTTACCTTATGTACATATTCTATCATTATACCTGGTATAATGTCCATGCATTTAATTCTAATATTGTGAATTCTAAATACTGTGGTAATTCCCTGTGATACAATTTAATTATTATTTTTGTACCAAAGTATAAGATTGTAGGACAATAGTAAAATTGGGATTAATTATGCTCTTATAAACTGCAATTCTATTATTCATATTTAATCTACTCTTATTAAACGAGCAAAAATTGTTTTATATTTTTTTTTTTTTATTTATAATGAGAAATTGAATGAAGAAGTTGCACCAAGAATGTACAACCTCTGAAGTCCGTGGTAGACCCTTGTAACGTGAAGATAAGGGGAGATTTAGGATTGGGTATGTAGCTCATTGCATTCAGTTCAGAGAAAATTTTTAAACTTGAATCCAACTTGCAACAAGTTTGATGTGTCAAAAGTGGAAGCTTGTGGCAAGTTTGTCGTGGCAAGTATATACACTTGAGGCAAGTTTGAATCAAACCTCCTAGTTTCCAGCGACAAGCCTGCACGTTGTTTGTTTTTGCAAAGCATATGCAACTTTGACATAACATGCTTGCATGTTGTTTGTTTTTGCAAAGCATATGCAACTTTGTCTTGGCATACTTGCAGGGTGTTTATTTTTTTAAAGTATATGCAACATTGACATAAGTAAGTTTAACCTACTAAAAGAAAATCGACTATAATTTAAAAAATCAGTTATTTACTTATTGTTCCTTGGAGAATGTCATCTTTAGGTGAATGTCATCAATAGACGATAGGTGCTTCTACCTTATTGGCTGATTCATTGTTAAATTAGAAAGAAGTAAATATTGGGCAGGAAAATACAAGGGAAAAAAATAACAAAAAACAAACCATTGATTTAATCTTTTTTTAATCCTTTTTATTTTATTAAAATTATAAAAAATCAAATAATAAAATATAAAAAAAACAACACTTTCTCTTTGTCATTTTTTAAATCTTATTTTGTATTTGACCTTTATTTTCTCTCTCTAGTCTGAAACAAATAAACAAGATTACTATATAATATTTAAGACATAAAATTATTAGTGAATTATAGATTTTTGTCAAACCATCAGATGCTGCAAGGGGCACTCATATATGTAATCTAAAACTTACCTTCTTGTTGAACTTCCCTATGGATAAAGCAAAAATATTTCAGTACAGTAGATATAAAAATAGAGATTTACTAGAAGAATCTTAAGTTCAAAAAAATAAAAAAACATTAAATTATAGATAAATATATTATAAAAGTGGAAAACTTACCCATAACCTCTTTCTCTGTTATTTATTTAGATTTCTTGAAAAATAATATGTATATAAAACTATTGATAATAAAATAAGGATTTTGGAGCTTATATGTCAATGTATAAATAAACTGATATTTCTTTTATTTCTTATATATTTAGGTATATAAGTTGTTTATTTTGAAAGTCCATTCGATTTTCGAGACATGTAAGCCACACTCTAGAATTAAATAAAAATAATTTTAATTTTAATTGATAATAATTTTAATAATACCTCGCAAGTATTCCGCCCGTTTGAATTCTGGATTAAAAAAGTAGTTACTTTTTTTAGGAAATGCTTATAATTATATTAAAAATAAACTAGATTGACAGTTTAACGGTTAAACATAGACTAAACGATTAATATATTTGTGGCTAGATGGCGCCAACGAACAAGCAAGTAAGCAAGTTTGTAGCAAGTTAGATAAAAACTTAATAATTCACCCTTGAACATTCAAGATTGCTGCAAAATTACCACAAACTTATCGTGTCATATTTGACATGGCAATTTAAATTCAAACAAAAGTTAAGTTTGCGGCAAGTCCAATTGCTATCTGGGTGTGGATTCTGTACTTGAAAGATTGAAGGTTATAAGTAGCTGGAAAGACGGTCCGGGGAAGAGAGTTCCAGTCTCTAGATGTCATAGGGATAAATGAATTGGCGAATGCGTTTGTTCGATTAGTATCTAGTTTAAGGGCGTAGGGGTGTTGAATTTTAGAAAATCATGTATATCGTATATATTTGTATCTTAGGTCTATTTTGAAAACGCTCCACCGATTTTGATGAAACCAACTCTATTAACAAGTTTTGAGGATGAGAAAACGATCTGGCTAGGTCTGGACCTCAACAAGTTTCATCTTAATTGACTTTTTCTTAATTAAAGTAATTGTTTAAAGATGAAAATCTCAATAAAAAAGTTTGTTTATATTTTTTTCAATTATCTTTTATTTTTATTATTTTTTTTAATTTTAAAACCCACGAATACTTCATAGCAAATATTGTTATATATTAGAATTTGCCAATTTAATTGATTACAATTCTTTTTATTAAAAAACACTTACTAAAAATATTATCGCAAGCTAGAAGATCAAGTACAGTCGATGGTGGGGGGAAGTAATCTCCGAAATCGAAGATTCAAATACAATCTATACATTATTTCATGTAAAAAATTGCTTCAATAAAATTATTATTTATTTAATTGATTAAAAAACTCGATAAATTGTTATTTAATTAAAAAAAATTATACGGAATTTATATACCTATATAGACATTATCTGTGGACCACTGGAAAGCTAGAAATACAAAAACTGGGTGCGTGGTGGAGATGGATGTGGGAGTGCAATGGTGGGGGAACCGGGGGCGGGGTGAGGTGCGGAGTTTCGTGGGCGGGGTTGGGGTGTCGGTGGGGGTCCAGGGGGCGTTTGGTTACCGTGCATCGCTCGGTGGCTCCAGGTACTTTAAGTTATTGCTGATTCTATTAAAATAATTAACTTTTCCATTTAAACTTCTAATTAGTTCATTAAAATGCATTTTAAAATTCAACCTGTCATCAACAAGAACACCAAGATACCTTATAGAGTCGTCATATTCCAGTTTCACACCACTAAGCCAAATTCATATGAGACAAGGCAAAGGAGTGATTTCGAGTTGAATAGGTGAAATAAAACAAGTACAATAAACAACGTACATGTTTTATAAGGGATTAAGGGCATATTATGCCGGAATGTATAAAAAAACTTAAAACCCTAGATGACTTTAAGAGTGAGGATGTTGCTATTGTCACAACAATATTAAAATCATCTTGTCATTTATGTAGGAGGGAGGCTATGGGGGCTGGAGCCCCCCACCCCCCTAGGATATGAAAAAAAATGAAAGTAAAGGTAAAAATGATAAAATTACTAAATGAAAATAATATTTAGTAAATTTCAATCAATATTATGACTATCAATTAAGACAAAAAAAAGGATTCTATTTCCATTAAATGTTGGAGAAGATAATAATAATTCTTTATTAGCTATTTTAGCTATATATCATACAATTAAACAAATATATGTAATTTGTTTTTAAATAATACATTCAATTTTGAGATACAAAAGATAAAGATAATTCTAAAATATAACATATAATAATAAACATACAGATATATAATACACAATACATGACAATAAGTAACTATACACATACACATATGAGACAAGACCAAGGAGTGGATTACTGCATTTAAATAAATAATGGGACACACACATATACATATATATTTACAAATATATTTACAATAATACATATATAATACATAACATATACCTACATATCCACCCTTGCAACAAGGAATATACAGTTTATAAATACTAATTGACGAGATGATTTTTTACTCTTGTTGTGACAAAAGTAATAGTCTCATCTCTCTTTTGAATGCAACTAGGTTCTTAAGTTTTTTTATATGTTCGATTATGTTATTGTATGCTCTTAACCCCTTGTTGCGGCAGGTGGTAGTTATCCCACCAGGTGCCAGCAATTATGTTGCGCGCCAACCCTTGTTTGTAAGGTTTGGTGCGAGTTGAGCCTATCCGGAAAGGATTAGCTCGGTAACGTGTCGAAGGATGAGTTCTTCCGCCCGCAGCTCTGGTGTCGACAGTGGTTGTGTCCTACTGAAGAAGGTCTTAGGGGTAGTTGATCAAAAGACTGTTTCGGATTTACATGTGGTTTATTGAAGGTTGGTTGTCGAGGCGTGATACCTCAAGTTACATGTGTGTTACGAGAGCGACTGGGGTCCTGAACTCAACTGACGAGGTTTTGCGAGGCAAAAGACTGGCTAGAGACTGGCGTTTTGGAAAGGGGAGGGGTCGTCTTTTAAAGGTTGTTTATGCAAGCATCGCAATTGCTTTCTAGGTTGTGGATAATGGTTTCTTCGGGGCCTCACACGTGCTGCAAGCTAGCATATTTCAAGTTGCGAAATATTAGGCATTTGTAGAAGGGAGAATGCTCGACCAGCGATTTATCAATAATTAAAGGAAATTAAGATATGGAAAAGTACAATGAGAATATTAGGGGCTGGACCACAACATTCCTCTCATCTTTTTTTTGAGAAAATTGTTCATCTTGAATTAACATCATGCAATAATAAAATATTGCCATAAGGGCATAAATAATTTTATTTTGTTTCAAGTTAACAATTTTCTATTAAATGTTTCAGGTCATATTTATTTTTTTAACAATCCATGTCGCTCTCCTTAAAATTAAGATCTAAGAATAAATTTAAATTACAATACTTTTTTTTTTAATGTTCCTTCTAGTTATATATTTATTTATTTATTTAAAAAGTTTTTGTTAAGGAACTTATAGTTAAGTGTTCACTTGTGTGTAAGTAAGGGGAGGATAATTCACATTGTTATTAAACTTAGAAGTAACACTTAGAATTTCACTTAGGGATCACTTTTGTGAACTGAAAATCTTTAAACACTTACTTCTAGAAAAAATTCCATACTTATTTAATTAATTATTCAACTATAATATTGTATATATATATATGTGTTTTTTTTTTGTTTTTTTTTTTAAATGATAAAATATGGTTCATAAAAATTAAAATAACAATAATAACAAGCATGTATACTATATACGGGAATCGGATTAGCCGAGAGCTTAAGACACTAGCCTTCTCAGTTCCCTGTTGACCGTTGCCGAGTAAAGACCTTCCCTCTCTCTCCCAACACGTGTCCACAGTTAACCTTAAAACCGACCCACCTGGGCCTACTACCAGTGACAACCACCTGAAAATATATTTTTCTTTTCTCTTTTAAAATTATAAATTAAAAAATTAAAATATAATTAGTGTAAAAAGTGAAAATACCAGTTAATTCTACAAGTAATGAAGACGACGGATCTACAATGACCGCCGAAGAAGAATTAAACTTCAATGCCTTTTATTTGTCCGTCAAACAAATAAAAGAAAAAATAAAACAGATCAAGACGAACCAGCGAAACACATGAAAAAGATGGACAATGTAACGGCCAATCAATCCAGACGTCGAACGTATACGAAATCTCGCCAACCTAAACGAAGAAGAACAGACAACCAGCCAGACACCAGGTACAATCCCTGAAATAAATACAAATAAAAAAGAAAACAAAGACTCCCCGATAATCTTCAGGGACATCCCAACCAAGAAAAAATAAAAGAAATGATAAAAAACCCTGGAAAAAACAATAAAACAGGGATTCAATATTAAAACAGGTAAGGACAAAACCACTCTTTTCATAAACTCAGTAACAAGTGGACAAACTTCAAGGAACATCTTGTAAAACAAAAGGCAGAATTCTACACATTCACAGACAAATCAATAAAAACTCACGCCTTCGTACTCAAAGGACTGCCATATGCTGACGCCAACGAACATGAAATAATAAGTGATATTCTTATAGCAAAGGAATACCAGTGCAAAGGTATTCAGAATGAGGAGCGAGGGACCACCGATGTACATGGTAGTCACCAACAGCTCAGTGACACTGGCAAAAATCGCCCAAATAAAAGCAATGAACCACGTATATATAAAGTGGGAAAAAGTGATAAACAAAAAAATTAATACAGTGCCACAGGTGTCAGGAGTGGGGGCATGCCACTTCTAATTGTCACCTCCCCACGCTGCCTCAAATGTGGATCGGGGCACTTGTCAGCATCATGCGCACTAGCTAAAACTCAAGCTCCAACCTGTGCAAACTGCAAAGGGCCACATTTAGCAAACTATACGAAATGCCCAGTGTACATAAAAAGGCTAGAGACAATGAGAAATAAGACAATGCCCCATCCCAAAGTGTACCCACAACCTGCCCCCCCAAAGGATAAACTCAACTTCCCTCAGCTGAGAACAAAAGAGACAATAACAAGCCCCTGGAACACCCAGCAAGCCTCAACAACAACAACAAACGGACACACAAACGAACCAGTTAAAGTACAGGTAAATACACAAAGAGTTCCTAGCCCTCCAGCAGTGACGAAAGAACACCAAGTTTTCAATATCCATATGATATTGACTCCATGAAAAACATTTATAATTGAAGAAAGACTGATGATGAAGACCAAGTCTTCGAAACTATAGTCTCAAACAAATAAATAATATATATACAGATATATCATCTTGAGATATATGTGTATATGTTTATTTGCATCAAGCAGAGGACAACCTCTTTGTTTCTCTTTGTGAATCAACAACTCTGCTACTCTCGGCAAAACAAAAACTTTTCAATTACAGGTAAATAGACAAAACAATAGCAATACAGCTGGGTTCACTGAACTCATTACTGAAGTAAACAAACTAAACAATCAGTGCAACATTAGTGAATCACTTAGAGCGATTAAAGATCTCAACAGTTTACTCTCCAATTGTGAAAACAAGGCTAATAAATTCCTTACAATTTTAAGCTTCATAGAAAATAATCTAAACGACTATGCCTTGTAAAATAAAAATATGCAGCTGGAATGCAAACGGCATCTCTAACAAAGATGACCTACTTGCGAACTATGTATATAAAGAAAAAATAGATATAATTTTACTTAATGAAACTAGACTTAAGAAAAACAAAAAATTAAAAATAAGGAGTTTCACAGCCTTGGAGCAGGACAGAATTGATGACAGCGGGTATGGAGGGGTCGCGATATAATTAAAAACAACATTCATTTTAAAGAAATCTCCCCAATAACAGGGAGCTCAAATCGAACACTTAGCGTATATCAACTTGCAAATAAAATAACAATTATATCAGTATACAACCCACCTAGTAACAAATTCTCACATGATGATCTAAATAAAATGAGTAGGCTTGGTAACAAAGTTCTTATAGTGGGCGACATGAATGCGAGACGCCAGATGTGGAACTGTCAAACGAATAACACAAACGGACAGACCCTACTATCCTTTATCAACTCCACACAATCCATAATTCAACACACAAGCACACCTACCCACTATCCTATGAATGGTCAAACCCCTCAACAATAGACATAATAATAAACAAAAATGTTCCCAAAGTAACGAAACCAATATCAAAAACCTGATCTTCCATCAGACCACAACCCAATCATATTTTCTATAGAAACCACTCTGACCCTCTCAGACGAAACTAAAACAATCACCTCCTATAAAAATACAAACTGGAATACCTACAGGACAGATCTTGATCGATTTATCAAAATCACCCTGACCTACCGACTACCACTTCCATAGATAAAGCTGTAGACAATCTGACCAATGGAATAAACTGGGCTAAAGAGAGAAACAGCAAACAAATTAAATTAAACAGAAGTCTACATGAACTACTTCCACAGAACATCCTGGACCAAATTAAATCAAAAAACAGACTACGAAAGCTATGGCAGAGAACAAACGACCCACAGCTCAAAACACTAGTTAATCAAATGGCTAAACAAATCACACAGGAAATCAAAGCACATAAAAACGAAATTTGGAACAGAAAACTAAGTGAGCTATCTACACATCCGACCACTCGCTGTTTAAATTCATAAAATTCAAAAAACCTTTCGAAAAAATGCCGACCTTAACCTCTAACAACAATGATTTTATTACGGACAAAGAGAAAGCCGAAATTTTATCTAAACTTTTGAAAAAGTACACAAAATAGATCCTACCCTTGACCCAGATCAACAGACAATGGTAGAACTGAACAAAAGAAAACTCAAAAACAGCACAACATTCACAGAAGAGAATGAAATTATAAACACCATCACAAACCCTCAAGAAATTTATCAAAACATTCGTAAACTAAAAAACAACAAAGGCTCCAGGAATTGACAGGATTGACAACTTATTAATAAAAAAATTTTTCAAAAAAAGCTCTTGTTCAATTTATGTATATAATAAACGCCATAATCAAACTACAATATTATTACCCTGAACAATGGAAAATTGCCACAATTATTCCAATAGCCAAACCCTATAAAAACAAAAAAGACCCAGGTAGCTACAGACCTATAAGCCTACTAAACACACTCTCAAAATTACAGACAAAATAATACTAAATAGAATAGAAAGGCATGACAAAGAGAAAAGAAAATTACAATAGACCCTCAGTTCGGCTTCAGGTCCAGGCATAACACAACACAACAAATAGCCAGATTAACGACCCACATAAGTAAAACCTTTCATGAAAGGAAAAATACTACTATGGTTCTCCTGGACATCGAGAAGGCATTTGATAGAGTCTGGCTCAAGGATTAATACATAAACTTATAAAATACAACTTCCCGCTCTACCTGATAAAGCTAATAAATTCCTACCTAACAGACAGAAAATTCAAAGTAAAATAAAATCAAAAACATACTCATCCAAAAGAAATTCTAGCTGGGGTTCCCAGGGCTCTGTCCTGGGCCTAAGCCTATTTTCTCTTTATATCAATGACATCCCACAATTCAACAAATGCTCCAATTTGGCTCTATACGCGGACGACACGGCAATATATGTCAGGTCGTTCAGCGCCGTAGTGGCAAATGAACGGGCACAAATCCACCTTAACCGAAATTATTACATTTTTCAAAAAATGGAAAATAAAAATCAATCCTAACAAAACCGAAAACATCCTATTCACCAAAAGTTCAAAGACAATACAATCTTCAAACCCCTTAAAGTCGACGACCAGTTAATCCCTCTGAAAGACGAAGCAAAATACCTGGGAGTTCAACTGGACAAAAAAGGCCGCATTCAGGTCGCACATAAAGAACTTACTCAAGAAAAATAGCCTACGGTAATATGAAAAATTTGTTCCCTCTCTTGTCAAGAAATTCTTTCCTATCTCAAAGGAACAAGAAACTGTTATATACATCGGTGCCAGGCCTTCACTCACATACGCCGCCCCAGCGTGGTGCCATGTGAGCAAAACGACTCTCAAGCCTCTGCAAATATACCAGAACAAATGTCTTCGCTTAATTTTAGACAAAACTAGATACACCAAAATAGATACACTTCATGAAATGGCCGAATTAGAAAAAATAGACGAACACATTTTCAAAATTTCCAAATCCTTCTATGATAATCAACTTAAACACAATAAATTAACAAGACACACGAAACAAATTATTCAAATTCATATGGGAAAACCCCAGATTTGCAGAGACTTATAGACGTCTAGGCATAATCACCGACTAATGTAAAGGCTCAAAAAACCTAAATTCTTTTTTTTTTTTATATCTAAAAAACAGGTTTTGTTCTTTTAGTTTTTCCTGTAAAAAACCCCTTAACGAATCAATTAATAAAAACAAAACTAGGTGTAAGTATTTCATATGGTACTTATATGTATCAAAAAAAAAAAAAAAAAAGTTATCACAATCACAAAGAACAAAATCAAAGCAACATAAGCCATAATCCATGGCAGGTGGTTGCAAACCTAATTAAAATATTTAATGTATATTATATAATCTGTCAATTATTGCCTAAATCTTGTAATATATGTACCTGTATATGTTTATTGTAAATAAAAACTTTTGAAATTGAAAAAAAACTAGCCTTCTAAGCAGGAGTCCCGGGTTCGAGTCCGAGTCCCTGCATTGATATTTGACCGGCTATAATCTGATTCCTAGTCACCAATCCGTCTGGCAAGACTTAATGCCAACCCCCTTCCATTTGATGGAAGAGGCCTATATTCAGGAGTGGATTGTCGCTATCGACAGGCTAATGATGATGATGATACTATATATAAAAAATTTCTATTAAGTGTTTTTTTTTTCATTCGAGCCAAATCATTTTTATTTATATATTTATATGTATACATATATTTACTTATTTATTTTAAATGGATTGATGACTTCTTTTTTTTAATTCATTCAAATTTCGTCTTCATCTCGTTAAATTTAATCAGGGGTCATTAATCTTGATATCGCACGGGGTGTTGTTTTTAATTTTTATACATTTCTTTTATTTCATTATTTCATTGTGTTTATGTCTGCAAAAATTTTCTTTTTCACTCGTGTCTAGAAGTATTATATTTTTTTTTCTGCTAACTCCAATGAATTCCTACTCGTACATTCTCCTCTTAAAATAGAATATATATATAATTATTATTTTAATGCAAATTCTATTTTTTCTGTTTTAACAAAAATTTGCTTATTTAAATTTTTTTGTTTTTTACCAAAACGACGTTTTCATTAAATTATTCGAATAAGGATGTGATTAATTCATTTAGCTTCAATATCTCTTTTTTAATTATTTAAACAATTTCCCATCTTAATTCTACGTGAAAATTATTTTATTATTTCCCTGAAAATAAAAATAAACAGAGCATCCGACGGATTTCGAATCCGTATCTCTCTCCGTTACGCGAAGAGCGGCTTAACAGATTCTATTAAGTGTTTTTTTTTTCTTTCCATTCAACCAGAACTTCCAAAAACAAGAAAACTTTCATTGTCAAAATCCAGCCCAAAGCTACCTGATTTCAGCTAATATTTAAAATTAATTATTAAAGAGAAGAATTTGACTCATAAGGTTCTAACCTGGGATCAGTTTTTTATGAAAATAATTTTAGTTTTTTTTAATAGAAAATAAAAAAAAATCATTTTTCCCTAGTTTTGAGTTGCTAAGGAACCCTTCATTATAAAACTTCAATCATTCAATAAACATTTTCTTTTTTTTTTCTCAGAACTCGCTGAAATAATAATTTTCATAAAAGATATTTTATGGTACTCAATGGATAAAAATAAATAAATTATTAAATAGAAAAATTGATTTAAAGAAAGGGCCTTACCGCAATTAAATTCGGCTTTACAAAAATACAAGTTTTTTTCAATAGAAAATAAAAATCATTTTCCTTTTAGCTTTGAGAGGCTTAGGAAACCCTTTCATTACAATTAAATCATTCAACAAAAAATTCTTTTTCTCATTATCAATTTATTAATTTAGTTGACTAAAAATCGGCCCCTTAGTTTGTCAAACTGAGTTTCAAGTAATTTATCTTGGATTTTGGGCGATCTGCCGCAGCCTAATCATTTCCTTGATTGTGTACTTATTTATTATTATCATATATATATGTATATATATATATATATATATATATTTTTTTTTTATTCGTGAAATATTTTTAATCGATTATTATGAACCTTGATTTGCTTTTTATTAATTTCAATAGTTGAATTTACTTCGGAATTTATTTTTGTTACTATGTATGGTCCTTGCCAAAGGGGCAGTAATTTTTAGTGATTCCTTTACTAATTGACTCATTTTTTAATAGTACCATCTGGCCTACTTCAGGTTGAAATTTATTTAATTTTTTATCATAATATTTTTTGAATTTTCCTTAGTTTTAATTAAATTTTCGCTTAGCTAGCTGATGTGAAATTTGAAACTTGGCCTTCAAGTCATAGTAATAATCTTCATAATTATACTGGGGCTCTGGTTTAGATGTTAATGAACTTGGTATGTTTGGTTCCTTTCCGTAAAGTAAATTAAACGGGGTGAAGTTTGTGGACTCATGTACAGATGTATTGTATACGAACATGGCATATGGAATCCATTCGTCCCAATTTGAATAATCGTCCTTGGCGTAGTTTCTTAAGTATTCCTTTAATGTCCTATGGCTCCTCTCTAATGCGCCATTGGTTTGAGGATGATAGCTAGTCGAAGTTAATTGTTTTATTTTCAAAAGCTTACAAATTCTTTTAAATAATTTGCTCATAAAATTAGTGCCCTGATCTGTTACTATATTTACAGGCATTCCGTGTTTACAAATAATGTTTTCTACGAAGGCTCGGGCCACGGTGTCAGCTTCTTGATTCTCTAATGGGATTGCTATTGAAAATTTCGTTAAATCGTCCTGGCAAGTTAAAATATACTTATTATTTCTGTAAGTATTTTGGAAATGGCCCACTATGTCTAGGAAAATTTTTCAAATGGGTAGGTTGACGTAGAAGTTATTTGCATTGGCATCTAGTCAATTTAGAAATCTTATTTTTTGGCACAGTTCGCATTTTTTTACAAATTCCTTAATTGTTTTTGGACATTTTTGTGGCCATTGATATTGCCCTATTAATTTTTTATACATTCTGCGTGCTCCCACGTGACCTCCGATTGGGCTAATATGATTCTCCTCTAATAAGGTTTTAATTTGTTTTCATTATTCAGTTCAAATTTTAATTCAGTTTTATATATATGTATTACTATCCCTGTTTTCAAAAATATATATCTTAAAATTTCTACGAATTCCTTCAGTTCAATTTTCAATTCATTTATGTATGGCAAGGCTAATTTCATCATCTCTTCTTTTATACAAAATTCTCTAAGGTTAATTAATTTTTCAAAAAGCTCCTTCACTTCTATTTCCTTCATTAATGCAACTATTATCATGTGACGAAATGGATTTGGAATTTTTACAATTCCATGATTTTTTGTGATATTTTCATTTATATATTGTGAATATGTATAAGTATCTTGGCTAACTGGAACAAAATTATTTTCTATTTTATAATGTATTAAATTAAAATTCATTGGATTTTTATATTGTTTGGCAGTGCAATCAATAATTTTTGTTATTAAATATTCGTTTCATTTTAAACTTGGTAAAATTTTCGTAAGTTAATGGCAAATTATCAGAGTGTATTTTTTTATCTCCTTAATTCCAATCTCATTTAAAGTAGTTCCTCCATTTTCCCCATTCATTCTCTTTTTTTCAAATGTTTCCTTAAATTTGATTCATTAATTTCATTATCAGAGTTCATTTCTAATTTCTTCATCATTAATTATGTTTTTATCTCTTGTTTGACGTTTGTCAATACTCTATTTCCTCTTTTCTTGCCTTTTCTTGGCTCATTCTTTACCCCTTTGTTCCCTTCTGTGGGTTCATTATTCTCTCTTAATTTAACTATTATCTCTTGACTTTTATCCTTTATTCCCTTTTTCTTTTTTTCTTTTACCTTATCATAATTATTATCTCTCTCTCTTCCATATTTTAATTCTACTAATGCCTTCAGGGTTCTTGCCCTTATTTCTTTTTGCCTTGACTTCATACTTTTTATTTTTTTACCCTTATTTAACTCGGTGGGGGCCTTACTTAAACCTGTGGGGCTCCCATTGCGTTAGCTGGGTTCCATTTTTTCTTTTTTATTCTTATTTATTTTTGTTTCCTTGAACTAACCCTTTATTCACACTTGATGAATTATCTTCATAATTCCTTGACCTTGTCATTATTGGCAATTCGCGATAATGCATCCGCATGTGGTATTTGCGTGCCCGGTTTGTATTTAAAAGTCATACTCATAGTCTTCTAATTTTAGTCTCCATCTCATCAATCTGGAGGATGGACTTTTGACATTATGCAAGTAAACTAGGGGGCCTGTGATCTGTTATTATACAGAATTTTTCGCCCATATAAAAAATGTCTAAAATATGAAACCCCATAAATGATCCCGAGCAACTCTCGTTCAATTGTTGAATAGTTCTTTTCTGCATTATTCAATTGCCTAGATGCGTACCCTATTGGTTTATCATGCCTTCCTCTTCTTGAGAAAGTATTGCCAATTAGAAAATCCCGAAGCATCTGTCGTTAGGTTAAGGTTTTACTAAAATCTGGGTGAATTAAAATGGGAGCTGTTATTAACCTTTCCTTTAATTGATTAAATGCTATTTCCTGATCATTTCCCCATTTATATTCTACATTTTTTTTAACAATTTTGTTAGTGGTGTTGCTATTTCTGAATATCCATCCACAAGCTTACGGTAAAAAAGAAGAAAGCCCCAAAAAACTTTTTATCTCCTTGGGGGTGGTTGGAACTGGAAACTCCTTTACGGCTTTAATTTATTAGGGTCTGGTTCCACTCCAGCTTCACTAATCTTGTGTCCCAAATATGAAATTGTTTTTTGTAAAAATTCACACTTATCAACTTGCAACTTTAAATTATGTTTTCTAAACCTGGAAAAAACGTCCATCAATCTGTGATTGTGATCCACTAGATTTATCCCAACAAATTACTACATCGTCTAAATAAATAAAACATTTTGTTCCTTGAAGTCCCAATAATACTGAATTCATCAGTCTCTGAAAACAACTTGGAGCATTTTAGTCCCATTGGCATTTTTAAAGTACCATAATGATTGGTTGATGTTGAAAATGCTGTTTTACTTATAGAGTCCTTATCTAATGGAATTTGATGAAATCCTGAAGCTAAATCCAAAATTGAAAAATATTTCGCGCTACCTAATTGATTTAATATTTCATCTATTAATGGTAATGGGAATGGGTCAGATATAGTCTTTGAGTTTAATGACCTGTAATCCACTACCAAACGATATTTGATTTTCCCTGAAGCGTCAAGTTTTTTTGGTACTAAAATAATTGGAGCGTTATATGGGCTATCACTTGGTCAATGATTCCATGAGCTAGTATTATTCTTGAATCTGATTGCGAATTTTCCATCTTGACTGTAAGGTAATCGATATGGCTTTTCATAAATTGAGAATTTTCTGGAATATTAATTTTGTGTTTAACTAAGTTAGTAGTTGAAAGTTTATCCCCGGTAAATAAAAACATCATGGTTCTTTAGAGCAAATTTTAATATTGATTCCTTTTCTTGGCTATTTAAATGTTCCAACCTAATAACTCTTTCTATTTCTTTTTTAAGCCTATCAAATTTTGCTTGAGTGTCTATTTTCATTATATTCCTTTCAGCACTATTTGTCACAAGCCATAATTAAATTCAAGTTTAAAAAAATTTTTATATCCTTGATATTAGTATTCACAATTGGCACCAAAATCTTATGATCCTTGATAGTTGATAAACTGTTCCCCAAAAATATACCAGATTGAATTTCCTTCTTACATGTCAAAATCAGCTGATCATTTATTAATGTAATAATAAAACCAAGACACGAGAAAATTTCAATAAAACAAAACTGAGTTTTGAGCTCGATACATTTCGGGGGCCAGCCCATCATCAGGAGTCTAAGAAACTGTTTTCTAGACTTTGATGATGGGCTAACCCCCGAAATATATCGAACTCAAAACTCAATTTTGTTTTATTTCTTTTTTTGTGAAAAACCTACCTCGTATCCTAGTTTTATTATTATATTAAAATGTTTCACCTAGAACCAACACCGAACTCCTTAAAAGTTATTTATTAATGTCTTATCAATTGGCAATTCAATAATAATTTCCCTTCTTCCTGGTAAAATAATATAAGGTTTACTTGGCTTAATTAATGTTAGTTGCTCATTGCTTTTATCAATAATTATTTTTTCAAATTTATTAATAAAGTCTAACCCCAAAATTCCATCCGTGTTAATAGGAAAATTATCGTCCACTATTTGGACTTTTTTAAAATTTGTGTTCGGATCGGAAAATTTCATTTCTAGTTCTCCCATAGTTGGAACGCGTTGATTCGAAATACCTAAATTACATTGCTTGGTTTTATCTAAATTTGTTTTATCTTTTCTTACAATTTTTGATTGAAATAGTAACGGATGCTCCCGTATCTAACATAAATAATGTGTTTTTTTGTTACCGTATTTTCAATTTCACAATTCAAAATGTTTTCGGATAATTTCAAAGTAAGAACTTCCTCGTAATGACAATTCTACCTTTTTTTTGCTGATCCTTGTCAATTGTTAAATGGTCATTGGCCGATTGCTCAACCTTCTTACCTGCGTCGGCATTCTTGTAGTAAATGACTCATCTGTCTGACAACTTGCGTCTCGATTAATTAAATGGCTTTGTACTACAATTGATTTTTGTTTATTTAAATTTATTTTCGAATTAATTTGAAAATTTCCGTTTTTTAAACTTTCCTCCTGAGTTTTTTGTAATAATGTATGAATAGGTTTTATTAAAATTTGGGGTGCTAATTTTATTTTAGAGTTGGTTTGTGTTTTTATATCTTTGATAAGGGTTTTCATTAACAACTTCTTTCTCTGGGCCTAACATTTCCCCTTAATTCTCTGTCGGCCCTCTTGAGTTTAAATCGCTCGAATTTTGGCTGTTTTGTTGGAATGGTGTAGTACCCCTGAAATTTTGACCTCTTGGTCTCTGATATCTACTATTATTGAAATTCCTACTTGCAAATGGAGGTGTTTGATTAGCTGTTGGTACGGGAAATTGGCCTAAATTAGTTTGAATAATTTTGATTAAAATTTGGCCTACCTTGATTATGAAATCCCCGGGGCAAAAAATTATGTGAGGGACCTGGTCCCCTGTCATTTAACCACCTGCAATTTTCGTCACGATTTGCCAATTTACATACCTTACAAGGGGGTTTGCCTTCCACTGAAAATTTTGTTTCTCTCGTCATTTGATTTCTAAATTTTTTCGGTACTTTCCTCCTCAAGTGCTATTTCAATTGGTAGCTTGCAGAGTTGTAGGCTTATTGGCCTTAATATTATGCTTATGTTTTTAGCAACCCTGTGATAAATGATTGGATAGCCGTTTTTTCATGAAGTTGCTTGGTGAATTTCCTAATTTCATCTGAGGGATTTGTTTCTCCTAAAGTAGCCCTAATTAAGTCCGATAGTAACTCTTCTACTTGATTTGCAAACTTCCTTACATCTTCCCTGTTTTACTTTAAATTTACTAGTGATTGTTGCAACTGAGCGGGGTTTTTAATTTCGCCAAAATGATTTTCCAAAATTTTTTTCAAAGCTGGCCATGTATCAGTTCTTTCATGATTTTGTACGTCGAAAGCTCCCACTTAATTTGACCTTACTAAAGCAAAAACATCGCCGTGTCTTCCTGTCTTGTGTATAATTCGAACATGGAGTCTACAAATGACAACAATTTTGGAAAGTCTCTCTTTATTCCCATCGAATTGTGGTACTAACTTAAGGAAATTGTCCGCGTTTAAATTCATAATGTTTAAGTTATCTAAAATGTTAAGGAGTTCTTGCTGCACGACTTCTAAACTCTCCTCCTGAATAATTTCTAATTCGTTGTTTTGCGAATTTGGACTGTTTTCTGAATTTGGGGGTGTTAGCGTGTTGTTATTAAATCTAGGCGATCTCCTAGGTACACTCATGAATTAGATAGAATTTCTTTTGAAAGTTATATAAGAATTGCTTTATTATTATTATTTATTTACTTTTTAAATATTTTTTTGAAACCTTTAAATTTTAATAATTAATATTTAAAACACATAGATATATATTATTTCTATATTTTTTGTTAATTATTATTTTTTTTTTTTTTTTATCGAAAAATTTATGGAATTTTTTTCAAAAAGGTAAGTGAATATAGTATTTTTCAGCTCACCGTTTTGCTGTGCTGACGCGTTTCCGCTTGCTCGCTCAACTCGGCGTCTCGCTGTCTGCTCGTGGATCGGATCGTTGGCCCTCGGATGTCAGTTACCCTTGACGATAAGGATGTCTTAGAACTCCTCGTAGATAGGATGTCGAGTTCGCTCGAAGTCGCAATATTTTTTCTTCTTTTTTCAAAAAGTGTTCTTTTTTGAATTTATATATTTATTTTTTTTGATGTTTTTTCGCAATTTGGTGTGATTTTTGCGAAATTGTTGGTTTTTTTTTTTTTTTTTTTTTTTTTATATATCTAACTACCCCGTCAGAATTCTCCAGGTGTGAACGTTGCTGCCTGTAGCGCTGCCGACTTGATATGCCACATTGTTGATGCTCAAATATCTCACCGTACTGCCACCAATTATGTTGCGGCAGGTGGTAGTTATCCCACCAGGTGCCAGCAATTATGTTGCGCGCCAACCCTTGTTTGTAAGGTTTGGTGCGAGTTGAGCCTATCCGAAAGGATTAGCTCGGTAACGTGTCGAAGGATGAGTTCTTCCGCCCGCAGCTCTGGTGTCGACAGTGGTTGTGTCCTACTGAAGAAGGTCTTAGGGGTAGTTGATCAAAAGACTGTTTCTGATTTACATGTGGTTTATTGAAGGTTGGTTGTCGCGCGTGATACCTCGCTACATGTGTGTTACGAGAGCGATCAACCTGAACTCAACTGACGAGGTTTTGCGAGGCAAAAGACTGGCGTTTTGGAAAGGGGAGGGGTCGTCTTTTAAAGGTTGTTTATGCAAGCATCGCAATTGCTTTCTAGGTTGTGGATAATGGTTTCTTCGGGGCCTCACACGTGCTGCAAGCTAGCATATTTCAAGTTGCGAAATATTAGGCATTTGTAGAAGGGAGAATGCTCGACCAGCGATTTATCAATAATTAAAGGAAATTAAGATATGGAAAAGTACAATGAGAATATTAGGGGCTGGACCACAACACCCTTATAAAATAAATTATTCATTGTACTTGCTTTATTAACTCTACTCAAGTAGAAATCATTTCTCTGTCTTGTCCCGTCCGTATGAATGTGTGGGATTCGTTTCATCTAATACGTCCATCAGATATTCCGGTGCTAATTGATTTTTAATTTAATAAATAAATACCATAACCTGCATTTCTATACCATTCTTAACATCAAGCCACTCCAATGTATCAACCATTGATTTGACTTTTGTAAATTTATTGCACTTTAATATATTCCTCATGGCTTTGTTCTGTAGTTTCTGTAGACGCTCGATGTCTGCTTTACAGAACATATAATATTGTAGGGCAGTACATGAAGTGGGGCAAGATGAGACACTGTATCTTCAGATCGATTTGGTCTCGAGTCAGTGGGGTAACAATAGGCTGTAGTGAATTTTATTTTATTTTATTTGTTGAATTAAATTTTTTCGAAGTCGTATTTTTTTTTAAATTATTTTTATTTTTCTCTTTTTAGTGATGTTAACAATAATCTACAACTTTGCTTCTAACGTAATTTGCTATAGTATATATATATATAGAGACTCAGGTCAGTGGCTAGAGTGTCGAGATCGCTGGTTCGAGACCTAGTCTCGGCAGATAGATATTTGCAGTCGCCTCCTCTTGAAAAGTAATGGCAACCTACCAAGAGTATAATTGTCTAGTCAACCTCTCCAAATTAGCCGTTCGAAACCGGCGTTAAAAAGTAGGTCCCGTATATATGTATAAAAAAACTAAACACACTCAGCACAGGTATATGTGGAGAGGTGCCGACGCCCATTTCGGGTATGGCACTCGAAGAAGAAGAAGAAGAAGAAGATATATATAGAGTTAATAGTTTATCTATTTGATAATTTCCAGTAGTACCATGTATATGTGTTTGTCATTTCAAATGTATCTTTAATTAATTTATTTCAATATATATGTAATGAAAAATCCGTTTTGATTCAAGAAGTGACACAAAGCATTAGAGGAAAACTTTTAGGTGTGGATTTTCAAATGTCTTTTGAGATCAGCCTTCCGTAGACATCGCTTATTGCAGTGATTGCACACGAAAAGCTTTTCCCGTGTATGAATTAATAAATGCCCTTTGAGAATATTCTTTTCTGAGAAACCCTTATGGCATTGGTCACAGACGAAAGGCTTTTCAGCTGAATGAATTAATAAATGCCTTTTGAGATGACTCTTATTTGAGAAACCCTTATCGCATTGGTCACAGACGAAAGGCTTTTCCCCTGAATGAATTAATAAATGGCTGTTGAGATTACTCTTTTGTGAGAAACCCTTATCGCATTGGTCACAGACGAAAGGCTTTTCCCTTGTATGATATAATAAATGCCTTTTGAGATGACTCTTTAGTGAAAAGCTCTTTTTGCAGTGATGACAGGTAAATGAGTTTTCTTCAGAGTGATTTAAGATGTCTGCTAGGATTATTTTGTAATGAGACTCTTTTATTACAATTATCACTCCTCTTTGACTTGGTATTAGAATGAGTTTCCAAGCATTGATTAGTTTGTTTGGATTTCAATTTTAGTGGATCGTTAGGACAGGTAGATCATAAGAAATCTTTGATATATATTCATTTATTTATTATATTTTCAGTTCGAGCTATCATTTTTAATATAAGATATTATTTACACGTATATATTAATTGAAAACACATATAATTAAAAAGACTGATGATAGCATCAAGTTTTAAACGAGAACAAACAAATAAATAATATATTAAATTGAAAGTTTTTTGTGCTGAGAGTAAAGGGCGAATTTATATATTGAAGAGACACAAGAGTGTGTCTTCTGCTGGAATTATAAATTTTATTTCATAAATTAATTCCTGTGAATCATTTGTAATAGCCCTCGAAACTATAATCTCGTTATAAACTAATAAAATTTATAATTCCAGAAGACACACTCTTTTATTGTCTCCTTCAAATAATATATACCTATATACAGATATATCATTTCGATATAGCGTGTGTATGTTTATTTGCATCAAGAAGAGGACAACCTCTTGTTTCTTGAAATGAATCCAACACATTTTATTTTTAAATATATTTACATACATATAATAAATGGCTGTTGAGATGACTCTTTTGTGAGAAACCCTTATCGCATTGGTCACAGACGAAAGTCTTTTCCCTTGTACGAATTAATAAATGGCTTTTGAGCTGACTCTTTTGTGAGAAACGCTTATCGCAGTAGTCACAGACGAAAGGCTTTTCACCTGTATGAATTAATAAATGGCTTTTGAGCTGACTCTTTTGTGAGAAACGCTTATCGCAGTAGTCACAGACGAAAGGCTTTTCACCTGTATGAATTAATAAATGCCTTTTGAGACTTTTCTTTTCTGTGAAGCCCTTATCGCATTGGTCACAGACAAAAGGCTTTTCACCTGTATGAATTAATAAATGGCTTTTGAGATTACTCTTATGTGAGAAACCCTTATCGCATTGGTCACAGACGAAAGGCTTTTCGCCTGAATGAATTAATAAATGCCTTTTGAGATAATTCTTTTCTGGGAAGCCCTTATCGCATTGGTCACAGACGAAAGGCTTTTCGCCTGAATGAATTAATAAATGGCTGTTGAGATGACTCTTTTGTGAGAAACCCTTATCGCATTGGTCAAGACAGAGAGAGAGAGAGACAAAAGGCTTTTCACCTGTATGAATTAATAAATGGCTTTTGAGATTACTCTTAAGTGAGAAACCCTTATCGCATTGGTCACAGACAAAAGGCTTTTCACCTGTATGAATTAATAAATGGATTTTGAGAGTACTCTTATGTGAGAAACCCTTATCGCAGTAGTCACAGACGAAAGGCTTTACACCTGTATGAATTAATAAATGGCTGTTGAGATGACTCTTTTGTGAGAAACCCTTATCGCATTGGTCACAGACGAAAGGCTTTTTCCCCTGTATGATATAATAAATGCCTTTTGAGATGACTTTAGTGAAAAGCTCTTTGCAGTGATGACAGGTAAATGAGTTTTCTTCAGAGTGATTTAAGAGATGTCTGCTAGGATTATTTTTGTAATGAGACTCTTTTATTGCCAATTATCACTCCTTGACTTATTAGAATGAGTTTCCAAGCATTGATTAGTTTGTTTGGATTTCAATTTTAGTGGATCGTTAGGACAGGGTAGAGACTGTTTTGGCGGAGGCATGATATGATTATGATCGGTCTCTCTAAAGCTTCTACTCTGCGAGTTCTTAGCAATAAGAGGTTCCACTTTGGTTTGATCATTGTATTCCCGATCACCGGTAGTTTTACTTGTAAAGAGTGACTTCTCCCGATGGCCTTCTTGTATATGGATTTCGAAATCAGACAATGTTAGGAATCCAGAGAAACATTCTTCACAGAAATAATCTTCGGTAACTTCGTTTTTGGTTTGAGTACTTGTGTCTGAAAAATAAATGTATTTTAGATATGATAATGGAGAAGAAATTTAAAATAGAGCAATAAAGTTTATTGTAATTTTTTGTTATTGTCAATTGAAAAATCATTTAATAATATCGTTAGATGGCTTGTATACAATGCGCTAGTCCGCTAGGCGATTAATTTTTGCTTTCATTTATCATTAATAATACCGTACAACTTCAAAAAATGTAAATGCTAAAACTACTAATGATCGCCGAGGCGGAGGATAAAGTAACAGGGGCCTTGTCCATATAAATTCTAATTTGAATGCATGTTGTAGGGCAGTGTTTCTCAACTTTTTTTAAACCGAGGAACCCTAGGGCACATATATTTATTTCTGAGGAAGCCCCTAGCACAGGGGTCGGCAAACTGCGAATCTTTCGATGTCAAGATGCGGCTCTCCAGTTCCATGCGCAAATATTAATAATTATATTATACTGCAAAAAAAAATATACTGCTAACAGGATAAAAACACTCGACAGAGAACAGTGAGAATAGGTGGAGTAGAGAGTAGACAGCTGACAGTCGGTTGGGCACCAGGCCCAGCCCCACAGCCCACATCTTATTCTCTAGGAAGTTTTTGACTTAAACTTTACTTTTGATCTTTTGATAAAACTCATTTTATAGATATCCAGCATTTTCCATGACACTTTTGAGAATTCGGATCATATCCTGTCCATGGAAATTGCTGGATATCTATAAATCTAAGAGTTTTATCAAAATAGTTGTTCAAGTAAACGTTCAAGTCAACAAAATTTCCTACAGAATGAGTTAAGAATAAAGTTTCTAGGATGAGTGGTTTTCATTTTATGAAGGGAAAATCGCATTTTTTCAAAACTTAAACCTCATTATTCAATTAAGATGAAACTTTGTTTAAATTGTAGCAAATTTAATTTAGTTTAAAAATGTAAAAAGTGTGTCTTTGGCACTAAATTATGAGATATTTACTTTTTCGTCAATATCAACATCATATGCTACCTTTATAGGTTCCAAATATAGCATACCGACGCCGAATGACGGTGTTACCAGTTACCACATTTTTAAAATTTGGTAGATTTTGGGGAAATTGGGTATAAAAAACGTGCATTTTAATCGTGGAAAAGGATGTCTCGGGGGCGGTGGGTTTTGAAGTTCAGATCGTCTCCGCACTTGCAGGACTGGGTGTTGCCCACCGAAACAAAATAGAAAAATATAGGGAAACTCCAGTCTGGTGGATAATATTGCGAGCTTGTTTTGGCGTCAGCGGCTCGGTCAGGGTCGAGGTCATCAGACCCGCGGAAAGGAGTTTGGTCGCATAAAGCGGTATCCCCCATCGCCCGGGCAGTCCTAAAAAACAATAAACGATTTGACATACAGGGCGATGAGGAGATCTCTCCTTAATTTTTACACTTTCAGCATAAGAACATATAGAGCGGGTGGTGTATGATTATTTTTTTTAAATACAACTAAAAAAAAAAAAGAAAAGTGAAATGTGAGTCAGATTAATCCTGGCTCTCTCAGCCACCCGCTCTGAATCTGAATTACTTATTCTGAAGCTGAAAGTGTGAAAGTTTGTAAATAAATTTATATAATGGTCTTTTGTCTTTGTAAGAGGCTCCTCGAGGCTCATTAAACAAAATATAAAAATACAATACGAAACATTTTAATTTTCGTGAATAATATCATTATTAAATTTTTGTGGGAATGTCATTAGATAATTCTGAGGGGTGAACTGCATTGAATGAAAATGCCCGTAGATCAAATAGATACGCTCCTTCATCTATTGTCTTCTACTTGAAATGAAAGTGAAGAGCAAGTAGGTGTACACGATACAGGGTCGCGGTTCACCCCTCGGGATACCCATATGCCCCTTCGGATTGGACAGGTTTTTTTTACATATTCAATGTACATTCTATAAATAATATTTTTCATCTTTTTTAAAAAGTAATATTACTCAAACGTCATTAATAACAAAACAATTTAAATGATGTTTTCATTTTGTTAGTAATCTAAAGTAATCGTTGTATCATAAAAAGATAAGGAACTTTAACGCAACAAAAATGGTACAAAACTGAGACAACAATAGTGATGTTCCTGGTATTCTTAAGTGTCATATCCTTTTATTTGACTATAAGTTAATATTTAGACACTAAATTTAGTTTTTCTTTCTTTATTTGACAGATTTTTTGAGGGGTGATACTACTAACTACTATTTTTGTATTTGAATTTTTTCTTTTATTGGTCTCTTGGCGCGGGGAACCCCAAACCTCCCTTTGTGGAACCCTGGGGTAGGAGAATCCATCCAATTTTATTAATCAAATAATAAATGAACTTACCATCAGTTGAAGTATTTTTTTTCCAATGAAATTTCATTTTTAAAATTAAAATGTACTCCTGTTTCCTATGAATACATTTCTTTTGATGTTTGTTCAGGAATTCTTCACTAATGAACATTTCCTGGCAATCACTGCACAAGAAATGCGGCCCTGAAAAAGATAATATTGCATTATTTAGTTATGTATCTATAAATGTTCATGGATATTATCGTGGTAAAATCGAGCCCATGTGAATATATAACTTAAATAAATGGATTATGAATGAATTTGAATTAAATTCTTTCAATATATACCAGTAGTCTCGTTTTTCTGAGAGTCCCTTTAAAATGAAATTTGTTTTTAATTATTATAACAACATGGTTTCTAGACATCCATAGGGGACCACAGATTATGTATGCAAAATTTGGTCGAATTTTTGGTCTAAAGACCTACAATTTTCATTTTTTGACCTCCCTATTTTAAGTGGTCGGATTTTGCATTTCTATTTCCCTAGGGCAATGTTTCTCACACTTTTAGAAGTGGACGAACACTAATCGGCTGACATTTTTTTGCGATACAACTTAAGCTTTAATGAATTGGGCGTAAATTTGTTTAAAATCAAAGGTGCAATGAAAAAAGGATCTTACACGCAAAAATAACACCATTATAGAAGAGAATAGGGCTGAATTGATTTTTCTTTTTGCAAAATTTCAAATTTTGTATTGGATTGTTTTCCAGAACACTTAAAAAGGCTTCATCGTGCCCCAGAGTTCGGCGGACCGGATTGAGAACTATGACCGTAGGTCAGGGGTTTGGCAACCTGCGGCTCTTTCAATGTCAAGATGCGGCTCTGTAGTTCAATGCGCAAATATTAATAATTATATTATTTTATTTTCAAAACTCATAAAAAATATTATTCCGCAAAAAAAACAAACAAACAATATACTCCAAACAGAATAAAAACACTCAACAGAGAACAGTGAGAATAGGTGGGGTGCTCGTCGAAGATATGGAGAGCGGTAAATTAATTTATTTTCGAAAATTCGAAGCGCAATATCGCGACGAAACCAATGCAACTATTGTCACGAATTACTTCAGCATGGCTGTAAACAAATGAGGGATGGATTCGTTGAGAGATTTGAGAAATTCAAATTGAACGCAAGTATTTTGGCGTTCATAGTAAATCCCCAACACAAATACAAATGAGATCAACATTGAGCCATTTGGTATTGATTCTGGTTCGTTTCAAATGCAATTGCTGGATGTGAAAACGTAACAATTGTGTAGTGGCAAGTTCACAGAACTCAAGGGAAAGTTAGAATTGGGAGGTCCAGAAAAGGATGCACGTCACGCTGCACAAGTGGACAGCTCTAAAAGAAATGCCGCGAATTGAGGGACAGATATTTGACGAATGGAATAGTCTTCCAGCTACACTGAGGTGAAGAAGTTGGCATTTGAAGTGCTGACGAACTTCGGGTCAACATATTCGTGCGAGCAAAGTTTATCCAAAGTTTATTTTTTATTAAAAGACAATTCAATTAATAGTAATAATATAAAAACACCTTTAATGAAGATGCTTTGCCTGAATTTTATTTGGCCATCTTCGTCAATTATAGTTATACATTAAAATGTATACACATATGATCGAACCAAGCCTAGTCAAAAATATAATTTTTTTTAGCTTCATGTGAATTTATGACGCCTGGACTCAAAAGTTTCAGAATGAAAGTTATAAATTCACATGAAGCTAAAAAATTTATATTTTTGACAAGGCTTGTCTGATCACATGTGTACCGCATTTTGTATATAACTACTAATTGACTGAAGATGGCCAACAAAATTCAGCCCGAAACGTCTCATTAAAGGTGTTTTATTGAACCCAGTGATTCTATCTTTGGCCGATACTTCCTTCATCTAGTACAGTTTCATCACAGCCACGAACTCTAAGAATAATAAGGCGTAAAAATATACTTATTATAAGTATGTAACGTGTTCAAGAGAGGTATTAATAATCTTCATAAGATTCTGAAAAATTTTATTTGGAAATAAAAATTTGATTACTTATTGGTTTAATTTAAAGCAATTTTAGAAAATCAAGAATGTTCAATATAGATATAAATTATTTATTTAATAAATAAACAAAACCTTTTTTTGTTTTATATTCAATGAGAAAAGAAAACTAACCTGTATAAATCGGATAATTATATTCTGATTTTACAAAAACAGCCATTATGGATATATATTTTAAATTTATATAAACAAATAATTTATTGATTAAACAATTGAAAAATCCAAATTTATAAATTAACAATATGTTATATTAGAATATTAGTATACTAGAAATGAATTCACGTTTTTTTATTTTGACAATAGAGTAAATCATTAAACAATAAATCCGCCAGATGTCAGGGCACCCAAATTGGGGTGACCCAATGTAAAACTTTGCGGCTAATTTTAAATCCAACACACAGGTTCTAGCTAGATCGAAATTAAAGAATTTATTTCAATATAACTCCGCCGGGACTATGTTGGAGCTAGAGGCGTAGCCACGGGGGGGGGGGGGGGGGGTCAGAAACACCGCCCCAAGGGCAATGTTCATGGGATGTGTAACGGCAACGACAAACCGTTTCTTATGGCAAACTAACCCAATAATTAAATATATTGCATATATATATATATATATTTAAATGCTCTTATCTGTGTATATCTTTTGTTTTGTATGCCATGGGTGGGCTATCTTATGTGATTGATCTCACAAGGGTTGTTTTTTCACCTGTGAAAGCAGGTTTTCAAATTTCAGTTGTTCTTAAAAATAATTTTTTCAAAAAGAGATCGGGACCATTGGCATAGGTATAAAGGAAATGATTAAGATGATGGATGATTATATTTATTTTTAGCTCGAAGGGTTAGTTTGAAGGATATTAGCCGGGCTTGGATGGGAGATGACCTTCAGTGATTAGAATCTCTCTTGTCGGCGTAAAGCCAGAAAAATGCTTTTCTAAAATAAGAATTTGCACTGGGCAGTTGAAAATATGCTTTAATAAAATAATGGCACAAAGCCTGCATTTATTGCTTCTTCGTTACAGAACGTGTATACAAATTACTTCTTAGACACAAGCCTTCTCTTTTACCAAATCGTTCTCAGGTGATCCAGTCACCTCGGAGAGTTGCCCCATTCAATGAGCTTCAACAACTGAGCAGCAGCCGACAACTCAGAACTCACAACTGAATTCGCTTAGAGGAGCCAGCTGCTTTTATAAACCTGGCTCTAATTAGCAATTTTTCTGATTGGTTAATTATTCTCGGCATTTTAGGATGACGTATGCATAACTTTTCGCGCGCTCGCTTCTCAATATAAAAGGGGCGTGTCCTTGCCGCTCAAGTGACAGTTTATCGAAAGATTCTGACCGGCGGGCAACAAGCGTCCTTCTCAATGCGAAAATGAATCGCTATTTTTAAAGGCATTTTACAGCGAAAGGAGCGGGGAACAAAATCCTACATATATATTATTTATTTGTTTATATTTTCGAAGACTTGGTGTTCATCATCAGTCTTTTTTAATTATAAATATTGTTTTTCATGGAGTCAATACCGTATGGATATTGACTCCATGAAAAACATTTATATTAAAGAACTGATGATGAACACCAAATCGAAAATACCTAAACAAATAAATAATATATATTAAAACCAACGAAAGTTTTTGTGCTGAGAGTAGCAGAATTTTTATATATTGAAGGAGACAATAAGAGTGTGTCTTCTGCTGGAATTATAAATTTTATTTCATAAATTAATTCCTGTGAATCATTTGTAATAGCCCTCGAAACTATAGTCTCGTTATAAATTAATAAAATTTATAATTCCAGCAGAAGACACACTCTTTTATTGTCTCCTTCAAATAATATATACCTATATACAGATATATCATTTCGATATATGTGTGTATGTTTATTTGCATCAAGAAGAGGACTAACTTTGTTTCTCTTTGGGAAATGAATCCAACACATTTTATTTTTAAATATATTTACATACATATAATAAATGGCTGTTGAGATGACTCTTTTGTGACACTTATCTCATTTGGTCACAGACGAAAGTCTTTTCCCTTGCTGCAGATTAATAAATGGCTTTTGAGCTGACTCTTTCTTGAAAACGCTTATGTATTAGTCACAGACGAAAGGCTTTTCACCTGTATGAATTAATAAATGCCTTTTGAGACTTTTCTTTTCTGTGAAGCCCTTATCGCATTGGTCACAGACAAAGGCTTTTCACCTGTATGAATTAATAAATGGCTTTTGAAATTTTCTCTTATGTGAGAAACATATCGCATTGGTCACAGACAAAAGGCTTTTCACCTGTATGAATTAATAAATGGATTTTGAGAGTACTCTTATGTGAGAAACCCTTATCGCAGTAGTCACAGACGAAAGGCTTTACACCTGTATGAATTAATAAATGGCTGTTGAGATGACTCTTTTGTGAGAAACCCTTATCGCATTGGTCACAGAACCAGGCTTTCACCTGTATGAATTAATAAATGGCTTTTGAGATTACTCTTAAGTGAGAAACCCTGATCGCATTGGTCACAGACAAAAGGCTTTTCACCTGTATGAATTAATAAATGGATTTTAGAGTACTCTTATGTGAGAAACCCTTATCGCAGTAATTACGGAACAGAAAGGCTTTACACCTGTATGAATTAATAAATGGCTTTTGAGATTACTCTTAAGTGAGAAACCCTTATCGCATTGGTCACAGACAAAAGGCTTTTCACCTGTATGAATTAATAAATGGATTTTGAGAGTACTCTTATGTGAGAAACCCTTATCGCAGTAGTCACAGACGAAAGGCTTTACACCTGTATGAATTAATAAATGCCTTTTGAGATGACTCTTTAGTGAAAAGCTCTTTTTGCAGTGATGACAGGTAAATGAGTTTTCTTCAGAGTGATTTAAGAGATGTCTGCTAGGATTATTTTGTAATGAGACTCTTTTATTACAATTATCACTCCCTCTTTTGACTTGGTATTAGAATGAGTTTCAAGCATTGATTGATTTGTTTGGATTTCAATTTTAGTGGATCGTTAGGACAGGGTAAAGGACTGTTTGGCGGAGGCATGATATGGATTATGATCGGTCTCTCTAAAAGCTTTCTCACTCTGCGAGTTCTTAGCAGCAAAAGTGCTGCTTTTGGTTTGATCATTGTATTCCCGATCACTGAAGTTACTTGTAAAGAGGACTTCTCCCGGATGGCCTTCTTGTATATGGATTTCGAAATCAGACAATGTTAGGAATCGAAACATTCTTCACAGAAATAATCTTCGGTAACTTCGTTTTTGGTTTGAGTACTTGTGTCTGAAAAAAATAAATGTATTTTAGATATGATAATGGAGAAGAAATTTAAAATAGAGCAATAAAGTTTATTGTAATTTTTTGTTATTGTCAATTGAAAAATCATTTAATAATATCGTTAGATGGCTTGTATACAATGCGCTAGTCCGCTAGACGATTAATTTTTTGCTTTCATTTATCATTAATAATTAATTGCAATAAAATCTCAATAAATGTAAATGCTAAAACTACTAATGATCGCGAGGCGGAGGATAAAGTAACAGGGCCTTGTCCATATAAATTCTAATTTGAATGCATGTTGTAGGGCAGTGTTTCTCAACTTTTTAAACCGAGGAACCCTAGGGCACATATATTTATTTCTGAGGAAGCCCCTAGCACAGGGGTCGGCAAACTGCGGCTCCTTTTAGATGTCAAGATGCGGCTCTCAGTTCCATGCGCAAATATTAATAATTATATTCTCTGCAAAAAAATATACTGCTAACAGGATAAAAACACTCGACAGAGAACAGTGAGAATAGGTGGAGTAGAGAGTAGACGGCTGACAGTCGGTTGGGCGCAGGCCCAGCCCACGAATACATCTTATTCTCTAGAAGTTTTGTTGACTTGAACTTTTACTTGGACCTTTTGATAAAACTCTCATTTTATAGATATCCAGCATTTTCCATGACACTTTTGAGAATTCGGATCATATCCTGTCCATGGAAATTGCTGGATATCTAAAATGAGTTTTATCAAATAGTTGTTCAAGTAAACGTTCAAGTCAACAAAATTTCCTACAGAATGAGTTAAGAATAAAGTTTCTAGGATGAGTGGTTTTCATTTTATGAAGTGAAAAATCGCAGTTTTTTAAAACTTAACCCTATTGCGGCCCGAATTTATGTTATTCAATTGAGATGAAACTTTGTTTAAATTGTAGCAGAATTTAATTTAGTTTAAAAATGTAAAAAGTGTGTCTTTGGCACTAAATTATGAGATATTTACTTTTTCGTCAATATCAACATCATATGCTACCTTTATAGGTTCCAAATATAGCATACATTTTCCGAATGACGGTGTTGCAGTTACCACATTTTTAAAATTTGGTAGATTTTGGGGAAATTGGGTATAAAAAACGTGCATTTTAATCGTGTCAAAGGATGTCTCGGGGGTGGTGTGGGTTTTGGAAGTTCAGATCGTCTCCGCACTTGCAGGACTGGGTGTTGCCCACCGAAACAAAATAGAAAAATATAGGGGAAACTCCAGTCTGGTGGATAATATTGCGGAGCGATTTGGCGTCGGGGCGGGCTCGGTCAGGGTCGAGGTCATCACACTCTAGTGGAAAGGAGTGTGGTCGGATAAAGCGGTGGAGTCCCTCATCTCCCTGGGTATATCCCAAAAAACAATAAACGATTTGACATATAGGGCGATGAGGAGATCTCTCCTTAATTTTTACACTTTCAGCAGAAGACCATATAGAGCGGGTGGCGTATGATTATTTTTTTTAAATACAACTAAAAAAAAAAAAAAAAGAAGTGAAATGTGAGTCAGGATTATTCCTGGCTCTCTCAGCCACCCGCTCTGAATCTGAATTAATTTATTCTGAAGCTGAGTGTAGAAAAGTTTGTAAATAAATTTATATAATGGTCTTTTGTCTTTGTAGGCTCCTCGGAGGCTCATTAAAGAAAATATAAAAAATACAATACGAAACATTTTAATTTTCGTGAATAATATTATTATTAAATTTTTGTGGGAATGTCATTGGGATGCGAGGGGTGAACCGCGTTAGATTAGGTGTACTCGTCTTAGCAATTAAATAGATAATGACCCTTCATCTATTGTCTTCTACTTGGAAATGAAAGTGGAAGTGCAAGTAGGTGTATACGTGTTAGGTCGCGGTTCACCCCTCCATGCCACTATGCCCCTTTCGGTTGAGACGAGTTTTTTCACATATTGAATGTATACTCAAAAATAATATTATCATCTTATTGAAAAATGTATTATTTTTAAACGTCATTAATAACAAAACAATTTAAATGATGTTTTCATTTTGTTTCTAAAGTAATCGTTGTATCATAAAAAAAGATAAGGAACTTTAACGCAGCTAAAAATGGTACAAAACTGAGACAACAATAGTGATGTTCATGGAATTCCTTAAGTATCATATCCTTTTATTTGACTATAAGTTATAATATTTAGACACTAAATTTAGTTTTTCTTTCTTTGACAGATTTTTTGAGAGTTGATACTACTAACTACTATTTTTGTATTTCAATTTTTTCTTTTATTGGTCTCTAGGCATAGGGAACCCCAAACCTCCCTTTGTGGAACCCTGGGGTAGGAGAATCCATCCAATTTTATTAATCAAATAATAAATGAACTTACCATCAGTTAGTATTTTTTCTCAGGGAAATTTCATTTTAAAATTAAATGCAATTTCCTATGAATACATTTCTTATGATGTTTGTTCAGGAATTCTTCACTAATGAACATTTCTGGCAATCACTGCACAAGAAATGCGGCCCTGAAAAAAAGATAATATTGCATTATTTAGTTATCTATAAATGTTCATGGATATTATCGTGGTAAAGTCGAGCCGCATGTGAATATATAACTTAAAAATAAATGGTTAGCAGATGAATTTGAATTAAATTCTTTCAATATATACCGATAGGCTCCGTTTTTGAGAGTCCCTTTAAAATGAAATTTGTTTTTAATTATTATAACAACATGGTTTCTAGACATCCATAGGGGACCACAGATTATGTATGCAAAATTTGGACGAATTTTTGGTCTAAAGACCTAGAATTTTTTCATTTTTGACCCTCCCTATTTTAAGTGGTCGGATTTTGCATTTCTATTTCCCTAGGGCAATGTTTCACACACTTTTAGAAGTGGACGAACACTAATCATTGACATTTTGCGATACAACTTAAAAACTAATGAATTGAGGCGTAATTGCATTTAAAATCAAAGTGCAATGAAAAAAAGGACTTTACACATAAAAAATATGCCTACATTATAAAAGAGAATAGGGCTTGAATTGATTTTTCTTTTGCAAAAATTTCAAAATTTTGTATTGGATTGTTTTCAGGACACTGGACAAGACTTCATCGTGCCCAAGTTCGGCTTGGGATGCAGATTGAAACCTGACCCAACAATCAGGTCTTAGCACTGGATCTTTCAAGTAATGTCAGATGCGGCTCTCCATTTCTATGCGCAAATATTAATAATTATATTATTTTATTTTCAAAACTCATAAAAAATATTATTCCGCAAAAAACAAACAAACAATATACTCCAAACAGAATAAAAACACTCAACAGAGAACAGTGAGAATAGGTGGGGTGCTCGTCGAGGATATGGAGAGCGGTAAATTAATTCATTTCGAAAATCTGAAGCAATATCGCGACGAAACCAATGCAACTATTGTCACGAATTACTTCAGCATGGCTGTAAACAAAATGAGGGATGGATTCGCTGAGAGATTTAGAAATTCAAATTAAACGCAAGTATTTTGGCGTTCATAGTAAAGCCTCTCAACACAAATACAAATGAGATCAACGATATAGTGAGCCATTGGTATTGATTCTGGTTCGTTTCAAATGCAATTGCTGGTTGAAAACGTAACGCTTGTGGAGTGGCAAGTTCACAGAACTCAAGAGAAAGTTAGAAGAGTTGGAGGTCCAGAAAAGGATGCACGTCACGCTGCACAAGTGGACAGCTCTAAAAGAAATGCCGCGAATTGAGGGACTGATATTTGAATGGAATAGTCTTCCAGCTACAGTATTGGTGAAGAAGTTGGCATTTGAAGTGCTGACGAACTTTGGGTCAACATATTCGTGCGAGCAAAGTTTATCCAAAGTTTTTTATTAAAAGACAATTCAATTAATAGTAATAATATAATAGAATAATAATATATACTATACTAGATGAAGGAGGAGGTATCAGCCAAAGATGGAATCACTGGGTTCAATAAAACAGCTTTAATGAGACGTTTCGGCCTGAATTTTATTCTAGTATCTTCAGTCAATTAGTTATACACAAAATGCTGTACACATATGTGATCGAACCAAGCCTTGTCAAAAATATAAATTTTTTTTAGCTTCATGTGAATTTTGCCTGAACTCAAAAGTTTCAGAATGAAAGTTATAAATTCACATGAAGCTAAAAATTTAAATGATCACACAATACTAATTGATGAGATATTTTCGGGCCCGAAAACAAAATTATTTTGTCAGACAGTGATTCTATCTTATTGATACTCCTCCTTCATCTAGTACAGTTTCATCACAGCCACGAACTCTGAATAATAATATATGTAAAAATATACTTATTATAAGTATGTAATGTGTTCAGAGAATTATTAATAATCTTAATAGGATTCTGAAAAATTTTATTTGAAATAAAATTTGATTACTGTGTTTTAATTTAAAGCAATTTTAGAAAATCAAGAATGTTCAATATAGTATAGAATTGTAATTAATAAATAAACAAAACCTTTTTTTGTTTATATTCAATGAGAAAAGAAAACCTGTATAAATCGGATAATTATATTCTGATTTTACAAAAACAGCCATTATGGATATATATTTTAAATTTATATAAACAAATAATTAATTGATTAAACAATTGAAAAAAATCCAAATTTATAAATTAACAATATGTTATATTAGAATATTAGTATACTAGAAATGAAATCAATGTTTTTTTATTTTGACATTAGAGTAAATCGTTAATCAATAAATCCGCCAGATGTCAGGGCACCCAAAGTAAAACTTCCCGGCTAATTTTAAATCCTACCACACAGGTTCTATCTAGATCGAAATTAAAAAGAATTTATTTCCCAATATTTATTATTATATAGGTGTTTTAAGGCGCATCAACGACAAGGGTTATTAGCGCCTCAAATACAAGACAACCTAGAAACGTCTTAAATAAATAGTATCATAGTCTAAGGACAAATAAAATAACAAGATAAATTTTATAAAATAACAACAAAATAGACCTATACAAAATTACAACAAAGAAATCTTTATATATAAAATTAAGGTTTTGTCTGTACATTGGTCCAAATCACGCCAAATTTTGGTTGCACACGTTTCAAGCAAAATTATGAACGAAAACACCCTCAACAAAATTCCTGTCTGTATGTCTGTTTCAGTGGTTTCCGCGAAAAGTTGCTCACGATTCACGTCAAAACGGCTGAAGGGATTATTTTGAAATTTCATATTTGTATCAGAGGTCTTCTAACTTACGTTTTTAGCTATATAACGTTTTGATATTTTGACCCCAAAAGGGGGTTTGGGGGGGGGGGGTGCACGAATGAAAATTATCAAATAACTCTTAAACTATTAACTCTACGGGAAATTTTATAATGAGCAAAGTTGTAGGGGATGTGATTTCTGACAACTTTTCTTTAAAATAATTCCCCCAAAAACCACCCAAAAGGGGGAAGGAGAAAAATATATAAACTCTTTCCCTTGGAGCAAACTCAACCAAATTTTGTATACATAATCTGTAGGCCTCAAGAGAGCTAGAAATGCAAAAACTAACTACCCAAAATGGGGGGGGGGGTCAAAAAATGAAAATTCTTGCTCTTGGACCAAACTCAACCAAATTTGATATACATAATCTGTGGGCCTCTAGAGAGCTAGAAATGCAAAAACTAACCACCTAAAATGGGGGCGTCCCTAAAATGGGAGGGGGGGCAAAAAATGAAAAGTCTTGCTCTTTGACCAAACTAAACCAAATTTTGTATACATGATCTGTGGGCCTCTAGAGAGCTAGAAATGCAAAAACTAACCACCCAAAATAAGGGGGGGGGGGTCAAAAAATGAAAATTCTTGCCTTTTGGAGCAAACTCAACCAAATTTTGTATACATAATCTGTGGGACTCTAGAGAGCTAGAAATGCAAAAACTAACCACCTAAAATGGCAGGGGGGTCAAAAAATGAAAATTCTTGCTCTTGGACCAAACTCAACCAAATTTTGTTTACATAATCTGTGGGTCACTAGAAGGCTAGAAATGCAAAAACTGGGTGCGGGGGTGGGTTAGGGCATGGGATGCGCGGAGTGGAATGGCGGTGGAGTGAGGGAGTATGGCGGGGGGGGGGGGGGGGGCACGGTGGTGGTGCAAGGTTGGTGGATGGGGGGTTCAGGTGAGGGTCCAGTGGCGTAGTGGGGTGGTACGGGGTGGGGGTCCGAGTTAGAGTGTTGAAGTGTTGGTGTGGGGGCGGGGTGCTGGGCGGGTTTCGTGGAGTGTGGTGGGTTGGAGTGGGGGTTGAGGTTGGGGTTCGTGGGTTGGGGGCCCGAGGTGAGTGGGGTGAGGGTTGGGGTGGTGGTGTGGGGGCGGAGGTTGGGGTGCTGGGTGGGTTTCGGGGAGTGTGGTGGGTTGGAGTGGGGGGGTGAGGTTTGGGTTCTGTGGTATGGGGGCGGGGGTTGGGCACGGGTTCATGGTGCGGGGGTAGGGGTGCTGGATGGGTCGGGGGGAGTGTAGTGTGAGGGTGGAATTCGTGGGTTGGGGGTTCAGGGGGCGTGCCCCCTGGCTAGCAGGAGGGCCGCCGAAGGCGGGCCTTGCAGCTAGTACTATATAAAATAACAACAAAATAGAGCTATACAATATAACAACAAAGATAAACTATATAAAATAACAACAAAAGCTGTAAAGGGGCTATTTAATAAATATTCAACAGAATAAATTAGTAAAATCAAAGAAGTAGAAGAGGGATATTTTAGACATGGTTAAAAAGATTAATATCACGCAAATACCCAAGCAGGTTCTCATAGCAATCCATATCAGAGAGAATATCCCTGATGTTTTTATTTTCAAGTTTATATTTTATCCTTTTAGCATTGTAAAGTGGGCAATCCACTAATATGTGGGATACATCAATTCTCCTGTCACACGTAATACCTGCCCCAAGGTGGAGCTTCTCTATTAATTAAAAAGCCATGAGAAAAGAAACAGTGACCAATTCTCAAACGAGTTATTATTGTTTGTTCTCTCCTACTATTATTTTTGTGTTTTAACAGTGGAGTAATATTTGGTTTGATTTTTTTTAAAAAATTATTTTCAATTTCCTCCCATTCATTTTCCCAGTTCTTCAGGATTAAGTTTTATGAAAATAATTTTATATCCTCATAGCACAATTCGGTGAAATCGTATGTTAATTTATTTGCTCCCTTTTTTGCTAGTCGATCGACTTCCTCGTTACCTAAAATTTTCTTGTGGCTAGGGATCCACATGAAGTGAATTACTTTATCCATTCTGATAAGATCTTGGTGTATTATTTGGATTTTTTGGATAATAGGGTGAAATATATATAAATTTTGGATTGCTAATAAGGCACTTAATGAATCTGATAAGATTATTGCCTTGTTACTTCTTTGATTTTTTAATTTGAAAAGTGCGAGTTCAATTGCCTTCAGCTCAGCATTAAATATACTTGTAATGGGCGAGAGTTTAAAATGGCCAGATGAACTGTCCATTTTAAATGCACATCCCAGATTTTTTTCGAATTTTGATCCATCTGTAAATATCAGTGAGAAGTTCGGATATCTGTTTAGCAATTCTGCTAGCATGATGTTACACGACCTCTCATCAAGGCTCTCTTTATTAAATTTAGCCAAGTCCAATAGACAAGATGGTTTTTTTAAGAGCCATGGTGGTTCTGGGGTATTAATTATTCGAATTTGTTGGTCCAAGTAATTTCTAATTCCTTCTAGGACTAAAAAAGAACTGAAATAAATTACTAATGTTTGTGGACCTATATGTACCAAAAACTAATCAGCGCTTCATTTTCTTAAACTTATAGTAGGTTTTCAATTTCAATTGAATCAGTACAACGGTGTGGAAAAAATCGTGGACGAAATAAACGATAACATCCATCCATCCATCCATACGAACGCACTTCCAAAAAAAATGGCACTTTTTGGCCTCTCGACGAAATTCCAGGTAATTTTTGGCAAAACCGTCACGTGCTAAAATTCAATCTCATTGAATACTTCAATTTGTGACCTTAATTGAGTCCATGGGTTCCGTAGTCTTTACCTGAGGACCCTTTGAAGTCGCGCTTGCCGCGAGACCCATTACAATACTTTCTCCCATGCTTCGCATTGGATAAAGTAAAAATAATTAATATAAAAAATGATAGTTAATAAAAGTTAAATAATGATAAAAGTCCTCACCACAAAAGAACAATTTGGTGAATAGGCTATATACTCGTATATATTATAATGATTAATTCATAAATTAATTCCTGTGAATCCATTGTAATAGACTGATGAAGAGGGCAAAGCCCTCGAAACTATAGTCTCGTTATAAATAAATAAAATTTATAATTCCAGCAGAAGACACACTCTTTTATTGTCTCCTTCAAATAATATATATAGGGTCTTTCAACAAGGACGGGTCGATGTTGAAATTAATTAAAACAAGCTGTATGTGAGATATTAAAGAAATTTTTTTTATTTGAAAGGCCCATTTATGCCATTATTTACGAAATATGAAATCGTTTAAATGTCCACCGCGGCTTCGAACGGTGGCACGGATCCGACAGGTCCAATTTTCAATTACTCTACTGCATAGATCCGGCTGAATCTGAGCGATGGCCTGCATTATGTTGACTTTCAGGGCATCGGTTGTTTGCGGATTATTGGCATAGACCTGCGACTTGAGAAAACCCCACAAGAAAAAGTCTAGCGGGGTCAAATCGCACGATCTTGGTGGCCAATTCACGTCACCTCTGCGAGAGATAACCCTACCCTCGAACCGTTCATGCAGAATGTCCATTGTGTCGCTCGCTGTGTGGCACGTAGCGCCATCTTGTTGGAACCACATGTTCTCCACGTCCATATCATTCAATTCAGGCCAAAAGAAATTGTTAATCATTGATCTGTAGCGCTCGCCGTTGACAGTAATGGCCTCGCCATCATTGTTTTTAAAAAAGTACGGACCAATGACGCCGCCGGACCAAAATCCGCACCAAACAGTAACTTTTTGTGGATGCATTACCACCTGGTGAACCTCATGTGGGTTGTGGTCGTCCCATATACGGCAATTTTGCTTATTAACAAAACCATTCATCCAAAAATGCGCCTCGTCGCTAAAGATGATTTTTCGGCCAAAATCGGGGTCCTCTTCCAAACGTTCTGTAGCCCAGTCAGCGAACAAACGGCGATGTCTATGGTCATTCACTTTGAGCTCCTGGGTCATTTGGATCTTGTCCCGACGCAAAATTCGCCAAGTTGAAGTCTGCGAAAGGCCGAGTTCTTGTGCACGGCGAGAAATCGACTGCCTCGGTGTCTCCTGCACACTCTCACGGACAGCAGCGATGTTCGAAGCGATACCGGTCTCGAGAGTTTCTTGTGTCGTTGACGGGATGGACGCTGGTTGTAGTACCGGTGCTGTGCGTATCGCATTCCGTTAGCTTGGTGGCGCTGGGGTGTTCGACCTTGAAGTTCCACCGCGTCTGCTCTTGAAATGCGCTTATTGTGGGTCAATATGTTCCACTAACGAACAGTTCATTTTGATAGCTCAAGTTCTATTATATGGAACGTAGCTGCTCAATCGTGTAACTATATAGTTCAAGGGAAAAGTGTCACTTTCATGACATTCGAAAAGTAGTCAACAACATGAGCAACACTATTTTGGTAAATAGATAGTGACGTAGGCTTTGAGAAGATAGCAACACTACGCTTTTATGGCCTCGATTTCATTCTGGGAATCCGTTCTTCAAATGTTGCTTCGAATGTGTCTGCTGCCTGCTCTTTATTTATGCTATAACCAATATCAAAAGTTTGTCGTTGTTTTTCTAATCTTTATAAAACCTATAAAATAACGTTTCTTTTATTTAAATTAGTAAGTTTAATTAATTTTCTTTTCGATTACAAATAAGTATGTATTTTTATTTATTTATTTAATTATTTTAGATGAGACAAAGCATCCTCGAATAACGAATATAAATTTGTAAGATAAATTGATTTTTATTACCTGTTACATCTGTTATTAATAAATATTTTTAATTTCTTCTTTTCGTTTTTTAGATTGATTAATAAATATCTAGTATTACCTATTTACGTAGTACACTGTTCTTGACTACATCTAAAAATTAATTTTTGAAATTATATCCTTTAATTTGGGAAATATTTTTAACATATAAAAGGTATGTAAAATTAAAATATTATTTTTTAGAAATAACATTACCATATAGCATAAGTTCTCGTTTTTTATTTTTTAAAATAATTTTACAATTAATATTTCTTTTGATTATACATTTTCTATTGGTTTTATTCATATTCATTATATAAATAAATACAAATCTTATTTAAAAAACAATTAGGTAAGTTAAAAATTTATAATTCCAGCAGAAGACACTTTTATTTTCTCCTTCAATTAAGTAAGGTTTATTAAAATGACGTTTATCCAAAAAAATAATGAAAAGAGAAATTCTCCTGGTATTCTAATAAACGTTTCAAATATTTTTACTTTACCATACAGGGTATGGTCAAGTATTGTAATCGTGCATGAAAAAAGTGGGTTTTTTTCATTCTTTTTTTCGAAATATCTCAAAAACGGCTGAAACTATTTCGATTAAAAAAAATTGAGCGAAACCATGGCATTTCGCTCTACAAAAAGCCCTAATAAGTGAGAACATCGAAAAAATTTTATTTTTCGAGATAATTGTTTTGTCAAAATGTCTGTTAATTAGTTTTTTTTTTTTTTTAATGCAATCGAATGCAAGAAGGGGTGCACCAGTAAAGATGTAGCCCCTATGGATCTCGAAAGACCCTTGCATTACCGAAGAGAAGGGAAAGTTGATTAAGTGAGAGGGTGTAGACGTAGGTGTCTATGCACCCTGGTTTGAAGGTTTGAAGATCATAGGTGCTGGGAAAGATAGAGGCTGGGAGGGAGTTCCAGTTCCTTGAAGTCATGGGGATATATGAATTCGCGAATGAAGTGGTCCGGCACTTTTCTAATTTGACCGCGAAAGAGTGTTGGGAGTCGGCAAAACGTGTGCTGCGTGCAAAGCATGCTTTGGGGGAATTATTGATTTTATCTCATCAGAGCACCTGCCGTGATAGTATCTATAGAAAAGGGAAAGGGCGGAGACATCTCTTCGATGAGTCAGCGAGTCGAGGGAGTCAGTGAGGGTAGAATCGTCAATTAGCCTGACGGCTCGTTTCTGAATTGCATCAAGGGTAGCAAGAGAATATTTTGAGGCTCCTCTCCACAGATGAGAGCCGTATTCGAGACAGGGGCGGATTTGGGCCTTGTAGATGGTGAGAAGTTGTGGGGGTTTGTAAAATCGCTTGGACCTGAATAAGAAGCCAATCTTCCTTGCTGCAGATTTCGCCACAGAGGAGATGTGTTCATTCCAAGACAGGTCAGATGCGACAGAGACGCCCAACATGGATAGGCTGTCACACATTTTCAGGGTATTCGAATCGAAGTGAATATCAGGGAAATCTCTATTTTCGCGCCTAGAAAATAGACAACATTGAGTCTTATTTGAATTAAAGTTAACTAAATTTTGAGAGCCCCATTTATTCAGTTTTTCTAGGTCGAGAGTAATTGAGGAGGCAATATTGATTCGATTATTCGGGAGAGAGGGTTTGCCGTGTAGAGTGCTATCGTCGGCGTAACAATGAGTGGGGTTTGCCGTTTGATCAATAAGGTCGTTTATATAAATAAGGAAGAGTGTGGAGGAGATTACAGAGCCTTGGGGAACACCAGAGTTTGTGGAGAACGATTCAGAAGATGTTCCATCCACCACAACTTTTATACTTCGGTTTGTCAGAAAGCTTTCAATCCATTTGCGAAGTGTTGGTGTGAATCCAAAGGCTGGTAGTTTGGCAAGAAGATTTTTGTGCCAAACCTGGTCAAAAGCTTTGGAGATATCAAGGGCTACAGCGAGGGTTTCTTTTCCGGCCTCTAGAGTATTGTTCAAGGTGTGGGTGACATAGGTTAAGATGTCGCCTGTGGAAGTAGTTAGTTAGTCTGTGCGTTACCAAATTTTGTGGACGAGCTAGCTCAAAAACTAGTGGGAATATCGAAACCAAATTTCACACGTAGTTTTGGTTCAT
>JALMQS010000187.1:24565248-24627041 GCA_024734495.1 Forficula auricularia
ATTTAAACATACCTGAAAAATAAAGTTGTGTGGTTTGGCTGAAATACAGAACAATACACAGACCCAGCAGACTGCAGGCATTCTGTAGTACCCCGTGCTGTTTGCTAGTCAGACATACGAATGAAGGCCTAGCTACGACGCGGCGGCTACACGAGCTCGTGAGGCTGCACTTCGAGACCAGCCTGGCCAACACGGTGAAACCCCGTCTCTACTAGTTGTAGTGCGCTCGGTGGCGGCATGAGAATCGCCTGGAAGGCGGAGGTTGCAGTGAGCCGAGATCGTGCCACTGCACTCCAGCCTGGGCGACAGAGCGTGAGACGCCGTGCGGCGCTATCATCAGACGGAGCATGCGCCGAGCCAGAGCCACTGCACCCCTGCCCGGGCGACGGAGATTGCGAGGCTGCCTGCGTCACGCTGGCGGGCTCCAATCTCGCTGTGATTCACTCCAGCCACATCGATGCCACCGCTCTACAACCGATATGCTACGGCAGGCTGCTCCGGAGGATCACGCTCGATGCCAGGAGCTCGAGACCAGCCTGGGCTGACAACCTCCATCGTCAGAATCTCCAGGTACTCGGCATGACGTGACGGAGGCTGAGCCGCGGTGAGATCGCGCTCTAGACCAGCCTGGCCAACAACATTGAAATTAAATTTTGCCGTTTCCTAATTAAACTAGAACCCAACCTTGCAAAACCCCGGAGGCAGAGAATCACCTGCCTGCAGAGCTTGCAGTGAGCCAAGGCTGCGGCACTCCAGCCTGGACCAACAAGACAGACTCCGTCTCAGTAACTCGTGAAGTACAAGATCGAGACCAGCCTGGCCAACAAAACCCCGTGTACTAATAAAAAAATAAACTACAGGCACGCATGAAAATGTTGAAAGCTGGATGTGCCCCTAAAATATTTGTACTGTCATCCCGTCTCACAGTCACTAACAAACAACAGTTTCAAACTCAACCATATATCTAATTCCTATTAACAACAGAACAACAGCAGACTGCTGAATGAACCCCTAAGGCCCAGCTCTTCTCGGGGACCAAGGCGGGCGTCCTTGGAAGGCCGTCGGCAAACCGGGTGAGCACTAACCTGTTCCCGGTCTTCAGCTAACGTCATCGACCTGTTGTTCTGGTATTTCCCCTGGCGTTGGTCGTTTTTCTTCTGTTCATCTTCTTGTTCGCCTTCTACCAGCAAGACCAACGAACTGCGCGGACCTGGCCGGATGCCGCCATTTGTTTTGGGTCATCTCCTCCCGTCGAAATTTTGGGCGTCCTCGGCTTGGAGGAGGGTCGCTTGCGGAACAACTGCTGCCACCAGGCTCCCCTGGATCTTCGCGCAGCTTGTTGGCGGAATCTCGACAGGCTTGACCTGCTGATGACGCAGTTCTGCTCACGATCTTGGCGACCTCTTCAATTCGGCCTGGTCGCCTTCGTTACTAAGACGGGCACGTAGGCCGAAATCGATCTTCGCCTGCTGTTCAACCGGTTCACCGCCCCTCGCCAGCAGGTTCTTGGTACTCAAGGACCTGGCGCCGAGGTTCTTGCAATTCGGTCCTCAAGACCAAGTGCTCTCCTCTGTCTCGAGCTTATAAAGGAACCAAGGACTCTCAAGGTAACCCATAATAAAAATTGACAATTGACCTTGGTCGCTGTATCATCGCGTAACCAAGGCGAACGGTAATAACCCGTGCGAAATTTTCATCTTATTATATCAATTGTTACATGAGTATAAAACTCCCGGGCAGATAAACATTTTTTGACTTTCGGACATAAGACCCCGGTTATCCAAATTCTCCCTTTGTGTGTGTTCTCATCATAATTCACGAATGTAATGTAAAATCATGAATGTAAATTTACGTATGTAACGAACATAAAACTTTGATTATAAAACTTTGAATATAACCTTTGATCGTAAACTTATGATTATAATAAATATTAAAACATAAATATAATAAATATTATATAATAAAAATAAATAAAAACTTATCAATCTGTAAAACAATATATAAATAAATAATAAACATTATACATTCATGTAACAAATAACTTTATAACATTGTAAAATCAATTTTTGAATTATAAATAAAATAAAAATAAAAAATATTAAAAAGATTGATTTCAATACTAAAACCGTTCTTTCCCAAAAAATTACAAAATCATTAGATAAAAGTCAAAATTAAATAAATCACTTGCTATCCAGGAACATTAGTAAATTGAATATTAGTAAATTCAATATTAGTAAATTCACCCCAGCTCTACTCAAAAATAAATATAGTCCTCAAAGACCCAAAAGAAAAATCAATCTTTTTAAAAAGACATTTTTCGGGCTTAAGGTTATAACTTGTATACAAAATTTGGTTGAGTTTGGTACAAGGGCCTATATTTTCATTTTTTGACCTACACCCCCCTCCATTTTGGGCGGTTAGTTTTTGCATTTTTATACTTCTGGGATCCCAATGATTATGTATACAAAATTTGGTTGAGTTTGCTTAAATGGCCTAGATTTTTAAATTATAACCCCCCCCCCTCCACCCCCTAAATTTTGAGTAGATATGCACTAAAATCTAATCAGCTCTTAATCTCAATGGACCAAAACTACGTGTGAAATTTGGTTTCAATATACACACAAGTTTTTGAGCTAGCTCGTCCACAAAAATTTGGTAACCCACAGACTAACTAACAGACTAACTAACAACCAGACAACCAGACAGACTAACTAACTAACATAAATATTGACAAAACAATTATTATTTCGAAAAATATAATTTTTTCGATGTTCACTTATTAGGGATTTTTTGTACACTGAAATGCCCTGGTTTCGCTCAATTTTTTTAATCAAAATTGTTTCAGCCGTTTTTTAGATATTTCGAAAAAAACACTTTTTTCATGCACGATTACAATACTTGACCATACCCTGTATGGTAAAGTAAAAATAAACTGATGTGGTCATCCATATGACTTTGTGGTGGTGAACCGCGATTTAGGTGTACACGTCTTTGGAATTATGTGGAATTATTTTGGAATTTGCCTCTTCATCTATTGTCTTTTACATGGAAATGAAAGTGGAAGTGGAAGTAGGTGTACACGGTATTAGGTCTCGGTTCACCCTCGTATACCATACACCTGCCTCCTATCTCATATTTAACCGGCTGCCAAGCTCGCATTCGGCTTGCTACGCCCCCTGGACTCGGTATTAGATTTTAAAATAATAATTTAAATTTCCTAATTTTAATAAATTTTATTTGTCATGAACTACTTATTTGTGGGTTTTAAAATTCAAAAAAATCACCTCGGCGTCGTCGCGCAAACCGATTATAATAAGTATAGATATTTAATGAAATAATTTATAATCATTTACGAAAGACCCTTCTGAATTTTGGACTCATTACCAATTTATGATATCTCTAATGAGAAACTAATCATGTGAATTCAAATTTTTTGATTTTTGTTTAAAATTTTTATTATTTTAAACTATTTTTGAACACCCCCCCTCCCCTCTTTTGGGTCATTATCAATTTTACATACTAAGGCATTTCCGTAAGGTAGGGTGCACACGCGAAATTTCGTACAAATCGATCAGAGGGTCTTGGACTTATATTGAAAGTTCTATTCAACCTCAATTTTGCCCCCCCCCCCTTAAAAAAAATCCCTCTCTTTTTTTATTATATGTCTCAATTATAATAAATTTCATTTTTCTTGGATTTTTTTTTAGTTTGAAAATTTTATAATTTAATTTTTAAGAGGCTCTCCCCGCCCTTATTTTTTGGTTCGATTTCAACCAAAATCTAATCATCTCTTAACCTCAATCTAAAGAATCTACATGTGAAATTTTCTTTTGATATAGTCTTTGTCTTAAATTTTAATTTTTTAGTGCATAAAAAAAATTATTTTGCCATCTTTTACTGCATATATTTGCATATTTCAACCTATTCTGCATATTATTTGCATATTTCAACAATTTTAACTGCATATTTTGGCAGTTTTTACCGCATAAAAATCCAGTCTCTACTTATAACCTCTCTAACTGATGGTACATCAAGATCAATGTGTAGTCTTTCATTTGTAATATACCCGGGGGCATTTGATATGCCTCTGAGAATTTTTGATTGGGCTCTTTGAATTTTACTCAAGTTAGATTCACTGGCTGTGCCCCAGATTTTGACAACCATACAACCATATTGGCTTGAGTATTGACTTGTAAAGTAAAACGTTTGTTTTTAAAGCAAGCTGTGAATTTGGAAACGTACTAACAGACATTTCGAAAAAATAATTATTATCTCGTAAAATAAAAATTTTTCCGATGTTCACTCATTAGGTCTTTTTTGTAGAGCAAAACGCCATGGTTTCACTCAATTTTTTTACTTTACCATACCATATCAAGTATTGTAATCGTGCATGAAAAAAGTGTTTTTTTTCCTTCTTTTTTTCAAAATATCTCAAAAACGGTGAAACTATTTTGATTAAAAAAATTGAGCGAAACCATGGCATTTCGGTGTACAAAAAAGCCCTAATAAGTGAACATCGAAAAAATTATATTTTTCGAGATAATAATTGTTTTGTCGAAATATCTGTTAGTTAGTCAGTCTAGTTGTCTGTTAGTCTGTCTGGTTGTCTGTTAATCTGTCTGTTAGTCTGTGCGTTACCAACTAGTTTGAATATCGAAACCAAATTTCACACGTAGTTTTGCTCCATTGAGATTAAGAGCTGATTAGATTTTGGTGCATATCGACCCAAAATTGAGGGGGTGTATGGAGGTTAAAAATTAAAAATCTAGGCCATTTGCGCAAACTCAACCAAATTTTGTATACATAATCAGTGGGGCCCCAGAAGTCTAAAAATCGAAAAACTAACCCCCCCCCCCCTACATGAACATAAATAATTTTATTAAATATTAAATATAAGTGAGGGGCCAGGTTGTATGGTAAAGTCAAGTGGATGGCCACATCAGAACACGTCAGCTTATTTATCACAATAAGATCAGCCGTTTTTGAGATATTTCAAAAAAAACGAAACAAAAATTCACTTTTTTCATGCACGATTACAATACTTTCAAATAAAATAAATTCGCTTATTTTTATATTTATGAATTATAAAATACGCTTTACATTGGTTTATAGGTATATTTGATTTAGTAGCCAACATAATTTTATGATAAAAATGGGGAGTAATTTGAGATAAAATTCTTAAATATTAGTTCAAATTGCCGATGGAAATATACTTTAAATTTCTAAGAAAATCCATTAGATCTGAGATATATATATAGAATTATATGTCAGAAGAGTTGTTTTTATCTCTTAAAATTCTTAGCTGATCTTTATATGTCTCAAAAGATATGGGATGGTAAAGTAAAAAAATAAATTAATTGGTATATTGTCTGTCCATTCTGTATTGAAAATTCATCCCCTGATTGGGGACTAGGTTTTTTACTTGACCATACAGAGTATGGTCAAGTATTGTAATCGTGCATGAAAAAAATGTTTTTTTTCCTTCTTTTTTTCGAAATATGTCAAAAACGGCTGAAACGATTTTGATTAAAAAAATTGAGCGAAACCATGGCATTTCGGTCTATAAAAAAACACTAAAAAGTGAACATCGAAAAAATTATATTTTTCGAGATAATAATTGTTTTGTCAAAATGTCTGTTAGTCTGTGCGTTACCAAATTATTGTGGACGAGTTAGCTCAAAAACTAGTGTGAATATCGAAACCAAATTTCACCCGTATTTTTGGTCCATTGAGATTAAGAGCTGATTAGATTTGGTGCACATCGACCCAAAATTAAGGCGGTGGATGGGGGTTAAAAATTAAAAATCTAGGCTCTTGTACCAAACTCAACCAAATTTTGTATACATAATCATTGAGGAGCCAGTTGTATGGTAAAGTCAAGTGGATGGCCACTTCCGAACACGTCAGCTTATTTTTATTTGAATTACATTAAGATTATTATTCACCCACCCTGTTGGCAGAAGAATCCCAATCCATTAAGGAGGGATTGAAACGCAAAGTAACAATTAATCTGAATTTTATGCAAATTAATCCAAGAATAGAACATCTCCCAGATGGCGAGCACAAAGATGGTCGCAAAAAACCCAATCCATACATCAGTGTCGAATGGCAGAGCGAATGAGGTCCAGTTGGACAAGACCCTATCCTTTAGCGGTTTCTGCATAAGAAGTACAAATCTGAAATCGTTTTTTTTTTTTATTTTAATCGAAACGTTCCTCTCATCGTAATATATTTAGTTGTGTGCAATTTACTTTTCAAGTAGAATCACTTTTGAGAAGTCGATAATGGCTTTTCGTTGATTTGTCATAATGAAGCCAACGGAGATGTCGATGTCGGACCGGTTCACATCCCCTATGATCCCCGACCAGGTGCCGTTCGGTAACTTCTTCCCGAAAACCGTTTCTTTTAATACCAACTGGCGTCTGAAACCAAAGGAGATTACATCAGAGAGGCGTAAGTTGGTAAAAATTGCCTATCTTTGACGATCGATTGTGGCTATACAGTTAAACCAATTCGAACTTTTGAGTAGGCTATTCGACGGGAAATTTTATGCTCTTTCATTTTGGTAAGAGTAAAATTTTCAGTAAGACTTATGGTTTTTGAGTTATAAGCGAAAATCGAAAAAAAGTCCAAAATTATCGTGGTTTTTATGCCTTCAAAAATTTAGCACCAGGCAGAAACCCTTGCAAATTCATAAACTCTTATTTGAGATGCTTAACATTATTTCCAGCTTGTGCATATTTATTAACCAGCAGAAGTCTAATTTGCCTGGGAAAAGCAAATAATCATTGTGTGCCTGCTGAAAAAAAGAAACCCTATCGACAAAACATGGCTAACCCTAGCACACAGCTTTTACATGGTTCTTTACTGATCCAAGCTGACTTTATGTTCCACACTGTTCACCGATTGAAATGAATTTGAAAACATAACATTACTTTAACAAAATGAAGCGCTGATTATTTTTAGTACATTAGTACTTTATTATAGCAATATATTTATTTATTATAATTATTATTATTTTTTATTAATTAAGGGCCAGCTACCAGTTTTACAAAAAATAAATTAGAAACAACAATAAAAAAACCTTTTTCATAAGAGATCTGGCAAAAACTGTTAAAATAAGTATATCATTTATTCATATTGGACAGAGATCGATTTCGGCATAATTAACTTCACCATCTATTCATATCAAATGAAATTTCTTAACTATAAATATATCGTTTTTTCAGTGTATAAGATCATGCCTGGCCAATAGGGTGGGTCGAAAAAATTGAAATTTTTAAAATAAACATACTCTATTGTTTTATGATTGTTTTATGGTTTAAGTAATCTAAATAAATTAAATTCTGATCAATAATATACTTTTTTATGTTACCACAACATTAAAAAAAAATCCTATTTTTAAATTTCATACAGCGAACAATATTTCGAGTCTTATTTTAAAATACCAAACAAATCTCAATGGCTATTTCTTTCAGTATGATTTTTGCATTTCATTTCGCATATTTTTAAATCAATTTCTCTTGTTAAACTTTATTAGTTTTCATGTTATTCTTTGTGCAATTATAGGGAACGCTATTTCTTTTAATTAATTTAATGCAATTAAAATATATTCTGAAATACCCGATGTTAAAAAAAACAATTCGTACGTCATATATGACCTATATATTAACCATCCTTGAATTATCTCCGTCCGTTAGAGATACACCCTTTATATAATCATTAGGAATATTATTTATAAGGTGCGCAACTAAGTTCTCACTGTTTGTCAATAGATGGCTGCAGCAGCAAGCGCTGGTCGAGTTTCACATTTTGAAAACTCTATGAACCAAGCTTAGACATATGGTAAACAAACCGCCTTGACTTATTAGTGATTTTGTGTTTGTGTCATATACTTTTGGTTGCGTGAAAATGTCTGAATGTGGTAAATATGCGTCATTTGCGGGAAGTGTTGGTTTTCTTCTTTCATTCGAAGAAAACGGCGGCTAAAGCGCATCGAGAGCTCCAAAAAGTTTACGGAGATGCTGCTCTAAGTGAAACAACGTGCCGTGATTGCTTTCGTCGCTTCAAAGACGGTGATTTCGATGTTGACGAGCGTCCGCGTGAAGGAAGGCAATATTTTTAAGGATTCATTTGTAAGCACTGTAACCAAAATAAATTCGCCGCGGTTATATTCCGGGAGCCTAGTGTCTGAAGAGAGAACTAGAGTCGAGTAGGACCGACTCGATGACGTGGAAGCGAGTGCACGTGGAAGAAAGAAGTAGAATGATATGTGTCGAGTTGGCTAGGTGAAGTGAAGTGAAGGGTCTGTTATCGTTTATTTTTTTTCGTTATCGCCTATCGTGGGGTTATTATTTATCGAATTATCGTTCCGTGTGATTCAGTGTCGTCGTTATTGTTGAAAAGGAATCAACAAATATATATATATATATATATATATATATATATATATATATATATATATATATATATATGTATATATATGTATATCTTACATTTTAAAACATTTTAAATATCAGTTAAATATTTAAGTTTATTCATTTAAAGAAGTGGCTCTTTGCCGAGCACAAAATATTGTTTTAATAACATCAATATTTGTTGTTTTATTATTAAATTATATAACTTCATTTAATTAATAAAAGTCAAGATTGTTTAACCACATTGTTATACATATACTAGTATACATATACCGGTTTAAATAATTATAATATTTTAAACAACAAACATTTTATTTTATTTATTTTTGCCTTCAAAGGGCAAAGTGATTATTGGGGAATTTTCCAGCCAGTACAGCACTTCTTCACAATAAAGTTGCATTTTCATAAAAAAAACAGCGAGAACTTAGTTGCGCACCTTATAATAAGCCGCGTAAGGACTCCGAGGGCTGCATGCGGCCTGCGGGTTGGCCAGCCCGGGTATACTTTATAGCTTGCATCAAGTAGAAAACAAGCTCATTGATTTCTCCTTATTTACCTAATGTTTAGAGAATCGGCAATGGTATTCCAGACGTCAACCAGCATGCCCTCGAATTTGTAGCCTTGGGGTGTCAGCCTTACCAAAGATAGTGGGACAATCTAAAAGAAATCATTCAGATTATACCATATACAAAATGATTAAATATTTTGTAGGTACATACGTACATGATAAATCCCGACTTTTTGTTCAAGTCCCATTAAATTGTTCCGTTGTTTAAAGAAACTTTTCAAATAACCGGGATTCTCGTCGATATTTTCATAATCAATTCTGCTTAGGGGCAGATATGCAGCCACCCGATACACTTCCGTGACTTTGAATTCTGATTCCTCAAGCCGAGTGATAAAAACTCGACAGTTTATTGTTATATTAACGTTTTGAAGTATTTGTTCATATTCCTCGGACGGGTCTGAAAAGACAAGAAGAACGTTGTCGAGCAGACAATTTTCATATAGTATCTGGAATTCGAAAAGAGGAAAATTATATTGAACTGGAGTGGAATAAATGAGGGGCGTTACCTCGACAATATCGGCTATCTTAGAGAAGACGAGGAGTCGTTGTCTTCGGGGACAGAGAGACCTCGTCTGGGAGAAGAGATCGGGTGCGAACAATGGTAACCAATCCACCAGCCATTGGCCAATGCACCTGCGCTCAACTACAAACAGGCAATTAGTAATTAAAATGAACAGTCAGTAAAAAGATTTTCAATTTGATCAAAAAATAAAATAAAAACGTTATAACAAAATCAAGTTTTCGTTTAATTTATTAACATTTTCAAAGTCTAAAATTGGGGGGGGGGGAGTAAAACTTTTTCAAGACTCGGTACCTCCGCTCTTTGCAGTTTCGGTGAATTTGTGAATAATTTTATATAATAAATATATTGATGTAACTTTTATTATTCAATATATTCTTATTTTATTAAACGAGCAATTCTTGTATATATATAGAATCGGTTTCTCGAAAACTGCTCTAACGATTTGGATGAAATTCACGGGTTAGGGGGGTTTTCTGTTAACATTTCGATCTGTCACGGTCTCATCTTTGGCTAAGTTGTTTTTGATGGGTTTTTCGTTAATTGAAATAATTATTCACAGGTGGTTGTCTCGATAAAAATGTATAATTACATTTTCATTCAATTTCCTTTTAATAATTAATTGGTTTTTCAAATTTAAATTCCACAAAAAGATCATTACAAATATTATTATAGGTATAATAAAAGTAGCAAATTTAATTGATCGAGTTTTAAAACCCACAAACACATTATTATATATTAGAATTTGGCAATTAAATTGATGAATTAAAAAATTGTTATTTAATTAAAAAAAAATATATACGGTATTTATTTATTTACCTATATACACATAATCTGTACGGGATTGGGGCGGGGTGGGGTGTAGATGGCGGTGTGGGGTGAAGTGGGGGAGGGGAGGTTAGACAGGGCGAGGTGTGTGTGTGAGGGGGAGGGGTTCGGGGATTAATATATAGCTTTTAACTGAAGCAAAATGTTACCAATCATCGCTTGGTGGCCAGGTACTTTTAAATAAATTATGAAGTACACATATACAGTAGTTGGAACGATAAACATGTGTGCTTATTTTCTATATTAATAATAATAATAATTACATTTTTGTTCCCATGGTAACCTTATTAGGATGAATTAATTAGTTAATATATAAAATTTATCAAAATTTGAAATTCATTTCGATTTAATATTTTCTTGCCTAGAGTCAAAATGGCAACCTACCAAGAGTATAATTGCCAAGTGATCTCTCCAAATTAGCCGTTCGGAACCGGCTTTAAAAAGTAGGTCCCGTATATCTGAGTAAAACAACTAAACACACTCAGCACAGGTATATGTGGAGAGGAGCCCACACCCGTTTCGGGTATGGCACTTGAAGAAGAAGAAAAGTCAAAAGGCCGTTTCTAGAATAATCAAAATGAAATATCTACTAGACTGAAACAGGTCTCGACTTGTAATTTGGCATCTTTACAATTTTACAAAATAAATTTATTAAACCAATTATTTTACATTAATTAATGTATACATTGTATTTTTGCTTCGCATTCCGGAGATTACTTCTCCACCATCGAGTGTCCTTATTCATCTTTAGTCCTTGTTTTTAATAAGAGGAAAAATCTAATTAGATAAAAAAAACCTCTTTTCCGATAATTATTTCAATTCCATTATTCCCCAATCAAGTCGATTGGTTTCACCCCCTAATTCTCCCCTCCATCCATTCTTCCTCAATCAATCCAATTCAATTTTACAAATTTTTTTTTTTTTTTTTTTATATAATTTTATTAAACCAGTTATTTTACATTAATTAATGTATACCATTGTATTTTTAGCTTCGATTCCGGAGATTGCTTCTCCACCATCGAGTGTCCTTATTTATCTTTAGTCCTTGTTTTTAATAAGAGGAAAAATCTAATTAGATAAAAAAACCTCTTTTCCGATAATTATTTAAATTCCATTATTCCCCAATCAAATCGATTGGTATCCTCTCTCTCCTCTCCTCTCATTATCCATTTTACAAAATTCCTAATTTTAATATAATATAATAATATTTGTTATAACCTATTAGTGGGTTTTAAAATTAAAAAACCAATTAATAAATAAAAGATAATTGAAAAAAAATGTAAACAAACTTTTTTATTGAGATTTTCATCTATAAATAATTACTTTAATTATGAAAAGATCAATTAAGATGAAATTTGTCGAGGTCCAGACCTAGCCAGATCGTTTTCTCATATATAAAACTTGTTAATAGAGTTAGTTTCATCCAAATCGGTTGAGCTCTTTTCAAAATAGAACTAAGATACAATAATATATAAATATATATACAATTTTTGCTCGTTTAATATGAGTAGATTTAAGAATATGTGAACTTAAAATCACCATAAGTAATTATTAAACGGTTTAGTGAATCGAATACAAATTTTTATTCTGACTTCATCATACTAAAAATAATATTTTATCCAATTTCCAAAAGTTTGTCTACTGTTTGATATACCTTCAGAACATCCTTAATACAAATAATACTCAATTACTTACTCCAAAACGAATCTTGATTGATCACAAAAAATACACATGAAATATCGAAATATCGAATAAATTTCTGCACTAACAAACATTTTTTGTCCTCCCTTGGATTAATACTAGTACTGCTAATACAAGTGCCGAAAATAATTATTATTAATAATATTTTTTGTCCCATGTCTATATATCTAATGATTGTTGAAATGTTTTTGGATGATTCGTTTATGACTTTTATAAAAATAATAATAATTAATGCCCAAGCAAGACATAGACATATCTATATTTTATTTTGTTCATGCGAGAACATAATTTATAACTTTTTTTATGAAAATAGCAATTAGCATGTATTTTCTTCTATATATGTAAATACAAATACAATCATTAATGGAGGGGATTGGAGAGTATAATTAATCAAAGTTGATTTACTAAACGAGTGATTAGACAGACAGACGTCAAGGATACTCTGTTTAGGCATAGATATCTATAATTATTCATTCAGATTTCTATGATTTAATTGGATAGGTATGTAGGTATATTAAAGATTTTTTTTCAAGCGTGAAAAAATAAAAATCAATCAATTTAATGATTGTTTTGTACTATTACATAATCTTATTAGTACCTGGAGCCACCGAGCGATGCACGGTAACTTTTTACTTCAGTTAAAAGCTAATATTATTTTTAATTTAAAATTCTGATAAAAATACAAATATATGTAGAGTTGAAATATTATTATAGAAATTTCTAATTGCGCTCATCTGCCACACAATGTGATGGTCAACCAAAAGCCCTTTCCGCAAACAAACGAACCATTGCAAAGGTCTTTTCATTCTTTTCGGCAAACAATACCATTGTCTGAAACTTGAGTAAGTGAGGCGTGAATAAGGTGGAATTCCACAATCCCCCTGTTTGAATTCCATCCGTAATTGATAATATTTGTCACATGATGTATTCTCCCACTACCCTTATGAAATGATGTCTACGAGAGCTCTAGCTACACTTGCGATCTGACCATCAAACGAGCTACACTTGCTAGCGAGACTTCCAAACAGTCACACGAACACACGCATTACGATACACGATAGATTCACCCCCTTTACGAACTCTCTTAACGAATTACGATAATACAATTACGTCTTTATAATTAACGCCGTAGAGTTCAGTTCCCACATATACATATATTATATATTCCCCCCCCCCGATCCCTCCGGCCCCTAAAACCCCGAACTTCGCCCCCTCCGCACCCCCACCACCCCACATCCACCCCGCCACAACACCGCACCTGGCCCCCCCACCACTGCGCACACCTCCTGCCACACCCTCGGCCCCACTCCCACACCCAGTTTTTGCATAAGGTACAGTGGTTTTTATATCTAGAATTTTAAACTAAAAATAATATTAATATACAACTTGTAACTGAAGCAAAAAGTTGCCAGAGCTTACTTGCATTTATACGTTAGTTATAATAATAAAAAAATAATCGTATAGGATCTGAAATAAAAACCTTTAAATTACTTAAATAAGATTTCAAGGTAAATAATAATCCGAAATACACTTTTTGAGTTTCTATTATTATAGAGGTAATATTGTAAATAATTATGGTTAAATGAAATAAATAAATCAATAAATAAATCTTTATTACTCTTCCTGCTTAGAGGCACAAGTCCTCGGTGGCTAAGTCCTCCAAACATCAATACAATCTAGCTACAATACATTAACAAACATCAATACAAATTAAGAAATAATAAACAAGAACAAAAAAAGAAAAAAAAAATAGAAATATATGCTCATTAACAAATAACATGACCATAGATTTCCATCAAAAGATAAAAAGTAATTTAAAAATCCCGTGCAAAAACCCGATACCAGGAGCAAGCGACGCATTAGCCATCCCGGCATTTGCCATAAGTTGTTAAGGAAACCTGGTCAAAACCTTAACAAGGTAGGTATGACCTCTCTCTACCTCAGCTAATTTCTGCTTGTGAGAACTAAATAAAATTTTGTACAACTCTAGAACTTGACAAAATGTATAATTGATTTAACCATAGGAGACAGAGGACTATAATCCCAAGTAGTAATAAATAGACTGTTCCACAAATCAATGGCAGATCCTACAAATGAATGCAAACCTATATATTAATTATTGGATAAAAAATAATTGGTAGGTTTCACATTAAGAATGTGAAACCTACCAAGTATTTTTATCCAATAATTTAAAAAATGTTTCACCAAGTACCAACACCAAATTCCTTAAAAACTACTATAAATTAATATCTGAATTAACTAACTTGTAAGAACCAGACCTATTTAAATAAATAAATAAATAAATAAATCTTTATTTCTACTTAGAGCTGATCTCGGTGGCTAGGTCTCCAACACAATCAATCTAGCTACAATACATTAATAAACATCAATACAAATTAATTACAACAATTTACAAAAATAAACAAGTAAAAAAAAAAAGAAGAGAAAAAAATAAATGTATGCTCATTAACAAATAACATGACCATAGATTTCATCAAAGATAAAGTAATTTAAAAATTCAGCGCAAAACCCGATACCAGGAGCAAGCGACGCATTAGCCATCCCGGCATTTGCCATAAGCTGTTAAGGAAACCTGGTCAAAACCTTAACAAGGATGGTAAAATTAAATTAAAATTAAATTAAAATTTAAATTAATACCATTCTCTAAATCCTTGTAATCTAAATATCCATCTGAATCATCCTCATAACAAAAAATCGGGGATTCTACGGTAACTGTGGCGCCGCGATCTGACAATGGATTCTTATAGTACTCACCAAAATAAGAAGATAATGAAGAATACCATTTTTTGAGATTTCGTTTAGTTTTCGAGATATCCAGTTTAAAAAATATTGTTTTTTTTTATTTATTTTATTTTATTTTTCAATTATTTTTTGATAGAAACAACGGAAACCGTAGTTTCACGGGTGTTCCGTATGGCGCCGCTATCTGACGACGGATTCTTTTAGAACTAGATAAAATAAGTAGGAATGTAAAAATAAAATTTTAAACTACAAATTTGAACTGTCTTTATGGACTGTGATGTCTCGAATTGTCTCAAGGGAGCGCCAGAGGGCGTTGGTAATTTTCACAGGTTCGGTTCTATTCATCATCTCGGTTCATTTAGATAAATAAGCTGACGTGTTCTGATGTGGCCATCCACTTGACTTTACCATACACCCTGGTCCCTCACTTATATTTAATATTTAATAAAATTATTTATAATCATGTAGGGAAGGGGTTAGTTTTTACATTTTTAGGCCCGATTGCATGTCGCAAAATAAGCTTTTTACCACTAACCAAGGTAGATGGTAAATGGAGCCACTGGGATGGCCAATCAGATGACAGGCACTGAATGTGCCTGTCATCTGATTGGCCATCCCGAAATGTCCATTTACCATCTACCTTGGTTAGTGGTGAAAGTATTTACTTTGCGACATACAACCGGGCCTTAGACTTCTGGGTGGGGTCCCACTGATTATGTATACAAATTTTGGTTGTGTTTGGTACAAGGGCCTAGATTTTCATTTTTTGACCCCCCCCCCCCCCTTTGGGCGGTTAGTTTTTTCATTTTTAGACTTCTCTCACTGAATCACAAAATCTAATCAGCTCTTAATCTCAATGGACCAAAACTACGTGTGAAATTTGGTTTCGATATTCACACTAGTTTTTGAGCTAGCTCGTCCACAAAAATTTGGTAACGCACAGACTAACTAACTAACAGACAACCAGCCAGACTAACAAACAGACATTTTGACAAAACAATTATTATTTCGAAAAATATAATTTTTTCGATGTTCACTTATTAGGGCTTTTTTGTAGAGCAAAATGCCATGGTTTCGCTCAATTTTTTTAATCAAAAAAGTCTCACCCGTTTTTGAGATATTTCTAAAAAAAGAATGAAAAAAAACACTTTTTTCATAGACGATTACAATACTTGACCATACCCTATATGGTAAAGTAAAAAATGAGTTCCCGAACAAACTTTGAAAGGTTCGGTTAAGAAATATTCAGTTCGGCTCGTATATCTTCATTTTGGGCTGGTTTTTAGACGATTAGGTTGTCGTTAGCCCGAAATGAAGTTATAGGAACCGAACCGAGCCGAACTGAATACCTATATCTTAGCCGAACCGGCAACGACTTTTACATATTCGAATTTTATTGGCCATTTACTAATTATTTTTTAAATAATTTTCATTTTCTATAAGAATCCATTGTCAGATCGCGGCGCCACGGACGCCGTAGAATTGACACAAAAACCACCACTGATGGTTTCAACACCTATACTTCTAGTCCCAACCCTGAATTGACTACCTTTTTCAACCATTTTTTTTTGGCTTTTCGGCCTTTCAAGCCGTGAGCCAATTTACGATACCAGTTATTTTGTTTATTAAAATTTGTCTCTAAGGCAGGGGATCAGAAATCAGCCGAACGCCTCGACCCGGACTCGAACCCGAGTCCACTTGGTTAGCAGGTAGAGTCGCTAACCTCTAGACCAGCCCGACCCCCCTTCAACCATATTATCTAAAAAAGATATTTTAAAAATAAACAAAATATTTACCTTAACAACGCAGAGATTTCCTTATTCCAGCCTAATTTCAAAACCAACACTTGCTTTTCCTATCTCTAAATGGAAAGAAGAGTTAATAAACCCCCCCCCCCAAAAAAAAGAGACAAAAAGAACTAATAAAAACCTACCAAAAAGCTTCAAATTCGTAAGACAGCTTTTTGTTTACCCACCAGACTTCAATGTTCAATGGTTTTTAAGGAATTTGGTGTTGGTACTTGGTGAAACATTTTTTAAAATTATTGGATAAAAAACACTTGTTAGGTTTCAAATTAAGATATAAAAATAAAACGAATTTATTTTTGGAGAGTCTTTAATCTCGATATATATATAACAGGTCATTCAATAAGTCCGTAGGATAAGTAAGAAAAAAAACAAAATTTTGACAAAACTCGATTTTATTATTCAACATAGTTGCCTTCGAGGGCGATACAACGAGTATAGCGATTTTCCAACTTTTCGATACCACTTTTATAGTACGATTTCTCTTTCTCGTCAAAATAGGCCTCAGTTTCAGCGATTACTTCATCATTGGACTTCTTTTGGATTCTGGTGTGTAATAGTGAAGCCATGTCTCATCCATTGTCACATATCGACGATAGAATTCCATTTTATTGCGGTTTAACAGCGCCAAACACTCCTCTGAAGCATCGATTCGTTGTTGTTTTTGGTCGACTGTGAGCTCACGCGGCACCCACTTTGCACAGAGCTTTCGCATACCCAAATGTTCGTGTAAAATGGTAAAAACACTACCATCTGATATCTTTACAATGTCAGCTAGCTCGTGCACCTTCAATTTGCGATCGTTCATAACCAATTTGTGGATTTTTTTATGTTTTCTGGAATAACAGCCTCTTTTGGGCGTTCACTGCGCTCTGCATCATTTGTGCTGGTACGACCACGTTTAAATTCAGCAATCCACTTCTCTACCATTTGTCTCGATGGAGCAGAGTTCGGATAATGTTTATCAAGCCATTGTTTGGTTTCCACTGTATTTTTTTTCATCAAAAAGCAATGCTTTATTAAAATTCGAAATTCAATTTTTTTTCAATAACAAAAGTTGCTTCGCACAAAATGCTATAACTCACGAATCAATAGTCAGATTGCTGTTAAATTTATACACGTATCTTATGAAGGTTAGTACTAAATAAAAATCTTATGGAAAAATTCTAGTAACGCCATCTATGTGTCATCCTACGGACTTATTGAATGACCTAATATTTAGTTCAGTTACTTTCTGTTGCTCCTGAAGATGGGTTAGCCACCCGAAATATATATATCGAGATTAAAGGCTCTCTAAAAATAAATTCGTTTTATTTTTATATCTTAATGTGGAACCTACCAAGTATTTTTTATCCAATAATTCATTGTACAATACAATCATTAAGCAAATGTTTTGATTTCCACAAACAAAATGACAAAACTACAAACACAGCCAACAAGTAGAATTGTTATTGGCAAGAGAATCATTTTCAAACTGATGTTTATGATTTCGACACTCGTACTGGGCCGATACTGATGATCCATTCGGAGATACCCGTCCTTGATACGGTCCAAAACGCCTACTTCTTTGATTTGATCATTTCTATAAAAAATAAATAAATAATTAATTCAGTGTGATTAATTAATTAATTGATATGTAAAATTACAATATAATAGAAGAGATTTTTTTGCTCTAAGGTTTATGAGAAGAAATAAATTAAAGATTTAATTAAAATTTTTTGTTTTGCCGAGAGTAGCAGAGTTGTTGATTCACAAAGAGAAACAAAGAGGTTGTCCTCTGCTTGATGCAAATAAACATATACACATCTATATGGAAATTACATATCTGTGTTGCGCGCCAACCCTTGTTTGTAAGGTTTGGTGCGAGTTGAGCCTATCCGGAAAGGATTAGCTCGGTAACGTGTCGAAGGATGAGTTCTTCCGCCCGCAGCTCTGGTGTCGACAGTGGTTGTGTCCTACTGAAGAAGGTCTTAGGGGTAGTTGATCAAAAGACGGTTTCGGATTTACATGTGGTTTATTAAGAGGTTCCGAGGCTTGTGCCTTGATTACATGTGTACGAGAGCGACTGGGGTCCTGAACTCAACTGACGAGGTTTTGCGAGGCAAAAGACTGGCTAGAGACTGGCGTTTGGGAAAGAGGAGGGGTCGTCTTTTAATGGTTGTTTATGCAAGCATCGCAATTGCTTTCTAGGTTGTGGATAATGGTTTCTTCGGGGCCTCACACGTGCTGCAAGCTAGCATATTTCAAGTTGCGAAATATTAGGCATTTGTAGAAGGGAGAATGCTCGACCAGCGATTTATCAATAATTAAAGGAAATTAAGATATGGAAAAGTACAATGAGAATATTAGGGGCTGGACCACAACATTCCTCTCATCTTTTTTGAGAAAATTGTTCATCTTGAATTAACATCATGCAATAATAAAATATTGCCATAAGGGCATAAATAATTTTATTTTGTTTCAAGTTAACAATTTTCTATTAAATGTTTCAGGTCATATTTATTTTTTTAACAATCCATGTCGCTCTCCTTAAAATTAAGATCTAAGAATAAATTTAAATTACAATACTTTTTTTTAATGTTTCTTCTAGTTATATATTTATTTATTTATTTAAAAAGTTTTTGTTAAGGAACTTATACTTAAGTGTTCACTTGTGTGTAAGTAAGGGGAAGATAATTCACATTGTTATTAAACTTAGTAGTAACACTTAGAATTTCACTTAGGGATCACTTTTGTGAACTGAAAATCTTTAAACACTTACTCTAGAAAAAATTCCATACTTATTTAATTAATTATTCAACTATAATATTGTATATATATATATATATATGTGTTTTTTTTTGTTTTGTTTTTTTAAATGATAAAATATGGTTCACAAAAATTAAAATAACAATAATAACAAGCATGTATACTATATATATAAAAAATTTCTATTAAGTGTTTTTTTTTTTCATTCGAGCAATTCATTTTTATTTATATATTTATATGTATACATATATTTACTTATTTATTTTAAATGGATTGATGACTTCTTTTTTTTTTTAATTCATTCAAATTTCGTCTTCATCTCGTTAAATTTAATCAGAGGTCATTAATCTTGATATCGCACAGGGTGATGTTTTTTTTAATTTTTATACATTTCTTTATTTCATTATTTCATTGTGTTTATGTCTGCAAAATTTTCTTTCACTCGTGTCTAGAAGTATTATTTTTTTTTCTGCTAACTCAATGAATTCCTACTCGTACATTCTCCTCATAAATAGAATATATATATAATTATTATTTTAATGCAAATTCTATTTTTTTCTGTTTTAACAAAAATTTGCTTATTTAAATTTTTTTGTTTTTACCAAATCGACGTTTTCATTAAATTATTCGAATAAGGATGTGATTAATTCATTTAGCTTCAATATCTTTTTTTTTTTTAATTATTTAACAATTTCCCATCTTAATTCTACATTAAGAAAATTATTTTATTATTTCCCTGAAAATAAAAATAAACAGAGCATCCGACGGATTCCGAATCCGTATCTCTCTCCTTTACGCGAAGAGCGGCTTAACCATCTAGCCCACAGATTCTATTAAGTGTTTTTTTTTCTTTCCATTCAACCAGAACTTCCAAAAACAAGAAAACTTTCATTGTCAAAATCCAGCCCAAAGCTACCTGATTTCAACTAATATTTAAAATTAATTATTAAAGAGAAGAATTTGACTCATAAAGGTTCTAACCTGGGATCGGTTTTTTATGAAAATAATTTTAGTTTTTTTCAATAGAAAATAAAAAAAAATCATTTTTCCCTAGTTTTGAGTTGCTAAGGAACCCTTCATTATAAAACTTCAATCATTCAATAAACATTTTCTTTTTTTTTTTCTCAGAACTCGCTGAAATAATAATTTTCATAAAAGATATTTGTAATTTCCTCAATGGATAAAAATAAATTAATTATTAAATAGAAAAATTGATTTAAAGAAAAGGGTCTTACCGTACCTGTGACCGGGTTTATGGAATTAATAGTTTTTTTCAACAGAAAATAAAAATCAATTTTCCTTTTAGCTTTGAGATGCTTAGGAAACCCTTTCATTACAATTAAATCATTCAACAAAAAATTATTTTTTTCTCATTATCAATTTATTAATTTAGTTGACTAAAAATCGGCCCCTTAGTTCGTCAAACTGAGTTTCAAGTAATTTATCTTGGATTTTGGGCGAATTTTCGCCTTTTTCTGAATTTATTGAAGTATTCGTATGCCTGCGGGTTAGTTCGCTATTTTCTGCTATCGTCTGCTTACTCCTGCTATCTTCTGTTATCATTTCTTTTCATAATTATTATTATCTCCTTTATTACTTTTATTTATATTAAAACCTAGGGTCTTTGCCCTTATTTTTTTTCTGTCTTAACTTCGTCTCTCCTGCTATCTTCTTTTAATTCATTTTTTTTCATTAATCTCCTTAATATCTCCTGTGTCTTAGCTACATCTATTATCTCTATTTCTTCCCTTAATTATTATTTTCTGCTATCTACTGCTATCATTTCTCCTCATAATTATTATCTCCTTTCATACTTTTATTCATATTAAAACCTAGGGTCTTTGCCCTTATTTTTTTTTTCTTTTTACCCTTTTTAACTCTCTGGGGGCCTTACTTAAACCTGAAAGCTAGACTCCCATAGTGCTATTTTGGGCTTCTATTATTTTTCCCTTCTCATTTTGCTTCCTTGAACTAACCCTTTATTCATACTTATTGAATTCTTCATAATTCCTTGACCTAAAGTTTTTTTTTTTTTAGTTAATTTTTTTTTCATTTATTCACCCTCAAGACCTGACTTCGCTTGTATTTCAATTATTTATCTCTCATTTTTAATATTAAACACATCTCTACATATTCCTTCAATAACTATCTCAGCTTATATTTATTTGAGTTACTTTATTAAATTTTTTATTTCTCTCTGCCCTTAAATCTTTTTTTTTCGCTTCTATTTCATATAATTGTCCCTCATTCATAATATTAAACACTTCTATATATTCCCTCAATAATTATCTTAGCTATATTTTATTAATTAAATTTATATTTCTATCTGCCCTTAAATCTTCTATTTTATTTATTTTTCGCTTCTATTTCAAATAATTGTCCCTCATTCATAATATTAAACTTATCTATATATTCCCTCATTAACTATCTAGCTATATTTTATTTATTAAATTTATATTTCTATCTGCCCTTAAATTATATTTTATTTATTATTTTTTTACATTATTTATTGTATTTTTTTCTTATTCCTACAGGGGTATCTATTTATTTATCATTTTCACATATTAACTTATTAAAATTCATTTTTTTCTTCTGTTTTCCTCGTTTCTTCCATTCCCCCTTAATACATTTTTTTTTCTTTAACATTTTGTTCAATGACCGAGCCGTTTGCCACTGGCCTACTTATTTTAATTATAAACTCATCAGAATTTTCTATGCTTTGGTTTAATGAACCATCCTGAACACCGATTGGACTTTGAACTGAGAAAGAATCTCCTTTATTCATTTTATTTGCAAGATCAACAGAATTTTTTTATAATTTCTTTTATTAAAATGTATATCTATATATTTTTATATCATTTAAAATGACTCTAAAATTTTATTCGCGTAAAAGAAAAATGTTCTTTCCCCAAAAAATTTATTCTATAACAGTTTATAACAGTTTTATAACAGTTTTGCAACGTATATATTTTATTTATTTATATTTTTTTTTGTTAAATTGTATTATTTATGTTTTATTAAAAATTGTTATATATTTATAAAAATTATTGATTTAATTGATTAAATTAGAAATTTTCTTTTTACTTTATATTTATTAATATTTATTTATTTATTTTTTAAATATATTTTAGAAACCTTTAAATTGAAGTTATATTTAATATTCAAAACACATGTATATATTACTTCTTCTTACTTCTTTTTTTTGTTAAATTGTATTATTTATTTTTTTTTTTTTAATTCGAAAAATTTATGGAATTTTTACAAAAAGTAAGTGAATATAGTGTGTTCAGCTCACCGTTGCTGTGCTGACGCGTTCCCGCTTGCTCGCTCAACTCGACGTCTCGCTGTCTCGCTGTCTGCTCGTGTATTCTCGGATCGTTGGCCCCTCGGATGTCAGTTACCCCTCGACGATAAGGATGTCTTAGAACTCCTCGTAGATAGGATGTCGAGTTCGCTCGAAGTCGCAATATTTTTCTTCTTTTTCAAAAAGTGTTTCTTTTTTGAATTTATATATTTATTTTTTTGATGTTTTTTTCGCAATTTGGTGTGATTTTTGCGAAATTGTTAGGTTTTTTTTTTTTTTTTTTTATATATCTAACTACCCCGTCAGATATCCTCCAGGTGTGAACGTTGCTGCCTGTAGCGCCGCCGACTTAGAGGAGGCTATTTGAAGATGCTCAAATATCTCACCGTACTGCCACCAATTATGTTGCGGCAGGTGGTAGTTATCCCACCAGGTGCCAGCAATTATGTTGCGCGCCAACCCTTGTTTGTAAGGTTTGGTGCGAGTTGAGCCTATCCGGAAAGGATTAGCTCGGTAACGTGTCGAAGGATGAGTTCTTCCGCCCGCAGCTCTGGTGTCGACAGTGGTTGTGTCCTACTGAAGAAGGTCTTAGGGGTAGTTGATCAAAAGGCGGTTTCGGATTTACATGTGGTTTATTAAGAGGTTCCGAGGCTTGTGCCTTGATTACATGTGTGCGAGAGCGACTGGGGTCCTGAACTCAACTGACGAGGTTTTGCGAGGCAAAAGACTGGCTAGAGACTGGCGTTTTGGAAAGAGGAGGGGTCGTCTTTTAATGGTTGTTTATGCAAGCATCGCAATTGCTTTCTAGGTTGTGGATAATGGTTTCTTCGGGGCCTCACACGTGCTGCAAGCTAGCATATTTCAAGTTGCGAAATATTAGGCATTTGTAGAAGGGAGAATGCTCGACCAGCGATTTATCAATAATTAAAGGAAATTAAGATATGGAAAAGTACAATGAGAATATTAGGGGCTGGACCACAACATCTGTATATATATTATTTATTTGTTTGAGACTATAGTTTCGAAGGCTTGGCCCTCATCATCAGTCTTTTTTAATATGAAAGATATTAATTTGCCGATGGTAATAGATTCAAATTTTCAAGAAATCATAAATAAGTTGGTGTCATCTATTAAATTCGATGGAATTGAATATTTTTAATTATATGTCAGAGGGGTTGTTTTTCACCCCCTCGGGAATCGAACCCGAGTGCCAGTAACAGCAATCCGGGCCACCTGGCTCACCTGCAGGATGCGAACCTCTCTGACATATGTACACGCGTAAAATATTTTACTCAAAGATTGTTATCTTAATTTGTAAAATTTCGCGATATAGTGATTCTAAATTTAAACTTATGGCATGGCTATATGTTACTTGCTGTTACTGGCACTCGGGTTCGATTCCCGAGGGGGTGAAAAACAACCCCTCTGACATATAATTAAAAATATTCAATTCCATCGAGTTTGATGGATGACACCAACTTATTTATGATTTCTTGAGTCTTTTTAATTATAAATATTATTTTTCATGGGATCAGTATCGCGTGGATATTGAAAATTTTTGAAAAATTATTTCCTTCTTTCTCAGCTGAATAGCCAGGTAGAATTAAAAATAAATTATTTATAAATTAAAAAAAAAAATCTACCTGGCTATTCATTTGAGAAAGAAGGAAAAACATTTTCAATATCCACGCGATACTGATCCCATGAAAAATAATATTTATAATTAAAAAGTCTGATGATGAGGACCAAGTCTTCGAGGCTATAGTCTCAAACAAATAAATAAAATATATATATATACAGTTATATAATTTCGATATATGTGTGTATGTTTATTTGCATCGTCTTCTCTTTGTGAATAAAATAATAAAGTCATAAAGAAAAATCAATTAGGTTGTCCTCTGCTTTATGCAATTAAACATATAATATGTATTATGTTACATCACTCCTATCGATATTCAATTTCAGAGAAGAAATCGCAGGGAATTGGATAAATTAAAACACAGAGCTTTTATTAAGTGAACCAGACGTTTCGTCAATTTATTTTGACTTCCTCAGTGGTTCAATTTTATCACTCTTTGTCAAAATGTGAGCCAGGAATGTGCTAAAGAAAGATCAATTAATATAATTATGATGTTTTGTCTTATAGAAAAATCTTTTTTTTAACAAAAAGTGATAAAATGAGCCACTGAGGAAGTCAAAATAAATTGACGAAACCTCTGGCTCACTTAATAAAAGCTCTGTGTTTGAATTTATCCAATTCTCTGCTATTCCTTCTATGATAAATTTGTATCATTTTTAACCGACTTCAAAAAAAGGAGGAGGTTCTCTATTCGACTGAATTTTTTTTTTTTTGTGCCTCATATCTCCACAAATTGTGAACCGATTTTGAAATTTATTTTTGCATTGGGTCCAGTCTACGTTCGGATTGGTCCCATTTTTTTCGTAGGTATTAGATCTTTTTTGTTAGGTTTGTTCAGGACTAACTTCTTTGTTTATGAACCGATTTCGATGATTCTTTTTTTATTGGAAAGGGGGTATCTTAGGGATGGTACAATATTAATTTGGTCAAGTTCTGATGATAGGATCACTATTAATAACATCACTAAAAGAGAAAAATAAAAATAATTTTTAAGAAAAAAATAAAACCGACTTCAAAAAAATTAAATGCAACAAATAAAATACACTAAAAGGTATAAAATAATTATTATCTTATTTAGTTACAACTAAACTACGAAATATTAACATGAAATTACTTTTTGAAGTCGGTGCCAAACATATACCTTTTATGAATCGCACTCGACGGATCTTACTTAGTAAGTTTGGCGGGTACGCTCGCTTATAGGTATAGTTTGTTTGGCACCGACTTCAAAAAGTAATTTCATGTTAATATTTCGTCGTTTAGTCGTAACTAAATAAGATAATAATTATTTTATACCTTTTAGTGTATTTTATTTGTTGCATTTAATTTTTTTGAAGTCGGTTTTATTTTTTTCTTAAAATTTTTTATATTTGTTTGAGACTATAGTTTCGAAGGTTTCGCCTTCTTCATCAGTCTTTTTAAATAAAAGTCGGTTGTTTGTACCTACCTATAATGGATGACACGTGTGTAGGGTGATCCGGGCGTCATAATGAAGGTGATAAAGTATTTGGTGTTGATCACTGGGAAGCTCAAGATCCTCTTGGGGCTGTTACGCAAAAAAAATCTGCCGACCATGCCCAAATAAATAAACGCACGTTTGCCGCCCACTTGACTGAATCCGGTCTGAATATCCGGATGGGGCGCTGAATTGGAAAGGATATAATTAATATAAAACAATCTCAACGTCGGATCAGTCACATTCTAAAAAAGAGAGAAAAATAATAATTAAATAAATATCTATTGGAATATATGGGGGGGGGGGGGGGGTCATTTTACAATAAATCAGACAATTTAAAAAACGTTTTTTTTTGTTATTTTATTTTGCCCATAACTTTTTGAAAAATAGACAAAATTAGATCGAATGGTTATTTTCAAAATTTCTTCAAAGAAAAAATCGTAAAATTTACATTCTCTACAACTTTGCTTTTAATTGAATTTGCGGTAGAGTAAACAGTTTAGGAGTTTTTGATTATTTTTAACCGACTTTGAAAAAAGGGGGAGGCTATCAATTCAACGGAATGTCTGTTTTTTTTTTATTTGAACATTTATTTCTCTTTACCATGTGGACCGATTTCGATGATTTTTTTGCATTGGGTTCAGTCTAGTCCCCGATTGGTCCCTTTTTTTCATTGGTATTGGACTTTTTTGTTATGTATGTTCACGCATAATTTCTTTGTTTATGGACCGATTTCAATGATTGTTCTTTTATTGGAATGGGGATACCTTAGGGCTAGTCCCATATTAATTTGGTCAAGTTCTGATGATATGAGCAAATAATCAAAATTAAAATAAATAAAATCTTTTATAAAAAAAAAACATTCTTAAAAAGTTCATTTAAAACCCGCTAACGTTTCTAGATAATTTCTCTATTTATGAATTGAATTTTTTATCAATTTCTGATTCAATAGCCCGATGCTTTCTCTTTCGAGATGCATACAAAATATTATCTTAAGTCACTATTAATAACATCACTAAAAAGAGAAAAAATAAAAATAATTTTTAGAAAAAAAACAAACTTCAAAAAAATTAAATGCAACAAATAAAATAATATGAACTCAAAAATAAAATAAAATGCACTAAAAGGTATAAAATAATTATCTAATTTAGTTACAACTAAACGATGAAATATTACATGAAATCACTTTTTGAAGTCGGTGCTAAACAACAAAAAGTAAGTGAGCGTACCCGTAAGCTATTCATAAAATGCTCCTATATGTTTGGAAGCGACTTCAAAAAGTGATTTCATGTAAATATTTCATCGTTTAGTTGTAACTAAATGAGATAATTGTTTTATACCTTTTAGTGAATTTTATTTCATTTTTGAGTTCTTATTATTCGTCGGTTTTTACTTTATCCAATGCAAAGCATGGGAGAAAGTATTGGAATCGCTTTCGCGGCAAGCGCGACTTCAAATGGTCCTCAGGTAAAGACTACGGAACCCATAGACTCAATCAAGGTCACAAATTGAAGTATTCAATGAGATTGAATTTTAGCACGTGACGGTTTTGCCAAAAATTACATGGAATCTCGTCGAGAGGCCAAAAAGTGCCATTTTTTTTGGAAGTGCGTGCGGATGGATGGATGGATGTGTGTGTGTTATCGTTTTTTTCGTCCACGATTTTTTCGACACCTTTGCGCTGATTGAAATGAAATTGAAAACCTACCATTAGTTTAACAAAATGAAGCGCTGATTAGTTTTTGGTAGATATCGGTCCACAAACATTAGTACTTTATTTCAGTACTTTTTTAGTTTTTTCTAAATATCTTGAAAATGACTTAACCAATTTTGATGAAATTTAATATCCTAATTAAGTACCTTGGAGACCACAAAAAAGGTTAAATAAAGTTTTTAGTAAAATTATATTTTTAAAGTACTTTACTCAAGAACATATTAATATTTAAAATGAATTTGGATAAAGTTTACCAACGATCCGTTGCAGTTTATTTTTTCTAAAAATTATTTGATTATTTAAAGTACATTCTAATGACTTTCGTAGGCCTACATTGCCTATTAGATAAGACGACCCTGACAAACGCGATTAAAAAGTTAAAATGTAACGTCTTGTTAACAAAATAGACCTGAACGATATTTATTAAACCAATTATTTTACATTAATTATTGTATACATTGTATTTTGCTTCGATTCCGGAGATTACTTCTCCACGATCGAGTGTCCTTATTCATCTTTTAGTCCTTGTTTTTAATAAGAGGAAAAATCTAATTAGATAAAAAAAAACCTCTTTTCCGATAATTATTTCAATTCCATTATTCCCCAATCAAGTCGATTGGTTCCCCATCTAATCCGAGCATTCTCCAACCTGAACGATAGGAAAACAATAAATCAATACTTACTTCTAGTATGAATGGAACGAGCGTATTCTTCGGGATTTGAACTTGGTATCCGCCAAAGTTCATCAATCCTTCAATGCTCTCGAAGGCCACCCTGTCTTTGACATCTAAAATAGAGGAGATTATACTGGTAGAGTAGCTGATGAAAATCATCGGGCACAAAAACAACGTGAAGATTAGAGTAATCCTGCTGGTTAAATTGTCAACCAGTAAATGTTGAAACGTTGACCCTGAAAGAGAGAGAATTCTTTGTCTTATCTATCGTAGAATCACATTTTTCTATTAATAATAATAATTATAGCATATAATAATAATAATTAATTCTTTATTAGCTACAAATGGAGCACAAAAAACCACTAGAGTTTAAATTGGATAAGCCCAACAATTTTCCAATCAGATCCCAGTTAGAATAGCCTTGTTGGCCCAACAGATTTCCAGTCAGAACCCAGTTGGTGACAGGTTTATAGTGAACCACCATATTAAACAAAGGAATTAGCTTAATATTCCAACGATCGTAGTTGGGATGGCTTACAATAAACATGTATAGAGATTAAATTGGCCCAACAAATTCTCCAACCAGATCCCAATTTAGATAGACTTATTAATAATTACCAGTGTTTAAAGTGGGTTGGCCTAACATTCCTAGTGAGATCACCAGTTGATAACCCGTTACAATAATAATTCACATTTGTATAAATTGGTTGGCCCAACAAATTCCCAATCAGACCCCAGTTGGGACAACCTTATAAAAAACCACCAGTGTTTAAAAGGGGTTGGCCCAACAAATTCCCAATCAGATCCCAGTTGGGATAGCCTTACAAAAAAAAACCAAGTTTATAAATTGGGTTGGCCCAACAAATTCCCAACCAGACCCCAGTTATGATAGCCTTATAAAAAACCACCAGTGTTTAAAGTGGGTTGGCCCAACAAATTCCCAATCAGATCCCAGTTGGGATAGCCTTACAAAAAAAAAAACAAGTTTATAAATTGGGTTGGCCCAACAAATTCCCAATCAGACCCCAGATGGGAAAGCCTTATAAAAAACCAACAATGTTTAAAGTGGTTATTTATTTAATATGTTAATCAATTATGTTCCATCTTGATTTAACTAATCTTTGACCATAAATGCTATTATAACTATTAATAATGCTATTAAATAATAATTAAATCAAGATGTCTACGACATATTATACTTAAAAAAAGTGCCTTTTCTCCCATTAGGGATCCTCGAATTCTCTCTTACCTTGAATACTAAACGAGCCGATTTTATTTAAAAAGGCTTCCATAAAGCTTTTCCGAAACGATTTCCCGGATTTGTTTAAGACTCGTTGGGAGAGTGTGTCCCAGAAAGAGAGAATGATGATTGTGATGAGAATGGCGATCCAGAGAGAAAACGAGAAGGGCCGGATGTGGGCGGTTAATTCCGATTTGAAATCCCTCTTGAGCACAGCCTCCAGGAAAATGCAATATCTGCAAACCAAAAGAAATCCCAACTTATTATGCTGAAGCTATATCTATAGTTATTATAACCGGCTTGCACGACGAGGCCGACGTGATTTTTTAAATTTTAAATCCCATTAATAGTTTATGACAAATAAAATTTATTAAAATTAGGGAATTTTAATTATTATCTACTCTTATTAAACGAACAAAAATTGTTTATATATATATACATACTATATATATTTGTTTGTATATATATTTGTATCTTTTAGTTCTATTTTGAAAAAGGCTCTAACGATTTTGATGAAACAAAGTATTTTAACAAGTTTTGAGCATGAAAAAACAATCTGGCTAGGTCTGGACCCTGGCAAATTTAATCTTTTTTTTGGCTTTTCGGCCTTTCTAGCCATAAGCCAATTTACGATACCATTTATTTTTTCAAATTTGTCTCTACCCCCGTGGTCAGAGTTTAGCCGGATGCCTCGAGTCGGATTCGAACCCGGGTCCACTTGGTTAGCAGGCTTTTGTGCTAACCCCTAGCCTATCTGACCCCCCACAAATTTAATCTTAATTGATCTTTTCTTAATTAAGTTAATTATTGATAGATGAAAATCTCAATAAAAAAGTTTGTTTACATTTTTATCAATAATCTTTTATTTTTAATTGTTTTTTTAATTTTAAAACCCACTACTTAATAGGTTATAGCAAATATTAATATATATATATATATATATATATTAAAATTAGGAATTTTTTGTTTGTTTTTGATTAACAGGTGTGTAAATCATAACATTACAGGTTTGTTTACGGTGTGAGAAGTGCAGGAGGTGGGGTGCAGTCGTGGGGGATCCGGGGGTGGGAGGTGCGATTGGGGTGGGGTGGGTCGGAGTGGGGGTGCAACTGACGTTAAAGTGATCTTCACAAAAATAAATTGTAGTATTCAGAGATATTTTGGATCTCTTCTTGCAAGATTAAGGCACTTATTTCGTATTTTTTTCTTGTGTGGAACGTAAACAAATAAAGCTAGTGTGACGTCACAGCTGCTGTCATATCCCGGGGGGCGTTTTGGCGGGAATTTAAAACTTAGAGTTAAAATGGCAATTTTTTGTACCAATCCTTTATTATCTGCAAAAATTAGATATTTTTTTGGAAATAATAGATAATTTCCAACATAATAGCACAGTATTTCAAAATCTCCCATCATGCCTATTGAAATTATTATTTCAAAACTCAGTAGTGACTCCCCTGGCTAGTAAGATGGGCTTCGCAGCTGGTAAATTAATAAACCATTTGCTTACTTTTCAATAAACGAGGGCTGTATGAAATGCACAGCCTGGCGACGGTCTTTCCGCATCACAATCCCTGGACACAGGTCGTAAACGCCTTTGCTCACGTCCCCGATGATGCCCGTCCAATTACCATTGGCCAGTTGTTCACCTGAGGCATCGTTCACAGCGATGTTAACCGTTCTATTTGGGCAGGTTAAGAAAATTAATAAATCAATACTACCTGATAAATAAATAAATCTCTATCTGTTGGCCCTAATATCGTATTTTTTTTTTTGATATTCGGCCTTTCTAGCCATAAGCCAATTTACGATACTAATTATTTTTTATTAAATTTGTCTCTATCCCCCTTGGGGTCAGGTTTTAGCCGGATACCTCGAGTCGAATTCGAACCCGGTCCACTTGGTTAGCAGGCTGACATAACCTTACCCTACCCGACCCCCCAATATTGAATTTAAAACTCAATAATAGATTATTATAAATAATTATGTTTTATAATTAATCAAGAGGTTGGATGAAAAAGTGAAACTTTTTCAAATCACGACACGCTCTTTGCCATTTCGGTGGATTAATAATTTTAAATGATCAATAACTAAATCTGATATTCATTTCGATTTAATATTTTTTTTTTTTTCAAAAGAGTCAAAAGACCTCTCCTAGAATAATAGAAATTAAGAAATTAATCTCTACTTGTTTTTGGCATTAGATTTGCTAGCCAAAATTGTGGGAAGGTGGTTCAGCGGGTTACCCGGACCATTCTCAATAGGTGCTAGAGTGCTTGTTATTTCAAAGAGCGTGCCGAGTCTTAAAAAACTTTTCACTTTTTTCCTCCTATTAACATCAAAGTAAAGTTTTTTTTTTATATATATATATTCTTCTTCTTTAAGTGCCATATCAGGTCTCCCTGACGTTTCGGCTCCTCTCCACACGAGGGGTGAACCACGATTGGAATTAGGTATACATCGTCTTTGGAATTATTTGGAATTACTTTGGAATTCATTAGATAATCTATTGTTATCTATTGTCTTCTACTTGGAAATGAAAGTGGAACTAGGTGTACACGATTTTAGGTCGCGGTTCACCCCACGTCTCCACATATACCTGTGCTGTGTTTAGCTGTTTTTACACAGATATACGGGACCTACTTTTTAACGCCGGTTCCGAATGGCTAGTTTGGAGAGGTTACTTATACTCTTGGTAGGTTGTCTTTGCTTTCAAAGAGGAGGCGACTGCAAATATCTGCTGAGACTCGGTCTCGAACCAGCGTACTTCGACTCAGCGAGCCGACACTAGCCACTGACCCACAGTCGAGTTTTATATATTGCTAAACTTAAATAGAACCGTACTTGATGTTAAGCTGATTGGTGATCGCTTGCCATATTTCATAAGCCGTCCCACCAAAGATAGTCATACTCGGCAGCTTTTGAAATTCCGAAAATGGTGGCGTCTAAAAACAGAAATACAATTACTAATTCTGAAATATATTTTATATATAATAGCCTAAAAAGATTTGTAACAATGCCAGTGTCGCGAATACTTGAATTTTTTCACTCCTAAGAGTGATGTCAAAACACCCTAAAATGGTCAAAAAACAAAAAAGAACCTAAACTGACATTTTATCAAATGTAAACTATGTATTTCAAAAATGAAGTTTTTTTTTCTTTAAAATATAGACAAATAAATTAATGTAATTCGAATAAAAATGATACAGAAAGTAGCAGACATCCGAAAACTTATTTATTGTAAATAAAATAAGCTGGCGTGTTCTGATGTGACCATCCACTTGACTTTACTATACAACCTGGCCCCTCACTTATATTTAATATTTAATAAAATTATTTATAATCATGTAGGGGAGCAAGGGCGGATCCAGGGGGGGGGGCGGAGGGGGCGATCGCCCCCCCATACAGGCCCGTGCCTGGCGGGAGTGCAACACGTGCGTCGCAGGCAGAGGCCAAAAAACGGCGGCCAAATCGACAGGGAATTTATAACAATTTTTTATTTTATTTTAATGAACTTAAAATATATTTGAGATATGAAATTTGTAAAAAAAAAAAAATATTTTTTTAAAAAATTTTAAAATTGAAAATAAAGTTCTATGTGTGTGGGGGGCGGCGTCTCTGACCCCCCACCCCCCGCTTGGACAATTCGATCGCGACACACTTTCGAGATAAAAAGTAGATCTTATATACATCGGCCACCTTATATACATCTCTCCCCCCCCCATAAAAAATTCCTGGATCCGCCCTTGTAGGGGAGGGGGGTTAGTTTTTGCATTTTTAGATTACTGTGGGCTCACTGATTATGTATACAAAATTTGGTTGAGTTTGGAACAAGAACCTATATTTTCATTTTTTGACCCTACACCCCCCTCCCATTTTGGTCGGTTAGTTTTTGCATTTTTAGACTAATGGGGTCCCACTGATTATGTATACAAAATTTGGTTGAGTTCGCTCAAACGGCCTAGATTTTTAATTTTTAACCCCCCCACCCCCCGCTCCACCACCCTTAATTTTGGGTCGTTATGCACCAAAATCTAACCAGCTTTTAATATCAATGGACCAAAACTACGTGTGAAATTTGGTTTTTATATTCACACTAGTTTTTGAGCTAGCTCGTCCACAAAAATTTGCCAACGCACAGACAGACAGACAGACATTTTGACAAAACAATTATTATCTCGAAAAATATAATTTTTGCGATGTTCACTAATTAGGGCTTTTTTGTAGAGCAAAATGCCATGGTTTCGCTCAATTTTTTTAATCAAAATAGTTTTAGCCGTTTTTGAGATACCTATTTTGACAAAAAGAAGGATAAAACCACTTTTTTATGCACGATTACAAACTTGACCATACCCTGTATGGTAAAGTAAAAATTAAAGTATTTCTCTTTGATAATAATATAATAATATGACTGATCAAGTTAGAATTAAATAACAAATTCCATAATTTGTAAGCCAGAAAAAGATGAAATTTTTAAAATATCCGAGATTCGAGACGCTGCCCGCACGAAAAGCTCGTAGTAAAATAAATAAAAGTAAAAAAAAAAATCACCTGATGCATTGCAATTTTCAATTCTATTTGATCAAAGTTATTTCTCATTTTATAATAATTCGATATTTTCTTCAGATCATGACATTTTACAACGGTACTCATTTGAAGAGGATGATTAACAGACATTCGGAACATTTCGCAACATTCATATTGCGAATTCTTTGTTTTTGTTGCAACTAGAAATCGACTATTGATGCTGATGTAGATGTTGGCGAAGAGGGTTTCCAAAGACGTTTCGGAATAGTACTCCTCATTGAAGATGTAGAGCAGAAGAATATTAACGTCGCACTGAGTGAACAGAATCTAAATTCACAGAGAAATTAATTTTTTAAATCTTTATACCGGGTGAGTTTTTTATCTTGAGACAGTCTGATAACTCAAAAACAGTGCATTATATGGAAAAAAGTTTCAAATAAAAGTTTGTTTATATTGAGAGGGAAACTAAACCAAGCTATAGTTTATCGACGGAGAACAAGCTTTCAAGGGTATTTTAGTCGAATAACAATATTTTCATAATTTACTTATTGGTGCTTGGTTCAAATAGCGGCATCTTAACTATTAATATATCTAGAGTTGCTCCAAAAATATTAGAATAATTAAAATACGTATATCATTTATTTATATTGAACAGAGATCGATTTCGCCATAATTAACTTCACCATCTATTCATATCAAATATAATTTCTTAACTATAAATATATCGTTTTTTCAGTTTAGATTTATGGATTCTAAATTTTTAATTTAGATTATTTCCATGAAACTTGGCTGTTACAAATTAAATATGTAAGGGTTAATGAACTAAATTCGTGAACAGCCAAGGTTCATGAAAATAATCTAAATGAAAAATTTTGAATCGATAGATTTTAATTCAAAATGGAAAGAATGCATTTTAATTGAAAGTACTAGTTTCTCAACTTAATTATTCTTGGCGAATATAACTTGTCTGCACAGTAGATTTCACTACATTTTCGAACTTGGCCGGTTTTTTCACAGAATTTTTTAGTTGGGTTTCTATTACAGAAAGATTTTGGACAATTTTATTATCAAATTTTTTATTTTCTATCTATACTTATTATAATCGACTTCCTCGACTACGATATTTTTAATTTTAAAACGCACTTATAGTTCATGACAAATAAAATTTATTAAAATTAAGAAATTTAAATTACACTGTTCGACAAAAAATTTTCCCGTAAACCAAACAATGGATTCCAGTAGAATTTTATATTCTGATTATTATGTAATTTTCCGATTTTTAACAACACATCAGAATTTTGAGATATTATCGGTCAAAGTGACGAAAAAGGCCTTTTTGAGCTATTTTCGAGTCCCATTAAATATTAAACAGCAATATTTGAAATCAAAATATTTTGTTGACATAAACGAAAACAGCTTTTTCTTTGATATTTAAATTACGACTTGTTTTTAGCTCAATTAGAACTGGAGTTATAACTAAAAAACTAAAACTACCTAATTATAAAGGATAATAAACATGTGACCTTCTCCGAGAAAAGGGACCTAGTGTGTCAAGAAACGGGTTTGGACTTAAGAGTGGATTCTGGTACCTAAAAGGGTGTAGAATAAGATGAAATGAGTTAGATTTCTGATAAAAATTTATTTACCCCATAAAAACGTACAAAACGAACTTGTGACCTTCTCCGAGAAAAGGGACCTAGTGTGTCAAAAAACGGTCCAAATTTTGTAAAAAGTTTTAATTGCGATTTTATCTTCAGTAAGACAAACGACGATAAACAGCACTTTTTGTTTCACTGGATGGTAGCAGCATTACTTTACAGTCTTTGTAGTTTGGCATTCTACCAGGAAGAGGTATTGCGAATTTTTCAGCAAAATTTTGAATAAATTGAACGATACGAGTAAGTGATTCCGGTGATAACACACGCGATTGCCGTTTTGAAGACTTGCCACTTAGTTCATGTTTTCGTTCAGAAAAGCCAACATTATCACTATGTCGAATCAAATTTTTATAACGTTTTAAACCAACATCGTAAATAAAACAAAACATCTTTCTACAAATATGAATGCCACGAAATAAGTACATTGTATCAACTCTGGATTTATTTTTTACCCTTTGGCCATACTTCTTCCGACTTTCAGTATTATAAACGTTTTCGAGCGATAAATGTTGTCGATGAAATTCCAAATGGCTCAAATGGACTAAATCTTGTTCTGGTTTACTTAATTCTTGGAAAAATTGCCGGCTTTGTATAGCAAGATTTTCTGGAATTATCTTATTACATTCTTTCGAACAACATGCTTCGGATTTTTCTCCGTACATCAAATCGATGTTCATCGACTCTTGTATATCTTCAACGGATTCCTCCAATTCGGATATAATATTGGATTCGGAAACATCATGCAAAAAACTTTGATTTTCAGTTAGTCCCGAAGTATTAGCACCGACACTTTCAGATAACGTCATATCGATCTCATCATCGCCATAAACCGAGTCTAGTCTTTTTAAATCATCATCAAAACTGTCAGAAATATCCATTTTTATAAAAATTACTTCAAATTAACATCAGCTTAGTAACAAAATTACAAAAGAACCAAAATTGCGAAACAACTTTTGAGATATTGATAACACTCGTTATACAGTTGGCACAAGACTGAAGCGTCACTTTATTCTTTTCCTTTCTTATAGTTATTTTTACAAAAAATACGTCACCACATAGGCATGACGTCACCAAAGTCGGCACCCAATCATAACTAACCATACCAAATCGCATCTCCCAAATGAAGGTGTGTTCAAAGTGATAATGCGTTATGAAACTTTAAATGCGTTTTTCTCAAAACTTCATTTTCACACACTAGGTCCCTTTTCTCGGAGAAGGTCACATAGATAAAAACATAAGGTCTTAGTTTTTTTAGCTATAACTCGAGTTCTAATTGAGCTACAAACAAGTGGTAATTTGAAAATCAAATAGGAAACTGTTTTCAAATATTGCTGTTTAATATTTAATGGAACTCGAAAATAGGTCAAAATGGCCTTTTTCGTCATTTTGACCGATAAATCTCAAAATTCTGACGTGTTGTAAAAAATCGGGAAATTGCAAAATAATCAGCATATAAAACTCTACTGGAATCCATTGTTTGGTTTACGAGGAGAAATTTTTGTTTAATTTTTGTCGAGCAGTGTTATTATTCTAAAACATGCACGCCGAAGGCTTCGCAGCAAGTAAATAATATGATACTTGTAGTGTCAAATTCATTCTGTACTGGAAATAGAATTAAAATATTCTTCTATCTGTTGTTGTTGGATTAGCACTCACTTTCTGAAGAGATTGCGGTGACATGGATAACGAGAAAAAGACGATTAACACTTTTCCACGTGGACAATGTTTAGCCGTCTCTCGGCATAAGCAAGGAGTAACTGGAACCCAACCCATTTCAAGCTGAGAACAAAACGTCAATCTCTCCGTGAGGCCTGAAAAACAAAAAACAGTTTTAGTTTGTATATAAAAATAAGCTGACGTGTTCTGATGTGGCCATCCACTTGACTTTACCATACAACCTGGCCCCTCACTTATATTTAATATTTAATAAAATTATTTATAATCATGAAGGGGGGTTAGTTTTCCATTTTTAGACTCCTGGGGGCCCACTGATTATGTATACAAAATTTGGTTGAGTTTGGTACAAAAGCCTATATTTTCATTTTTTGACCGTACACCTCCCCCCCACCCATTTTGGGCGGTTAGTTTTTGCATTTTTAGACTTCTGGGGTCCCACTGATTATGTATACAAAATTTGGTTGAGTTTGGTACAATGGCCTAGATTTTCATTTTTTGACCCCCACCCATTTTGGGCGGTTAGTTTTTGTATTTGTAGACTTCTGGGGTCCCAGTGATTATGTATACAAAATTTGGTTGAGTTTGGTACAATGGCCTAGATTTTCATTTTTTGACCCCCCCCCCACCATTTTGGGCGGTTAGTTTTTGCATTTTTAGGCTTCTGGGGTTCCACTGATTATGTATACAAAATTTGTTCAAGTTTGTTCAAATGACCTAGATTTTTAATTTTTAACCCCCCTCCACCCCCCTTAATTTTCCGGTCGATATGCACCAAAATCAAATCATCTCTTAATCTCAATGCACCAAAACTACATATGAAATTTGGTTTCGATATTCACTCTAGTTTTTGAGCTAGCTCGTCCACAAAAATTTGGTAACGCCAGACGTTTTGACAAAACAATTATTAACTCGAAAAATATAATTTTTTCGATGTTCACTTATTAGGGCATTTTTGTAGACCAAAATGCCATGGTTTTGCTCAATTTTTTTAATCAAAATAGTTTCAGTCGTTTTTGAGATATTTCAACAAAAAAAAGGAAAAAACACTTTTTTCATGCACGATAACAAAACTTGACCATACCCTGTATGGTAAAGTAAAAAATCGATACGCTCCGGTAAGCAAACTCTAATTTTAAATTCACTCGAGAGGAATAATTTATAAAGAGTTAGAAATGTATATTTTCGTTTGAAAATCTAGAAAAAAAAATACTTTTTGAACACTCATTTCGAAGCGAAGCTAATACAAAGAGGGGACCCTTATCAACTTGATTGAGAATTTCAAAGAAAAATAAAATTTTAATTTTCAAAAAATTAAACTCATTTTAAATAGTATATTTTATATAGAGTTTAAAATATCTATTTTCGTTTTAATATTTGAAAAAAATTTCTTTTTAAACCTAAACTGTCCGATTTAGTAAGTAATGCCGCATGTATATTTATTTGCTTTTTGCTTTTTTGTGTAAATCTTTTTACTTACGTTTCTCGGAGTATATTTTATAAATACATCGAATGTTTAATTGTTCTTTGATTACTTGAATTAGTTCGCATTCAGTCGGATCCTTATCTGCCTGGAGACAGTCTCTTGCCCCGATTAGAGCCAGGAACACCAACCCCGAGAACATCCCCTTAGCGATGTCCATTCTGCTAAGAATCAAACGAAAATACTCTGGACATTTCGAACATATCGAATTTTTTCCCAAGAATATATCCTATATTATCAAACTAAAAGATCTTGATAATGATTAATGTAATTTCAAATAAATAATGATAATGATTTATTTATTTATATTTACACGTTTAGGCCTTCGAAAAATTATAGGTAATAATAAAATTATAAAAAAATTGTTTTCCCTGCTTTTGTTGATGTTGTTGTTGAATGTTGACTCTTAAACACAAAGGCCGTTTTTGTTAGGAAATTAAAATGTCAATCTCTCTCATTTTAAGATGATAAATTCGGACGATAACGTCTCTAAAGAAAATTAATTTGTTTAATAAAGAACTTTAATAAATATTTTATCAATCGGTTGATTGATTTTTATTTAATTCTTGATTCAACATGAACTAAAATAAACTGATGTGGCCATCCACGTGACTTTATCATACACGTACCACAAATCCACCCCCACCCCCGAAACCACTTATCTCCCCCTCCGTACCCCTAAACCACTGCACCCCCACATCTCCGCCCACCGTCACCTCCACCCTCGCCGCCGCCCCCTCACCCAGTTTTTGCATTTCAAACCTTGTAGTGGCCCACAGATTATGTGTATATATGTATATAGGTATATAAATAAATAACGTATAATAATTTTTACTTTATCCAATGCGAAGCATGGGAGAAAGTATTGTAATCGGTCTCGCGGCAAGCGCGACTTCAAAGGGTCCTCAGGTAAAGACTACGGAACCCATGGACTCAATTAAGGTCACAAATTGAAGTATTCAATGAGATTGAATTTTAGCACGTGACGGTTTTGCCAAAAATTACCTGGGATCTCGCCGAGAGGCCAAAAAGTGCCATTTTTTTGGAAGTGCGTGCGGATGGATGTATGTGTGTTATCGTTTTTTTCGTCCACGAATTTTTCCACACCGTTGCACCGAATGAATTGAAATTGAAAACCTACCAGTATTTTAACAAAATGAAGCGCTGATTAGTTTTTGGTACATATCGGTCTACAAACATTAGTACTTTATTTCAGTACTTTTTTAGTTTTTTCTAAATATCTTGAAAATGACTTAACCAATTTTGATGAAATTTAATATCCTAATTAAGTACCTTGGGAACCACAAAAAAGGTTAAATAAAGTTTTTAGTAAAATTATATTTTAAAGTACTTTACTCTAGAACATATTAATATTTCAAATGAATTTGGATAAAGTTTAGCAAAGATCCGTTGCAGTTTATTTTTAATTACATAACAATTTTTGATGGAGACAATAGAAGTGTGTGCTTCTGCTGGAATTATAAAATTTATTTACCATATACGAGACTATAGGTTCGAGGACTTTGCCGTCTTCATCAGTCTATTACAATTGATTCACAGGGAATTAATTGTAATAGACTGATGAAGATGGCAAAGCTCCTCGAAACTAAAGTCTCGTTATAAATAAATACATTTTATAATTCCAGCAGAGGACACACTCTTTTATTGTCTCCTTCAATATATAAAAATTCTGCTACTCTCGGCACAAAAACTTTCAATTTAACAATTTTTGAGTTCATTAATTAAATTGCTAAATTCTATATAAGGGGCGTGTCCCTGCGGTCTGTTCGCCAGTTGATCGAAAGGTCCCGACCGGTAAACACTAAACCGCATTTCTCAAGGTGAAAATGAATCTTTATTTTTAAAAAGCATTTTATATTGAAAAGCGTAGAGAATAAAATCCTAGTCAACTCCCAGTCAACTTCTTATGCTGTATAAGGCTCAAATTCGTCCCTGTCTCGAATATGGCTCTCATCTGTAGGGGTGCATCCAAGCATTCTCTGTGTTACATCTGGATGCAATTCAGAAGCGAGCAATTAAACTAATAGGAGACCCGGTCTCTAACCAACTCACTCGACTCCCTGGCTCACCGAAGAACCGTTTCTGCCCTTTTCCTGTACTACAGATACTATCACGGTGTCTGTTCAGTCGAGCTGAAATCTCTATCCCCCCTAATGCCCTCTTTACGAGAAACACGCGGTTTTCTAACGCTCAGCACCCCTTCGCTGTCAAATTGGATAAAAGTCGAACAAGCGCTTTCGCTAACTCTTTTATTCCTAGGACTCCTCCAGAGACTGGAACTCGCTCCCTGCCACCATCTTTCCCGCGACTCTATAACCTTAAGCTATTTAAGACCCGTATCCAAGCAGATACCTTCGACCTCCGCCCAATCCATAAAATTCTTTCTTCTTCTTTTCACGATGGAGGCCAACTGAGGGCTTTAGAGTTGCACCTTTTGGTGTAACTCCTTCTCTCATCATTATCATTTAAAAAAAAAAAAAAAAATATACATAATTTTCCATTTTATATAGATAGATAGATAGATAAAGGGATATTTTGTCCTGAAACTTTTTGATTTCAAATAAACGTTTTTATAATATTTTTTTTTTGTATTTATTTATAGAAAATACAATCATAAAAAATTTTCACTTTTCTTAATGTACCTAAATATTTGTTTTCTTTATAGTAAATAATAATTCTGATGATAATAGTATACAATTAAATGGATAAAGCGATGAACTAGAAAAATGTTTTATAATATATTAATATTGTTGTTGTTGTTGCAGGTGCTGACATCGCCAAACGAGGTGACCACAGGAACCCCCGCGAACGGCCGTCCTTCTTACGACTCTCTCAGCTCCGGGGGCTCAGGAGACGATGAAGAAATGGAGGCGATCATGGCCAGCAGTGGGGGCGGGAACCACGTGACTGTCACCTCCATCCGATCCATGCCACCACCGCCCTCACTTCACACCTGGGTAATTGGAAATCATTCATTCATTCATATATATAATATATATAATAGCCCAGATTAATTTGCAGCAACGCTAACGTAATGCTGCCGACAGGAGCTGATGCCGTGTATATTTGCGGCAAATTTGAAATATAATTGTAATTTGAACTCGAATTTTGAAATGAAAGACTCCAATTGATTTTAAATTAAGAAACATTAAATATCTCGATAAATATTCCTCCCTCCCCCCCTCACCACTCAAAAATTAAATATTCAATTCGCTTTTCTTTGCGCACACAAATACGAAATAAATCACATCTTATTTGATTTATATTTTATATATTATTTGGTTATTTTTTAATACATTCTGCCACTCTTTTATAATTTTTTAAAATCTAAATTTTGTTATTCTTATTTTTCGACCTTACAAAATTGAACGACTTAAGGCACGCATGCCCGAGTTTCTCATGGCAATACTGGATGGAGCAGCCTGTCATACAAACAACACCTGATCTCTTTTAAATATATGGAGCCTTATATCGATTATCGATCCCAAATTTTATAAAAATGATATAATATAATTCTCCTCCTCACACGATCCCACTTATCTAAATAAATCTATTCCACACAAAAATATCACAATGCTGTAGATTATAGAAAAAGACTTAGATTCATACTAGAGCCTCATTTCTGTAGCTGTGTCAGGTCGAAAATGAGGAGAAATTTAAGAGACTATGTATTTTCGGAGTTTACAGGTATACATTTGGAGTGTGGTTTTAAGAGGAATAAAAATTTGGGACCGAGACGCCGCCCGCCAGGGCACCAGCCCCGAGGGCCGAGATTCGAGGGCGTGCCGAAAAGCTCGTTACTAATATTTTGAAGGAGACAATAAAAGAGTGTGTCTTCTGCTGGAATAATATTATTCTATAAGGTCACAGATTTTATACAGATGTTTTATAATTAATTTCTATGAGCAGTCTCCTGCCTAGAACATTAAGGGTTATACTGCTTTTTTTGCTTAGGCTTTAGATATTTAAGGGTTTATTTAGAATAATCAATGTTAAGTGCATTGATTATATAAAGTTGTTGTTTTTAAGATGTTTTCGATTATTTATTTTACAGTAATCGAAAATATCTTAAAAACCAACAACTTTTATTTAATCAATGCACTTAACATTGATTATTCTAAATAAACCTTAAATATCTAGCCTCAAAAAAGCGGTATAAGTCTTAATGTACTCTTGAACAGAAGGCGAGAGTCTTAGCCACTAGACCTAAAGCCAATAAGGAAATATTTGATATTTCATCTATATAGCTTTGATTTTTTTTTTAATGATATTGATGTGAGAAGGAAATACACCAGAAGGTGCATTCCCTAAAGGCCTGTATGGGATGGCCCCTCCATCATGAAAAGAACAGAGTAGAAGGAAAGAAGCCGGGATCACGAGCCAAATCTCAGAAAGTTAGATACAATCCAATTTACTAAGTTTTTTAAGGGCTTCGAGCAGTGGTAAATTCTCCGCGCGATAAATTAGGTTGAATTTATCTCCCACTTAATTTTTATTACCAGACCCTATACTTACAGAAAAAATGTCTGGGTATATCCGGGGACCTCCGGGTTGCCAGCCAGACATGCTGACCATTACACCAAGGAGGCGGACAAAAATGTTCTTCTTGTTTAAAATAGACATTTAACTTTAAAAAATTTTATGTACGTTTTTAATTTTCTAAGCAAAGTCTATTTTAATAAATAGTTTATTTAATATCATTTAAATAAATATTAGAGTTGATAAAATACGGGCAAAAATTTTATCACCATTAAAAAATCCCACTCCATAAATACTGGCTATTATTAATAGATACATTAATAATTGTATAACTCCATTATTTTCGTGAATATATTAAATATTGTAAAACCAACTTGTATAAAATTAATATCTTTAGTTTTTAAAGTTTTTTTTTTTTTTGGCTTTTCGGCCTCTCTATCCATAAGCCAATTTACGATACTACTAAATATTTTAAAATTTGTCTTTACCCCCCGGCGTCAGGTTTTAGCCGGATGTCTCGAGTCGGATTCGAACCCGGGTCCACTTGGTTACCAGGCTGAAACGCTAACCCCTAGCCTACCCGACCCCCAGTTTTTAAAGTTGAGAATTATTTAAATATCGCTAAATGAAATTAATATTATATAAAAATTTTACATTATCTAAATAATATACCATAAATCAATAAACTACTTTATGATTAAAATGACATTTTTTTTATTCAAGATTTTGGATTTAAATATTTTGTTTATTTGATGTCGTATAAAAAAAAATAATTCTTATAAAAGTTGTTCACTTTTTTTGTAGATTTAGACTCTGTAAAGAAAAATATAGGTTTCCATTTAAAAAAACAGAGCTTGACCTTGAAATACCCTTGAAAGCTTGTTTCTAGGTCGACAAGTAGTTTAGTTTCCCCGTGATATACATAAAATTTTATTTGAAACTTTTTTTCATATAATACACTGTTTTTGAGTTATAAGACTGTCTCAAGATAAAAAACTCACCCAGTATATTTGATATACTAATATATGTGTGTATGTTTATTCGCATCAAGCAGAGGACAACCTCTTTGTTTCTCTTTGTGATTCAACAATTCTGCTAAATAAAAACTTTTCAAGGAAACTAGTTTATTATTAATAATATTAAAAAATTTTTGCAGGCGTCTCTGGCTGAAGGCAACGAAGTTTCGACAACCATCTCAACCCCTTCAACAACAACAACAAAGTCTTTGTCGACAACAACGACAACAATCTCCCCAACGAAACCACGACCGCCTGTGCCACCGAGAAAATCCTCCATTACAATGCCGACAACAACCACCAATCCCGATATAGTCACTTCCACTTCGAATAATAATAATAATACTAACAACAACAACAACAACAACAACACGTCCGCAACGTCAACAATTTCAGTGCAAATTCCAAGTTACAATGCAAATAAATCTACATTTGAACAATGGGTGTTTTTAGATGAAACATCGCCACGAAAGGCGACAACTCAAACGAACAACAACACCGCGAATGGCGGGGCTGCAGTTGTTACAGCCAATCAGACTGAACCACCAGAATAGACACACAGAGAGAGAAATCACAAGTTAAAATAAAATATGAATAAATATATATATATATTTTTTAGGGGAAATGGGGGGAAAATAAAACAAAAAAATATTAATTTTTTTGTTGTTGTTACAATACTTACAGTTGTTTAATTTATTATAATTTGAAAATATAATTCTGACAAGAGAAACAAAAAATATTATTAAAATAAGTCGAGTGTAACCCTTCTCGTATATGAATACGCTTTCCAATAGTGTGTGTGGGTGTAAACTTTTTTTAACGTTGCTTTGAGCAAACCTCAAGAGATGGCGCGCACAAAACCGAAGGCATATTTCGTATAATGAAATTGTCTGGTCATTTGCATGAAGCTAGGCAATTACTCACCAGTCTCCAGAGTATCGGGGGCTCAGTGGACATTCCGGCGAGACCCAAAGCTTCACCTAACTTTTATCTTCTCTTTCACTTCATTTTTCTCGGAATTCTAAGACTTACTTTAGAATCCCAACCAAAAACTAAATTATGGAGGTATCCGTCCACCTCAACATCTCGATTATAGACAAAGGACTCAGTTTTAAATGTAATTAATATTTATGGGAAATATTTTGAAAAAAAAACAATCCTAAATTATAATAATTTTTTGAAGAGTATTATTTTCTAGAAATGATTATTTGTTCGAAAGGTAAATAATTAAAAAAAAAAAACATTTACATTTTTATCGTGTTTCGAACACTTAATCTGTATCATCATCAGCTCTGTTGCGGCCAAGTTCCAACAAAAGTTCAGCATCGCCCAATAGATGGCACTGGTGCAACTTAATTCGAAAGAGCCACAAGGGCGAAAGAAACGACACAAACAAAAAAACAAACAAATAAACTTACGTTATTTAATTACATACAATTTGTGACAGCTCAATATTACAAAATTTCTTTATTTTTAAAATTAACAAAGTATATTAGTACGAGTATATTCGACAATCTTGAATTTAATGATATCCAATTAAGATAACATGTAAGCTGTATAATATATAGAATAAAATGAAAAAAATAATAACCATTTCAAAAGAATAAAACCTTCTCAAAAAATAACTTTGAAAAAACTCTCAAATCCAATCTTATAAAAAAAAATTATTAAAAGTGAATTATATTTAAATTTATTACTTTAGGCTGCTCTAGATGGAGAGCGAACCGAGTCTTGAGAAAGTATTTTCTTTTTCCTCAAATTTTGCTTTTATCACTATAAAAATTAAAAAAAAAAACTTGTTTAGAAAATTGAATATTCGAGGGAATAGAATCAATCCTTGTGACGTCAGAAGTCTGCCCAGAGACACTTTTGTTCCCATTTTAAGAGTTAGTTTTAAATGAACCAAAAAAATTAATAATAAAAAAAAAAGAATCTTGAAAAAGTATCGCTTTTTCCTCCAATTTTGTTTTTAAAAATATTTCCAATAAAAATGTTAAAAATTCGAGGGAAACTCCAATCAATCCTTGTGACGTCAGAAGTCTGCCCAGAGACACTTTTTTCCCATTTAAAGAGCCAGTTTTAAATGAAATAAAAAAATAAAAAAAAGATATATGTTAAAAATAAATAATTAAATAAATAAAAATTTACTTTTCATTTTAAAACTCTCTAAAAAGTAGAAAATAAATTCTTTCTTCAGTTAAATTTTTTTACATACACACCCACACACCCTATTAAGCCACCACGTAAATATGAATATTTTATTATCTCTAATCTTGTTATTATATTATATATTTTTTTATTATTTTTTTATATACAGTATTATATAATATATATCTATATATAAAAATGAATTCTTGAATTTAATATTGTAGAATTTGGATAAGGCAGTGCTAAATTCTGCTGATGATGTGAAGTTGTAGAATATTATTGCTAACACTGAGATAGAGAGAGAGGGTAAAGACACTTTGTATTTTCTTTATTGACCTTTTCAAAACTCTGAAGAAGTAGAGAAAAAACCTCCGAAAAGTCGGCTTTTGAAAAAAGCTTTCTCTAATTAAATCAAATATTATTTCTCTTGTTTTGAATCTAGACTGCCTCATCCAATCCTACAATATGGGGCCGCTTAATTTTAAAACGTTTACACACCGGATAAAAGCACCAAATTTTTACCAGGTACTACTAGTTAGGTACAGGGCCGTCGAGAGAAAATCCTGGCCCGGGGATCCGAAGTAACGGGCCACATAAAATGAAAATTTGTGAAAGCATATGTGATTGTGATAGTATGATTTGCATGAAGGGTTTTTCTTTATCAAAAAGAGATCAACATTTTGTCATTATATATTCAATATTGTACTCTTATTAAACGAGCAATATATATATATTTGTATTTTTTTTAATTTGATAACGGCTCTAACGATTTCGATGAAACCAACTCTATTAACAAGTTTTGAGGATGAGAAAGCGATCTGGCTAGGTCTGGACCTCGATAAAATTCATCTTAATTGAGTTTTTCTTAATTAAAGTAATAATTATTAGATGAAAATGTCAATAAAAACGTTTCTTTACATTTCTTTCAATTATCTTATATTTATTAATAATTGTTTTTTTAATTTTAAAACCCAAGAATATTTTATAGCAAATATTAATATGTATATATTAAAATTAAACAATTTAATTAATTATAAATTCGAGTTTTAAATCCCACAAAGAGTTAATAACAAATATTGACCACGCACAGCCCACGTGTGGTCAAGACCCATCCCATCCAGGGAGTAGCGTATATTGAACCCAGCCCACACCCACACCATATCTACACTTTCTCAAAATTATTATTATTATTATTTTATTTTTTCAATTAAATAAGAATTTATCGTTTTTTACCTACCCACGACCCACGAAAACGGTGTTGCTAGCACACCACGATCCACGCGAGATACACGGAACGAGGGCTGGCCGTGGAATGGGTTCAATATGCGCCACTCCGTCTCAAACCTTGTTTTAGAAAATAGCCCACGCGTGGGCTAAACATGGGCTGGGTTCAATTTGCGCCGGGCCCTAAGAGATCCGCACCGGAAAAATTCGAAAATTCGATTTCTTGTGACCACCCACAATACCTCTATTTCAAAATGGCCGCTATAAAATCCAAAATGGCCGACGGAGGAGTTGTTGCTATCAAAAATTGCAAGCTAAGTACCTGGTAAAAATTTAGAGCTTTTATTCGGGGTGTCGATATTAACACGAAATTCGACATTAAGCGGCCCCAATAATAAAAAAAAATTAAGTTTCAATTATCTATATTTTATGAACGAGAGTAATCGATCTGATATTGTATGTAGTACTTAATTACTAATAAGTTCTTTTTCAACTTGTATATTTGTCAAATTTTTCAATAATTTGTTAATATATATATATATATATATATATATATTTTATTTCACTTTACTTCCAAGGATACAACATTTACAAAGATTTTCATAAAAGCTTGCTGCGAATTCAATAGAAGCTGGCTTAACAGCAATTAAGGCTGGTTCACACGAGACATTTTCTCTTACTTGCAATTTGAAGCTAGTTCAGTCAGGCTGTTGGCTTCACACGGAGCTTTTTCAGAAAATTTTCAACTTTGCCGCCTAGATTGCGCGCGCATGTTTCAGTCCAAACAGCCAGACTATCATCTTTCAGTTTTAGCTAAGATGCAAACAAAAATGTCTGACAAGAATATTATAGCTGAAATTATCAATCTCAGACGAATTTGGAAGGCATATTCTCTTTATTCATTGCAGTAAATACTTGAACAGTGAGAAACAAAATATCAGCTGTTCTGTGATATCAGCTGATGTATTATGCCAATGCCCATGTCACCCACGTGATAAATTTTGATTGACGAATTGACATGAACGATATTTTGACGAAAACACTTTATATCTGAGTAATTATTGGTTCTATTAAATATGTTTTTATTAAAAGAAATGTTTAGTATATTATTTTGAATAAAATGAAACTTTACTTTTAAAATTTAGTTGAAAATTGATCGAGTTAGGAACTGAAAGCAATGCTTAAGTTGGAAAATCTTGTAGAATAATCCAAAAGACGACCTTTCTTGGTTGTTTAGGGGTCGATTTTCAAAAATAAAGTGTTAATTTGTTCCCTATAAAATTCTGAACATTTTTGAATATGAAATTCAATTTGATAAATAAAATAATTCAGGAGATATGACTGATTGGCGAATTGACGTCAATAATGCTTTCCGATTGGCTGGCCACTGCCAGGTTCAAGCTAAACTTTTTTTTAGAACATGGGCTATATTTTGAATAAAGTAAGCATACTAGTAAGACAGTCAGGAGTGACGTCATTTCGACCACCTCCATACCTTCAAATTGCAAATAAGCCAAACAAGTTAGGAGCAAGTACCAAAAAAAGCCTCGTGTGAACCCGCCTTTAGAGACTGAAAAGAGAGAGAAAAAATTGATATAAACGTAAAAAAAAAGTTATTGGTCCCAATTTATGGTGAAAAGTTAAAAATATATATATATATATATATATATGTTTTTTTTTTATTGTTGTTTATAGGCCCGAAATATTATTTTAAAGTTGTTATTTTTTTTCTTATTAATTTCAAAGACTATTTTTTTTTATTGGCTGTTCGTTGTAATGTTGTTCCCATCTAGGGTTGCCAACTTTGTAGAACAGATATGCGAGAAGTGTACAATTCAAATGCGGGACAGGAGTGAAATAGTGAGAGCGCATTCTACCGGTTTTTTATCTTGAGCAGACAGTCTTATAACTCAAAAACAGTGCATTATATGAAAAAAGTTTCAAATAAAAGTTTGTTTATATCGAGGGGGAAACTAAACTCTGCTATTGTTTGTCGACGTAGAACAGGCTTTCAAGGGTTTTTCTAGGTCAAGTTCTGTTTTTTAAATGGAAACCTATAGGTTTCTGTACATATTATTAATCGAGAAAAAAAAACTGAACAACTTTCATTAGAACTATTTTTTTATACGACATCTAATAATAAAAAATATTAAATCAATTATATCTCAAAAAAAAAAATTCTAATAATTATTTTTAACAATCATTCAACTTAATTATCAAATAATTAATTATTAAATAAATAATTATTAAATCGAAAAGTCAAAACAATGAAAATAAGTGTTTATAATGATCTTAAAACTTCATTATACTCAGATTTAAGAGGTTATTTTCCACTTAATTGAACTACTTAAAATTCTTGAGTTTAAAAAATTTATTTCTCGTGTCAATCCAGTAGATAGTTATATTGTATTACCATAATAAAAATAAAGCATTTTTTGTTGAAGACAAAATTGAAATGGTCTTAATTTATCTGAATGTGGGTTGAAGTGTTTTGGGGCTGCCATTGAAATGGATGCCGAGCGTTTTCCTGATAGGAATAAACCCTCCCAAGCTTAATTTTATCGTGTTGTAAATCTGTTAAAAAATAGAAGTGTAAACGCTATGAAGAAACTACAATAGGCAAAAATAACGAAATTGGAAGACTTGCGATACATTCTAGAATGTCATAGAACGTCGCAAAATTATTAAATTATTTATTTAAAAATTAAATAATTGATCATTATTATTTGATAATTTATTTGAATAATTGTTAAAAATAATTCTTATAAATTTTTTTTAAGATCTAATTAATTTAATATTTTTTTTTATTTGATGTCGGATAAAAAAATAGTTCTTATGAAGGTTGTTCAGTTTTTTTTTTTTTTGAAGATTAAGGATCCGTAAAGAAATATATAGGTTTCTATTTAAAAAACAGAAGTTGACCTTGAAATGCCCTTGAAAGCTTGTTCTAGGTCCACAAACTTTCCCCCTCGATATAAATAAACTTTTATTTGAAATTTATTTGGTTAATGTCCATTCTTTATTTAAATAAAATTAATAAATTAATAGGTATTTTGGACAAATTTTATATTTTATTAATTTTTGCACGACGTTTCGTCCGTTTCCGGACTTTATCAAGTGCTGAAAAACAAAAGTACAAGAAAAATAGATTGGGAAAATTAAATTAATGCATATTTCAAAATACAACTATACATGATATGCCACATGTCACTCACCTCAATCAATTAACAAATTAAACGTACATAAAATAGTGAGAACATTGAGAAAACAATTTAAAAAATTTAAGTTATCAATATTGAGTTAACATAAAAATAAATAAACAAACAAACAAACAAATAAAAACAAACAAAAACAAAAATAAAAAATAAAAAAAAAAAAATAAAAAAAAAAAAAAATATAAATAATAAAAAATAAAAAATAAAAAATCGACCATCAAAACGTCACTGATTCAAAACTAAATCATATATACAACTTAAATTCAGTGTATCTGATCTCATGTTCACATTTTCATTCATATTGATAAAACACATTTCACTAATGTTACGTTTTCTCCAGTGTCTTTCTCGGTCCATAATACATACATTATCAAACAAAAACTGATGACCAGCATTCAGATGGTGTAACGCCAAAGCTGTGGTGTTAGCCGGAGGATCACCATTCGCATTAAGTTGTTGTTTTTTTAAATCTATTCTCTTACAATCATATTTATGTTGTGAGATCCTCTTATGGAAACGGACGAAACGTCGTGCAAAAATTAATAAAATATAAAATTTGTCCAAAATACCTATTAATTTATTAATTTTATTTTATTTGAAACTTGTTTTCATATAATGCACTGTTTTTGAGTTATAAGACTGTCTCAAGATTAAAATCTCCTCCGGTATGTTAAACGCCCTCTTTTTTTTTTTTTTAATCATATTCTTCACTTTGTACATTTTTCAAAATGTCCATTTCACTTCTCCATTTTACTTTATTTCTCCATTAATCCGTTATTATGTCTTTCATTTAAATAAAAAAAAAGAATTATTCCATCCAAATGTCAATCAAATATACATATTATTATATATTATAACAAAATAAAATTATATATACATATATATTTTCAAGATATAATTTATAAATATTATATACTTATACTGTGTTGTAAATATTTAATAATTTTTGATATTGTATTATATAAATATTATATGATATACTAAATATATATATATTTTATGAAATAAAATGAATTTAGATTTATTAAAGAGCAAATAATTTTTTTTTTTTTTGAAATCCTTGATTAATTTAGCAATCAATCATCAATCCTTAATCAATTTTAAAAAATCTAACTTTAGCCTAACCAAATTAGACTGAGAAAAGCCCGAGTTGTCCAAAAATAATTTTAATCGAGGCTAGGCATCCTAAAAAAGAGTTATACGAGTTTTGGACGGTTTCTGGCTGGTGCTAAATTTTTGAGGGCCTAAAAAACACGAAAATTTTGGACTTTTTATTTTTATTTATTTATTTTTTTTTTAATTTTATTGAACCAATTATTTTACATGAATTAATATATACATATTTGAGCTTCGACTCCGGAGATTGCTTCTCCACCATCGAGTGTCCTTGATCATCTTTTTAGTCCTTGTTTTTAATAAGAGGAAAAAACTAATTAAATAAAAAAACCTCTTTTCCGATAATTATTTCAATTCCATATTTTCTCCCGTCCTGTTTCCTCCTTGGACTTTTTACAGAAATTCAATTCATAATAAATATAGAAATTCTCTTGAAAAGTTTGTGGGTTTTAAATGAACCATACAGGGTATGGTCAAGTATTGTAATCGTGCATGAAAAAAGTGTTTTTTTAATTCTTTTTTTCGAAATATCTCAAAAACGGCTGAAACTATTTTGATTAGAAAAATTGAGCGAAACCATGGCATTTCGCTCTATAAAAAAGCCCTAATAAGTGAACATCGAAAAAATTATATTTTTCGAGATAATAATTGTTTTGTCAAAATGTCTGTTAGTTAGTCTGTCTGATTGTTAGGTTGTCTGGTTGTCTGGTTGTGCGTTAGTCTGTCCGTTATCAAATTTTTGTGGACGAGCTAGCTCAAAAACTAGTATAAATATCGAAACCAAATTTCACACCTAGTTTTGGCCCATTGAGATTAAGAGCTGATTAAATTTTAGTGCATATCGACCCAAAATTAAGGGGGGTTGAGGGTTAAAAATAAAAAATCTAGGCCATTTGAGAAAACTCAACCAAATTTTGTATACATAATCAGTGGGCTTCCAGAAGTCTAAAAATGCAAAACTAACCGCGCAAAATGGGGGGGGGGGGAGGTCAAAAGTTGAAAATCTTGGGCATTTACCAAACTCAACCAAATTTTGTATACATAATCAGTGGGCCTCCAGAAGTCTAAAAATTCAAAACTAACAGCCGAAAATGGGGGGGGGGGGGGGGTCAAAAAATGAAAATCTTGGGCATTTACCAAACTTAACCAAATTTTGTTTACATAATCAGTGGGCCTCCAGAAGTCTAAAAATGCAAAAACTAACCGCCCAAAATGGGGGGGGGGGGGTCAAAAAATGAAAATCTTGGGCATTTACCAAACTCAACCAAATTTTGTATACATAATCAGTGGGCCCCCAGAAGTCTAAAAATGCAAAACTAACCGCCCGAAATGGGGGGGGGGGTCAAAAAATGAAAATCTTGGCCATTTACCAAACTCAACCAAATTTTGGATACATAATCAGTGGGCCTCCAGAAGTCTAAAAATGCAAAACTAACCGCCCAAAATGGGGAGGGGGGGTCAAAAAATGAAAATTTCGGCTCTTGTACCAAACTCAACCAAATTTTGTATACATAATAGTGGGCCCCCAGGAGTCTAAAAATCCAAAACCAACCCCCCCCCCCTACATGAATATAAATAATTTTATTAAATATTAAATATAAGGAGGGGCCAGGTTGTATGGTAAAATCAATGGATGCTCATATCAGAACACGTTAGCTTATTTCTAGTATTGTCGCGAAACAACTACCTTAATCTTCTTTTTATACATTTTCGTGGCTCTGTAGTGGCCTGACTATTATTATTAAAAAAATCCACCTTTGGCACGTGATTTATTGGGAGGCGTGATTATAATAATAATAATTTATTCATAATACAATCTTACAATTTAACTTTATACAGTTAGAATAAAATATTTATTATTAACAAATCGATCTAATTGGTATCTCTAGGGTGTCGTCATATCACTAAGCTAATACGGAATAGGTAATTAATATGATGAAATAAATGCGGAACATTTTCTTTCGCTCACGCAAACCAACAAAACCATCGAATAATATATTTGTTTATATATTTAACCGGAATCGTTGGACATGAATAGTAAATGTTCCCAAACAACCTTGTTAATATTTTTACAAAGAGGACGACACACGATTTTAAGGTCAGCTTTTATTTACCCTTAATTAACCCTAACTAAATTAGGCACTTAAAAAGGCATTTTAAGTAAAAAATATGCACTTAATTTCTAATAAACCATTTCGGATGGTAATAATTTTCCTCTTTTTAACCGACTTCAAAAAAGGAGGAGGTTCTCTATTCGAATGATTTTTTTTTTTTTTTTTTTTGTGTCTATGTTACCTCATATCTTCGCCAATTCTGAACCGATTTTGATGATTTTTTTTGCATTTGGTTCAGTCTAGTTTCCGATTGGTCCCGTTTTTTTTGATTGGTATTGGACCTTTTTTGATATGTTTGTTCAGGCATAACTTCTTTATTTATCAACCGATTTTAATGATTCTTTTTTATTGGAAAGAGGGTACCTTAGGGGTGATACCATATTAATTTGGTCAAGTTCTGAAGATAGTTTTTAAGGAATTTGGTGTTGGTACTTGGTGAAACATTTTTTAAAATTATTGGATAAAAAATACTTGGTAGGTTTCACATTAAGATATAAAATAAAATGAATTTATTTTTGGGGAATTTTAAAATCTCGATATATATTTCGGGTGACTACCCATCTTCGGGAGCAACAGAAAGTAACTGACCTGGATAAGTCGAATTTTACTCAGCCAGGTCAGTTACTTCGTTGCTCCTGAAGATGGACTTAGTCACCCGAAATATATATATCGAGATTTAAAATTCCCAAAAATAAATTCGTTTTATTTTTTATATCTTAATTGAAACTTTACCAAGTATTTTTATCCAATAATTTTAAGTTCTGAAGATATGATCAATGACGAAATAAAGTAAATCTCCAATTCTTATGACCAAATAATCGAAATTATAATAAATAAAATCTTTTATAAAAAAAATATTAAATCGTTCATTTAAAACCCGTAAACGTTTCGAGAGAATTTCTATATTTATGAATTGAATTTTATTATTATTATTTTCTAATTCATTCGCCCGACGCTTTCTCTTACGAGATGCATGCAAGGTATTATATTAAGTCACTATTAATAACATCACTAAAAAGAGAAAAATAAAAATAATTTTTATAAAAAAAAATCCAACTTCAAAAAAATTAAATGCAACAAATAAAATAATAAGAACTTAAAAATCATTTAAAATACACTCTATGTTTTTATTATTCAATGTATTGGTATGACCTAGTAGTCAAACCCAAATATAAAATAAAATAAAATAAAATAAAATACACTAAAAGGTATAAAATCAATTATGTTATTTAGTTACAACTAAACGACGAAATATTAACATGAAATTACTTTTTGAAGTCGGTGCCAAACATATACATTTTATGAATCGAACTAGACGGAACTTACTTAGTACGTTTGGCGGGTACGCTCGCTTATAAGTATAGTTTGTTTGGCCCCGAATTCAAAAAGTAATTTCATGTTAATATTTCGTCGTTTAGTTGTGACTAAATAAGATAATTATTTTATACCTTTTAGTGTAATTTATTTTATTTTTAGAGATTATTATTTTTTATTTGTTCCATTTAATTTTTTCGAAGTCGGTTTTATTTTTTTATAAAAATTATGTGATATTTTCTTGAAATCTCTGGAATATTTTTATGGACTCGATCAAAGAGAGATTTCTTGCTTCTAGTGCTGTAATGGTTACAGGTAGATTGTTAAAATTACACTTTATATATCCTAACTCAGCCTTAAGAGTAATAGAAGATAAATCATTTTTAGCCTCCTTATCTTCATCTTCATTGATTGTTTCTATGACCTAAATTAATAAATAAATAGAATTACAGAATAATATTAAAAACATTTTTTTTTTCAAATGTACCTTTTTAATTTCATCCAAATGGTGAGCATAATAATGGGTGAAGTAAAAAAGTTCTGAGGCTTTTCCGTTAGAAGGTTTTAATGAACCATATATCGCGATGTATACGTCGCATCTGGTCATTCTAAACTGCGATTTAAAGGTAACATAACGGTTTAAAACAAGTTATTTGAGAGCTTTGTGTTTGGTGAAGCCAGTTGTGTGATTGAGCGTTCCAAAATGAAGGTAAAAAAAGAGAAAATTCGATACATTCTTCAGTACCACTACGACCAAGGGGAAAAAGTGGAGGAGGCGGCAACAAAATGTGTGCTGTTTATGGACCCAATACAGTATCGAATGCAACAGCAAACCGGTGGTTTCTACGATTCCGTTCTGGTAATATGGACGTCGAAGATGAGACACGCTCTGGTAGGCCAATCGACGAAAATGTCGATAAAATAATGCAAATCATCGAGTCCGACCGGTATGCGAGCACTTACACCATTGCCCAGGAACTGAATATTAGCCAGAAATTCACTTTAAACCATTTGCATAAGGCTGGTCTCAAGAAGAAGCTCGATGTATGGGTGAAACACTAATTGACCCAAAAGAACCTTTTGGACCGAATTGATGCCTGCGATCATTGCTAAAGCGTAACGAAATCGACCCATTTTTGAAGTGGATGGTAACTGGGTCACATTCGAGAACAACAGGCGATAAAGATCGTGGTCCAAGCACAATGCCAAACGATCGCCAAGCCCCAAAAAGGTTTTACTGTATGTTTGGTGGGATTGGGGAAGATTCATCAACTACCTATGAGCTACCTCCATCTGGGCAATCACTCAATACTGATCGATATTGTCAACAACTGACAAGTTTGAGGCAGGCGATCGGCAAGAAGCGGCCAGAATTGGTCAATAGGAATTGTGTTGTTTTCCACCAGGATAACGCCAGGCCGCACACATCGTTAACGACGCGCCAGAAGCTCCGAGAGCTTGGTTGGGAAGTTATATCGCACCCGCCGTATAGCCCAGACCTGGCAGCAAGCGATTATCACCATTTTCAAGCATTTGCAAAAAAATTTCGATGGTAAAAAACTGGTCTCAAGAGAGGCTTGTAAAAATGAAGCTTGTCAAGTTTTTTTACCAATAGGGGCGAGGACTTCTTCAATCGCGGAATTATGAAATTGCATTCAGAATGGACAAAAGTTATTGAACAAAACGGCACATATTTGATCTAAATTGGAAAATCCTAACTTTTAAATTTAGAAAATGTATCGTAAAAAAATGGAAATTACCAATTTCAGGTAAAATAGGCACTAAAAATGGCATTATATAGATGAAATAGGCACGACCCAGAATAGGGCAAAATAGGCATTATAGGCACTAACAAATGGAATGGGCTATCTTTTTTATTTTTATTCAATTCTGCTACTCGTCGTTTCATGAAACGTGCATGCCTATAAAAAATATAATTATAATCTTTAAAGAATTTGGTGTCGGTTCTAGGTGAAATATTTTAATAGATAATAAGTAAAAATATATTTTTCTAGGTGGGTTTTCACAAATAAAACAAATATATGTTTTGAGTTTTTACCTCGATATATATTTCGGGTTATGAGCCCATCATCAGGAGTTACAAAAGAAAACTAAATATAAAATTGGAAACAAATGTATAAGTGAAGTTCAATTGGGAGGAACGTACATGGTAGGGGGAAAGAATGCAGTATTGGTTATTGTATTAATAGACAAATGAACAAAGGAGTTTAACTAAGGGCTTAGAATTATCCCTGGGCTTAGAAACAAAGGAAGAAAGAAGTAGAATAAGGTAAGGGAGGGGGTTAAGAGCTTAGAAATAAACAATAGTAAAAATATTAAAATAGAGAATTTTGAGAATGGGAAATAATATTTTTCGGGTTATTTAAATTATAAAATATAATCTACGAGCAGTACCCGGCGTGCCTACGGCACGCCCGGCACCGTCGCCCTCCGGGCTGGTGGCCCTGGCGGGCAGCGTCTCGAGATGTGATTATTAGCTGTCCGTAATTATATGTTTCGAAAAAAAATATTTTTTTGAATAATGAATATTGATCAAAGAAAGATGAAAAAATATCAGTAAATGCTTTATAAATACTTTATTAGAGCATGCAAACATTTCTCTCGAAGTTTCCGATCGGTTGAAAACCTATTTCATTATTATATTAAGATAAGATAGCAGTACCAGGCGTGCTCCTATTTAATAATTTAAAAATTAATTTATCTACTAACATTTCAAATGAGCCGCGCAGTAATAAATTAAGAATTAATCTCATTATCCCATTAAATCATATCTCATTAAAACTTATATTATAAATTAAATATATATAATATATATATATATATATTTTAAAATTAATTTGTCTTCTAAAATTTCAAGAATTTATATTTTTCTTAAATTCAAAAAAAAAAAATTAATTTTCACAGGTATGAATTATTTCCAAAAAATTAAATATATCTTAATATATAATATATTTTAAAATTAATAAATTTGTCTACTAAAATTTCAAATGGGACACGCCGTACATCTAATATTCTAATCTATATAGAGGAATATATTAATATATAGTTATTATATGTAGATATATAATATAGAGAATAGAGATGTTTTATTCGAAAAATTTGACGATATAACAACTGTCATTGAATATTAGTTGCTTTTTCTCCCACATGTTCTCCTGACAGCGCCACGGGTACTGTCTGACAAGGGCTTTTATATATAAGATAATGGTATTTTTATTAACTTCTAATTGGTTATTAAGGATGTTACTATTATTTGAAAGGGCTCTTTTAGTTTCTGTGGACTCTAAAAGATCCAACCTAAGGCCTTTTCTTTCAAAATGAATAGGAATAGGATTATTAATAGAGGCCAAATGAGTAGAGGAATGTAAATGAATGGCGAAAGCAGAAGTTGAATCTAAATTGATGTTATCTGATCGGTCAAGGCGTTTAAGAGCACCAATATGTTCAGAGTAGCGTTTTCTGAAGGAGCGACCAGTCTGACCAATGTAAAATGCATCACAATCATCACAAGTCAATTTATATACTCCTGCTTTGTCTAATTTATCAATTTTGTCTATTTTATTATTAATTAATCGAGAGCCTAAATTATTGTTATTATACAAAGGAGGAGTAATTCCATATGATCTAAGGGAAGAACATAATGGAGTAGACAAATGATTAGAAATGAAGGGTATTCTTTTGAATATTTGTTCATTTACAGATTGTAATGAGTGTATTTGAAAAAGATTTGTGAAACACACCTAGAAAAATATATTTTTACTTATTATCCAAAAATTTAATTTATTATTTTGTTTGATATAAATGCAGGTCAATTTTCAAAAAGAAATTACCTATTTTTTACTCACCTACTGATAATTTGTCTCACATTATTCTTCCCCTCGACATTATAAATACCAGAAAATATTATTGGAGCATAACTTGAATTTTATTTCCACCGATAAAATGTGCACTGCAAATATAATCTGTCGGTTTTGAGGTCCATTTTAATCCATCTGAGCTATAAAATAGTACACGATCATCTATATACTTCATTGTATATAAAGTTATGTTACTTGCTTTTTCCACAGCAGCTATCCATTTTTGCTTTTGAATTAATTACACTTTTTCTTTCTACAACTTTATTAAACTAAGATAGGTGTACAACAGATACATTATTTTTCGATATAGTCTCCACCTTTAGCAATGCACTTGGTCCAGCGAGCCACAAGCTTCCGGATGCCTTCCTGGTAGAAGGTTTTCGGTTGGTCATGAAGCCACTTTTGCACCGCATCCCGAACGTCCATGTCTGAGGCAAATCGACGACCTCTCAAAGCTTCCTTGAGCGGTCCAAAGAGATGAAAGTCTGAGGGAGCGAGATCTGGGCTGTAGGGAGGGTGTTCCAGGGTCTCAAAGTTGACGGTCGCCCAGCTCCCTCTTTTTGTGTTACGCTCGTTCGGCCACTTTTAAACATTTCGATCCATAAAAAACGCTTTTACGAGATAAAGCACTTTCCCCGTATTGTGACAAAAGTCTCCGGTGAATTTCAGCACCTTTCACACCCTCTGACCACTCCTCGTTGCTCCTCTTTGGTGCAATCTGATAGCGGAGCTGACATGCTTATGCTGTTGTAGCTAGACGACAACTGACGCGATCGTGATTAAATTCCGCACACGTGACCACAGACGCGCCAACTCAACGCATGCGCATGCGGCCGCCTCCTATCTTAGTTTAATAAAGTTGTAGAACGAAAAGTGTAGGTAATTTTTGACTTATCCTCGTATATAATTTTCAAACGTAAAAATTCCTCTTAATTTTAAATTATTATGAGAATCAATACTCTCGTGAGTTATGCCTGCCTCTCCTTCAAATGAATTGGGTAAGATATAATCTTATATTGTTTTATTTTCTAAAAATAAAAAACAAACAAATTCATATATTTGCTTAATCGATTAGGGGCGTTTCAATAGGAGTCCTTAGATTAAAAAAATAAGAAAACAAACAATCAGTTTAGGGTTATTAATTATTCTGTTTACTAATCAAACGATTAATATTAGTACCTACACTTGGCGTAATAAGTCTGATAACGTCAGAAAATGTTTTAATGATTGATTTCGCTGTTTTTTTCTAATCTAGTTATTGTTTTAATTAATCTTATGTAGATACACTTTGCATGAAGAATAAAAGGCAATATTGAAACCACCAGTAGGACTGATTAGTGTCTGACCAGTCTAGCTAACAAGTAGTTCTCAACTCAATAGTTGTGGTACGAGAAGGTCGCTAGTGGTAAAAAGTTTAATTAATTATTATTAATACAGGGTGGAGCATAAAGTGACCTCCCACATTTTAGTGAGGTATAAAAAATGAAAAAATTTAACTATAAAAAAATAAATTTGTAATGTGTTTTAAACATTATATCAGACAAAAAAAAAGGGGGGGGGAAGGGTCAAAAATGAAAATTCTATCCTTTTCGACTAAACTCAACCAAATTTTATATACATACTAACTACAAGCAGTCCGCCTTCGGCTGCCCTCTGTCTTGCTAGCCAGGGGCGAAGTGCCCCCCTGGACCACCACCCTCCCCCCACCCAACACCCCCCGCACCCGTGCCCAACCCCCGCCCCCACACCCCACCACCCCAACACTCCACCCTGCACCACACCCACCTCTGACCTCCACCCCGTACCACCCCACTATGCCTCTGGACCCCCACCCGAACTCCCCACTTCACCAACCAACCAACAAGAAAATTCTCAAATTTTTACCATCGAATCATTGATGCATTAAATATTTATTCCCGACAATTTAAAGTTGATCGTCTGTCTCATTACCGAGAAATAAATTATTGAAAATTGTCCTTTTAACATGGAAGTAAATGGACCGAGCTTTTAAAAGGGCTATAACTTTTATACAAATTATACCATTTTCAACAAATTTATATCAGATCAATAATTCAACTTTTAATGAATCGAATGATATATTTTTCAATAGATTTGACAGTCTAGTTAATTAGTTATTCATAAATGTAAAATTAAAAAGTTATTTGCAGCCAACATAATATGACAAAAGCACTAGTAACTCTATTCTGTTGAAATCGTTTTTGAGTTAAATAAATGTTTTTATAATGAGAAAAAAATTATCTCAATATCCTTTTTATTAATATTATCAAAACAAAGATTTTTATTCGAAATTAACCTAATTATTAACAATTTTATTATTAAAAAATTTGGTTGAAGTTGTCACTCTGGAGAAATACAAAAGATTTTTTCGAAGACAAATAAGAAAGAAAAGCAGTCTCGAACTCTGTTAATTAGCAAAGCTTGCTAAGAAAATCACAAACTATTAGATCCAAGAGTGAAAGAATTTATATTTTTAGGTCAATATACGCCCCGAGGTGATTTTTTTGAAAAAAATTCTATCTAGTTTCAAAAGA